>CM031237.1:317318596-317588547 GCA_018340775.1 Taxus wallichiana var. yunnanensis
TTACGTATTGCTCAAAATTGTTTTTCCTAAATGCCTAATCGCCTCTGCTAGTTAAAGCGTTGAGAAGTGGGCTAATCTCGCAACATTCGCCGAGGATCAAACTCTTCTTTGTTAGTGTTGAGGATGATTTGATCATGTCGGGAAGTTGAGGAGGAGACCCTTCGAAATCCCAAGTCACGCTTCTTCCTCCTCTTCCACCCCTGGGACCTATGCTTGACCATTGGTTCAAAGCTTACTAGAATGATCTCATTACCCCACCAAGAAACAATTGGCTCAAAGCATGCTCCTATCGCAGGCGTTCGAGGAAGAATTTTCGACCCGGGGAAATCGTTTGCCTGCTTTTTCCGAACAAGATTAGCTTGAAAAAGGACCTCCTGACCTCTCAAAGTTCCTGTCCAATCTGACATGTGAAGTTGAGGAACCCAGAGGATGATGAGGATAATGAAGCTATGCGAAGGGTGGTGGAAGAAGTTGATGATGAGCGAGATGTAGAACTTGAGGGATCTCGAGGTTAATTTCTTCACCACCGCAGGGCATTGATGATGGAGATGATTACGATGAAGTAGTAGCGGACATGAATAGTGAATCATTCGCTGTCATGACTCGAGAGCAGATAAATCGGAGGAAAAAGTGGACTGCGGCCCCGAAATCCAAGGAGCAGCGGAAACTATCCTAGTAATTGCAGAAAAGAGGATCTCCTATCCCCACTTCATCTCTGTGCAAAGGTGAGTCCTGTCGATCCTCGCTACTAAAGTTACTTCTTTTCCCCTAAAGTTGATAAACCTAGGGTCTCAAGTGATGATGACCCGTCCATACTGGGTCTTTTTGATATTATTGATCACCAGAAAAAGACTAAGGTTCAAATTTCGAGAGGTGAGTATTATCAAACCCATCCTGACTTTTGCTAAAATGATTCACTTTATCGATTCCCATTCGAAGACCACCTCTAAAGGCCTTTTACCCACTCCTTCCTTCTTCCGCACCTGACCCTAGTCTCAGTGAAAGCCAGTTGTCACCTCACCTAATGACAAAATTAAACCATTTTATGTAACACTTCTCAGTGGCCATAGGCTCGAGTGATTATGTCATAGACTCGGGAGCCTCGATAATGTGATGCCTGCTTAAAGTAGCTCATGCCTTAGGCTTGACCCTCACACGCACTTATGGATCTTATTACTCCATGAGAGGAAGTCCCCTTGGTCGGGAGAATTAAAGATGCACAAGTGGCTTTTGTTGCTTTGCTCTGAAAGAGAGTTTTGGCTACCATATTAGTAGCGAGATATTCCTCCTTAAATACGGGATGTTGCTAAGTAGGAACACTGTAAGGATGTGGGTGGAGAAATTCAAATGGATTGGTCACATGCACTCGTACCTATTAATGGCCAAATGAAGAAGTTGATGCACGAGAAGCGCCTGAGTATATTAGCAAAAACGGATGATCCTAAAGCACAAATACTCTATGAGGATATGGGTCATAGCAACTACATGATTATGTCCCCTCGATGAAATTCAACTCCCAAAGTGTCACCTAAAGATCCTAATGGTGTTTGGATTTTAGAGTTTGATGGAATTGTTCCTCGGTGGCTCACGGAGCTAGTGTCTTGCTAGTGTCACTGAAGGAAGCCTCGTGCAGAGTATGAGGCTCTCATTCTTATGACTTTGCTTAGTGGCCAAAAGAACAAGTGTAAAGAATCTTCGGCGCCGTGGTGATGCGTAATTGATTGTAAAACAAGTGAGAAGCCTTTTCAGGGTAAAAAAATGGAAGGTTGAAACATTACCTGGAATCAGGTTTGGGATTCCATTGAATTTCTTGATGCTTTCTCCATCAAAGCAATACCTAGGAGAGAAGAAACGGATAAATTTGATTCACTAGTGCGAGCCTCGGGGTCACTCTCGATTCCTCATCCACGACTTCTCTCAGACAAGTTCACCATTGAGATGGTCCATCGGACCTAATGTACTATAATACCAATAATTGGCAAGTTTTCATTGATGATCAACACTTGATTTCTTTCTTGGAACTCAAGGGTAATTTTGAACAATTTTGTATTTTGAAGGAAGCGGCAACCTGCCTCGTGAAAGTGTGCCCTTTGACAAAGCGATCCCAAGGAGAAGAAATGGATCAAGATGGATGCATCAATCTCAAAGGAAACAAGATTCCTAAAGGATTGGTGAGTTTGGAGGAATTATTTGATAAACATGACGGTGTATGTGAAGTGGAGAGCTTCTCTTGGACCTCAACAATCGAGTGAGTATGTAAAAAAGATTGATATTGGGAGTTCTAATGATCCTAAGCTCGTGAACATTGGAAAATGTTACACAGCCAGATGAAAGAAGAAAGCAATTGATCTTTTAAAGAGGTATAAGGATGTTCTTGCTTACTCTTATGAAGATTTAAAAGCTTTCAAACTAAAAGATATGCAACATTTTATTCCTCTCAAACCTGGAATTAAGCCTTTCAAGAAAAGCAGAGGCAATCCAACCACAAAATAGGCGACACCATCTTTCAGAAATATAGAAGTTGTTGAAGGCTAAAATCATTTTCCCATTCACCATTCAACATGGATTGCCAATATTGTGCCCTGTGAGGAAGAAAAATGGTGAGATCCGCATCTGTGTTGATTTCAGAATCTGAATCGGGCTCCTTGAAAGATAATTATCCTTTGCCCATGATGGATCGGGTATTGCAAGCGGTAACATGATCTGAAATGTTATCTATGTGATGGATTCTCGGGATATAATCAGTGAGGTTGATCTGAGATCAACACAAAGCAGCCTTTCACTACTCCTCGGGGTACCTTTACAAGAGAGAATGCCTTTGGGCTCATTAATGTTGGTGCCACTTTTCGAGAGCTATGGATCTGGATTTTGGAGGTTTGAAAGGGAAATGTATTGTCATATACCTTGGCGACTTAATTTGTGTTTTCCAAAACAAGGGCGGATCATTTTGATCACCTAGAGACAGTTCGCTAAGATGCGAGAGAACATGGGATTTCTTTGAATCCTAAAAAATATTTTTTGTGTCACGAGAGGGAAAATTATTAGGGCACATTGTCTCAATGATGGTATTAAGATTGATCTGAATGAGTACAAGCTATCCAAAGAATTCCTCTCCCGACCAAAGAAAAAGGCGTGCAACTCTTTCTTTGGTAAGATCATTTTTAAGAAGATTCATCCCGATTTTGCAGAGTTAACTTTGAATATTTCTCAAATGATGAAAGGGAAACAAACGTTTGGTTGGTCTTCACAGAGGAAAGGAATCCTTTGAGGGTATTAAAAGAGCTATCGCTAAAAATCTGCTTTTAGCTTTGTCCTGATTTCAAGAAAGATTTTATTATCTATTGCTATGCCACGGATAATACCTTGGTACATTGTTTTGACTCAAGAAGATTCTAATGAGCATGAACTCCCAATTGCGTTCATGAGCTATATTCGAAAGATCATGAGTTAAAATACACCATGATGGAAAAACATGCTTTGCGCGGTCAAAGGCATTGTTAGCGAGTTTCGTTTTTACATTCTCAATTCTCATTCCATGGTGTTGGTTCTAGATACAACTGTTAAGTCAATTCTCACACAACAAGAATTTGGATCCAAGAGAGGGAACTGGGTTGCTAAGGTCCAAGAATATGACATTGACATCAAACCGACCAAGCTTGTTCATGGAAAAGGTCTTTGTGAGCTCATTGCTGAAGGAGCTAAGCATGAATTACTGGAGAACAAAGTTGGCCTTCCTACCGTTCTGTTTCTTAGCTCAGTTGATGAATGGTATGCTGATATTGCTCATTTTCTCACCTATGGAGAATGCCCCTCTCATTTAACTGCCAAAGAAAAGAGGACTGTTAAACTTAGGTCAGTGCAGTATGTGTTGTGGGAAAATGCCTTGTTCAAACGTGGGTTAGATGGAAGATTTTTGAAATGTGTGGACAAGGAACAGCAGAAAAAGTTGCTCTCAGCTTTTCATGATCATGCATGTGGAGGGCACTATTTATCAGCGGTCCTTTGCTCATAAGATACTTCGTGGAGGATATTACCGGCCTTCCTTGTTGAGAGATGCATCAAAGTGGGTTGATAAGTGTGAGGCTTGTCGGACCTTCGTGGGAAGACCCAAATTGGCCTCTTTGCCCCTTAAGCCGAGGTTGTAATTGAAGAACCTTTTCAACGAGTGGGGTTTGGACTTCATTGGAACCCTTAATCACCTTCTAGTCTGGTCATACTCATGTACTAAGCGCCACGGACTATTTCACCAAATGGGTAGAAGCTATTCCAGTAAAGAGTACTACTTCTGAAGTAGTATGCAGCTTCATCAAAGAGAACATCTTGGTAAGGTATGGTGTACCTAATAAGATTGTAACAGATAATGCTTCGAATTTCTCTTCAACCGAGATAATGGATTTTTCCTATGGGTATGGCATCTCTTTGGCTCACTCCTCGGACTACTATCCTCGGGGAAATGGGCAAGCGAGAATCCACTAATAAAAATTTGGTGACTATTATAAGGAAATTAGTCAATGAGTCTCGTGAAACCCAGCACAAGAAGCTCTATGATGCTCTTTGGGCGACATGCAATTACACAAAGAGAGCTATTGGAATGTCTCCTTTTCAAGTGGTATATGGAGTAGAGGCTCGGTGCGATGAATGAGTGTTTAGCCTGCCTTACGCATCTAATGAAGGCCATTGAAGATACTAGTTTCGGTGATGCTTTGGATAAGAGAATTATGTACCTTCACAAGGCCGAATGAGGATGATTGGAGGTTGCTGATAGGATATCTATTCACCGACAGGAAGGTAAAGGTCATGTTTGATAAGAAAGCCGGGTTGAAGATTTCCAAGTTAGAGACACTTTGTGTTGTTATGGGATAAAAGGCATGAACCTCGTGGCGGCCATGGCAAGTTTGATTCCCTTTGGCTCGGACCTTTCAAGATCGGACACTTTCTTTAGTAAGAATTCATTTTATCTTGATTACATGGATGGTTCTCCTCTCCCACTTCCGTATAGTGGGCAGTACCTTAAGTTGTTCAAGTCTTAGGTGATTAGGGGGTCCTTTGTATATTCTGTACAATGTTTTTGTTTTTTCTTTCCTTCTCGTTTTGGTGTGTTGTCCTCTGTATTGGTTTGATTTTTGACTCGTGGCCCAATGGATAAGGTACTAGTCTGCTTCCCCGAGTTTGTCTAAGTTCTTACCTTGTCCCATTCCTTGAATTTATGCCAAGTCATCCCCAGAAGGAGCCAGCTGTTGTCCACTCAAAATTCCCTTGCTCTTAAGGAAGTGAAAATTTTGAAATTTTGAGTTTGAGTGTCTTCTCTGTTGTACTCAATGTTAAAAAGTCGAGAGATTAAGAAAATCTACGTTTTTGGGTCATTTTGTGTGTTTTTCGGGCCTGTCGGACATTTTTGTTCCGCGTGTCCCAAGTTCAAAAGTGCGCTATGTTCCCCGATCGGCCGATTTCCCCGAAGTTTGACTTTTTCGGGCCCGTCGGAACTTTTTGTCCCAAATGTCCCAAATCAAATTGTGCAAGTTGTTCCATTTTCAGCTGAAACACCGAATCGCGTACTTAGCACTTTCATGTGTCCCAAATGTCCCAAATCAAATTGTGCAAGTTGTTCCTTTTTTACCGAATCGCCTAAACCGCATACTTCACACCTTCGCATCCCAAATGTCCCAAGTTCGCCGGACTGTTGTTGTCACATTTTCGTCCGATCCAGTAAGTCGCGTGTTTCAGGCGCATTCGCGTCTCACATGTCCCAAATGAACCAAGTGCCCTTCGTGCTTATTTTTTTCCATCTACCCGAATATCCTACTTTTCAAATTGGAAGGTATGTATTAAATGCATTCATTGTCTTTCTCTCTCTAATCGGCTATATAACTTGAGCATACCCCCTTTGCATTTTTCACATTGCTTCCTGCCTATCCTTTGCTCGAACCCTTGTAATCTAAAAACCTGCGCGTGTATCCCTTTCCTCTGTATTTCCTTCCCGAGTCTAGTTTGCGTCTCTGTCCTCCGAGTTACTATCAATATGAAGATCAAATTTCAGGGACAGGAACAAATCTCGCCACTAGAATCTGTCGTTCCCAATATTGGGGACAGTGAAGCTCGTCATCTTGACTTCGGTGATTTTTGGGCAAGGATGGCAGATGCAAACCCTACACCAATGCGCGAGATGATTCACATGACAATGGTTTGGCTTTGTGGAGGTTTCCCAATCTCGATGCAAATGTGTTGATACGGTGCTTTCATGGGGAGCTCACTTCGACCCTGATTCGAGCGAATTAACCAATGTACACGGGGAACTCATCACCAAGCCGGGACGCCGCCGCCATTAGCACTGCAATGAAGATTCCAGAAACGGATAATGCCATAGTTGTTTCCCAGGATCAAGCACAGGCCCTGTTCAATCAAGACAGCGACAAATACAAGGCGCGGGTGGCGAAGTCCTGGCTAAAGAACCCTAAGAAGGGAGCATCTCGTCTATCCAAGACTCTTTTCCGGGCTGATTTCAATGAAGAATTGTCGGATTTTATAATCCTACTGGCTCGGGTTATGGGCTTACCCTCTACTAACGAATTCCATTTCTGGATGTGCCCGCTCATCAGCATGGTGTGCGAGGGAACTCAAAATATCAACTGGGCGGAAATCATCAGCATGAACTTGGCGGAGCAGCTGTCCAATGTACAACAAACGAAGAAGTTCTACATGACTTCGTACCTGATGTATACTCTGGCGGCATCAAGGCAATGGTTTGGTTTTTCTTACATTGATGTCCACAAGGATGATCCTCGCAATATCGCGCCTCGCCCGTAGTTCACCCTAGAGACCAGCAATCACAATTTCGAGAGGGTAAATGATGCTTTCACCATGTACGTGGTCGTCAATTTTGTGAGGGTGACACTTTGCTAGAAGGTTTTCAAATGAAGCCATGAACTTTGATATCGCACTACGGTGCCTATTTTATTCAATTCAGAAAATTCTCCTATATCAAAGCTTGCTTTGCTATGAGAGCACCCTCCGAGGCTTCCCATGTTCTGCAATGATAAGATGGCTTTGATTGAAATATGCAGCGATTAGACAAATTTACACAGAATCCGCAGAGACAAGAAGATTTCTAGTTTGCACTTTCCCATCTCTTTGGGAAATTACACTTGTAAAATAGCCACAGACGCCTTTACGAATATAGAAAGAGCCTGGTTCCCATCACCGTTCATTTCTTCAAGCCAAGAACTTTCTTGACTTGAAGAAGTTTATTGAACAGAACATCAAGATAATCTATCATCACAGGGTAGATACTGAGAAGACTATTGAGGTGGTGTGCGAGATGATTTTGAGGCTAGAAGGAGGCACTTATGGCAGAGTTCTCTGCATTGATCCAAGAACTCGGCTTGTACCAAGTTCCTGAAGGACTCCAGGATGACAACTCTAATCTATACTCATATGAGTATGACAATGTGGTTAAGCACACTCCCTTGGAGGACTTGGATTGGAACAAGAAAGAGAGAGATGATCCGGTGAGATCCTAGCTCCCAGTCTTAGTCAGGGACTAAGGTGCGGTTTGATAGAAAGTTCGAGAGCTTAGAAGGCACTAAGGAGAATCCTCTCTAAGGATGTTTCAACACCAAGGAGGGAAGCATCAACTCCCATATCAGACAAACTGTGTGCAAACCCCTCCCGCCTCATCAACGCGAGGACTGCGAACTTCCACTCCTTCTTCATCCACTCAAGTATATCAGAAGAAACTCAAAGAGGTTAAGAAGGAGCCTATGGAAAAGATTCTCGAGAAAGCAGGTAGAAGTGCCTTTGGGACCAGAGAACATCATTGTTCTCAGTGAAAGTGAAGAGAGTGAAGTGCCAGCCCCTGCAAATGCTCCTGAAGATCCAACAGATAAAGATAAGGAAGTCCAGAGCACTGAACTTCCAAGTGCTATTGATTCTTCTGCCGTGATTGTCTCTAGCGCCCCACTCACATCTCAACTTGAGACAACACAGGCTGAAACCTTGATTGTTATGAGTTCTCTATCTCTTGGTCCTCTTGCCCCTCTGCTGCTTCCCTCTTCCTCTTTTTGCATGGGTAATAAATGTCTGACCTCGTTGTGATAGGAAGAGGAAATCTTCCTCTCGGAGCTCAGGGCCAAATTTTGATGCGGTTGCAGCCTTGTTGGGCACTACTCCTTCACGCGCCAAAAAAGCCAGAATCACCTCCAGGATAGTGTCAGATGCTCAGGGCCAGCAATTCTTGGAGATTGCTAAGCCTACAGTAGATAAATCGGGAGCGGGACTTGCAGGCATCGACCTAGAACTTAGAAGGATTCCAATGGGAGAGTCTACTCCCCGAAGGTGAGATCCACAACCTCCAGAAGCAGATCCACAAGAGTCATTGGGAGGGTAGAGAAAGGGCGAGAAAACTATTGAACAGTTGGAGGAACAAGCCCAGATTCTCACAGGTTTCATCAAATCTCTTTTGTCTAAGGACAAAGTTTTGGACCCTACCCCATTGACTACTCTTCCACCACCTGTAATTTTGAGCCAAGATGAAGTACAGAGTATCAAAGATATGCACAAGTATTGCATCATGGCGAGCTATGGAGGCCATGGTGGAAGATATGCTTGTTGCAGAGATTGAACTTCATCGATGAATCTTTCAAACTCCACGGAAAGGTGAACAATTTGCAATGAAGCTCTCCTCCACTATCGGGGTCATAGATAAAGAGCTCAAACTCTGGATCAGTTGCATAGTAGACCTCCGCCTCATGGGACAGACGCAGATGAGAACATTTTATTGGCGAATAAGGTTTTGATGATGCTGAAGGATAATCGTCAAAGTCCTAGGTTTACGGTGTGGAGTGGAAGATCAAAGTCTTGGAGGAGGCTTTGGGAGAGTGAAGAATAGGCGGCGAGAAGGTGAGGCTTTCAAGAGACCTTTGGTGTATTCTGCTTTCAAAGATATACTCTGCATTATCTTCGAGAGAATGAAACTTCTGGTGTGCTTCTTTCTCTCTGAGAAATCAAAGCTCAATTGAGCTTTTGTCGAGATAATCTATTCAAGGAAAGCTCCATTTCAAAGAAAAATGAAGGAGATCTGCTCTCTTTCAATCATTGAAGAAGCAACTAAAGACTATCATACTCATGTCGAGTTTGATAAGGAAATGGAGAAGTGCCTCAGATTTTGGGCTCAGTCTACAGCCAACACATCAGTCCCTCGTGGCAGAGACATAGCCGAGGCATTGAAGAGATTGGCAAAGTGAATTTTGAAGTCGGTGGGCCCCTGCCAGAGTCATAACCACTGCCTTGTCTTCTTCTCCTTATTCTTCTCTTCTTTTCTAATTCTTTTTCTCGGATTCATTGTAATAAGTTGAGGTATTGCGATTAGCAATCCTTAACTAATTTTAGTTAAAAGAAGTAATTCAAAGGGTAACTGATTTGTAAGCTATATAATGGCCTCTCCACGCCATTTTGAAGGAGGAAGAACTTGGTTTATTTTCTGAAAGTGTAAATAGATCATAAAGAAATCAATACAGAAGGGCTTTCCATTCTTTGTCTATCTGATCTCTGTTATCCCTAAGCTTTCATTTAATTTTTGTGAAGATCATTTGTCTCTAGTTTGTTAGTCTTTGCCGATTGCATACTCTCCAACTTTGCAAGCATGGTGATCTTGTATAACCAAGAAGGAACTTTGTGTCCTTGATTAATGAATCTGTAGAACTTTGTGTCTTTAAATTCCATCTTATTTATATGATACAAATGATCTTGTTTCAATTCACTGTAACTTCACATACATAAAGAATTACTCTGTTATCTATAATTCTGCATGTTGCCTTTCTGCTCATTCTCGTACTCTCATTCCTCAGTCCTTTTGTAATTGATGATCTTTATAGAAAACACTTTCGTAATATCCAAGTTTAACCAGAAAATCATGTTTTGTATATTTGTAAATAGGTTCGTTTCGATTAAGGAACCTCTCCCATTAAAGAGGAGGACTTCTTGTCCCTTAGTATTGCTCTTCGTAAAGTCCTATTTGACGACCAACACCAATGTAACAAAACAAACAACATTAATTTATCTTCAAACATGCACACAACTTCCATTGAATGACATTACATGTACAAGTAGTTTTTATGTCATCAATTGAAAAAATTTAATTATTTTGATTTTATCATCAAGCAATGTTTTGTAATAAATGTAACATCCATTATGAAATTACGAGTGGATTCTAAATTACACAACTTAATTATGACTTTACTACGTGGATATTATGCATAATTTAATAGAAAAACATACAAAAAATTAAATGAAATTTAGACTTGATACATACTTAAGCACCAAAAAATTTCACTAATTGGAAAAGGATATTGATTACAAAGCCACAATATAATCCTTTTGAGAAAAAATGAACCTGGGAAAAGGAAAAAACTTGGCGTAATATTCCTTAATTTCCTATTAAGGGGATTATTGGACTTAGATCTATGGCATGCTTGTGTACCACAAGTAACTTGAACTTTATACATAACAACACATATTACACCTACTTTTCTTTACCACTCGATACGGTGATCAAAATCTTGAGAGATGTAATAATTGTGAGTTCATCGGTTTAGAGGAAGTGAAATGTATGCCTTCAACTTTGCAATAAAAATGTAGATTAATACAATACACCAAATTACTTGGAATAATATAAACAAAACTTAAGCGAAGTTAACTACATTGTATCCCACACTTAATGTCTCATAAATGAAAGTACTATGGTAAGAAAAATATATATGGTTGTGTCAAGATCACATTTTTCTAGTGCGGGATACCTTTCTAAAATTTAATATTTTATTTTTATTTTTAATTGTGTTAATGTAATGCCCCATTCGACGTTACCTAGCTCTTTCTTCCCTGACAACCCATTGATGATAAGCATGGGAAGGTTGTGTGTGTGCTCCCGTTGACTGTTAGTTGACTTCATCCTTGTCGTAGTGAAGAATTAGCACCCTCCCTCTCCATCTTTCCTTCTTGAGTCGATAGTTGACACCTCTAGTTGTGGACCTTGTAGCGTCCTGTACGATTATCCTATTAAAGGAAAATATTGTTCTCGCTTCATGAGATTTCTGTTTTGTCGTTGTCAATATGATTAATAATTATATATATATATATATATATATATATATATATATTAGTCATAAAATCATAAAAATAATGATAATAATAATATTATAATTTAAATTGTTGATTGATGATTTTTTTGTTTCAGTGTCAATTTTATTAGGAAAATTTTAGTGGTGAATTTTCGTAAACTCGTAAAAATCGAGGATTATGGAAATTCGTAATGGCGAATATTTTGCTGTTCAGAGCCGACTTATTCACTAAAAATTTGGCTGACATGTCCCTTATACTATTCCTTTCACCTAGATTTTACACATATATAAGAGGTTATGAATGTAATTCACCACCATTTCGAATCATATAGTGCGCATATTGCCATATTCGCCAAAGTAAGCATATCAGCCGCCAACATTGAAGTCGAAATCGGGCCATCCAACCGTAAGGCGTCCCAACTCGAGAGTGGGTTGTCTAGCCTTGATCCAAAATACTCTGTGATCAAACATCCAATTGTATTCCGTCCAAGTGAGCCATCCTGACACCTAGCCATCTAACACCTAGGTTTGTCCAACCACTAACCGTCCAACACCTAGCCATCCAACCCCTAAGCCGTCCAACCCCTAACCATCCAACCCTAGCCATCCAACCCCTATCTGTCCAAACCCTATCCGTCTAGCAGTGTTAAAGTCATGGATACCAGAAATCAGGGCAAAAAGATTACAAATTCAGTCAGTTCAAAAAAGGGTGCCAATACTTTGCTTGGTTATTTTGGAAAATCACAAAAGATGAAGTTGGTTTCTGCTTTGGCTGAAAATATCGGTATGTGGCAAGTGTTATTTAATGGTTATTTTATCTAACATAATTTAATAATTATGTTTATAATACTATTCTCGGAACTCTTTGACATTTGTACTCTGTAAAAATTGAACTATAGATAAGATTAATACAATATAAGTAACAATTTTATAAAATTATTTGTAGAATTTTTAGAAATTCCTTCACAGAATAATCAATTTATAGATATTGATGATCCGATATATGTTGAGGCAAACATATCGTCCCTTGATGAAATAGAAGTATAGGAAAATTCATCAAACTCTTAGGAAACACCAAGAGGAAGCTTCTAGTCCAAGATCTATTTCAGAAAGAGGAGACATGAGATTCAAAATATTTCTGCTAACAACCCAAATGAAAAAGTTGAATCCCATGGGAAAAAAGAAAATATGTTAGAAGAAAGATGGAAAATTGGAATAAAATTCCAATTCGAATGGGCTACAAAATATCCTTTTATTGAACACATGTGCTTGAAAATTCTAATGATGTTCCAACATAATGTCGATCATGAAAATATGCAGTTGGAAAGCAGGGAAGGATCACACGATGCAACTCAAACTAGACACAATTGAAAAACACTATGGGAAAATATACATTTCCCAAAAGCAAAAGGATGGTAGCATAGTCAGAACTCATAAATGGAAAGATGCAAAAGATTGTCTACATGTCAAATACGCGAGGAAGAGTACGAAAAGGAACAAAAATGTATCAAATATGTAAATGAAAAAGGTGGGACCATAGTAGGAAAATTGAACAAAGCTATGGAGGCATAAATGCAAGTAAAGGCTATTCAATTTGCAACCGTTTTCATATAATGAAAAGGGAAGACCAATGTCGAGATTTTGGAGAAAATAAAAATGTTGTATCAAGTTATTGGTTTAAAGAATGTTCCACAATCTCATTGGTGGATACCGGTGGTGGGAGATTGCAAAATGTCTAGCTCGGTAGAGAAGGAGGATCGAAAATGTGTGTTCGAGAGAAGGCAAAGTATATTTCCATTTCTTTAGGCGAGGTTACCGCATATTAATAATACATCCGGATATGTATTCATGTTTAAACATTTACTAATGAAACTGAAGGACTCCACACCTCTTCGCAATCCATAAAATGACATAGAATTGCATTACGAGAATATTTATAAATTGGTGGTATCAAATCTGAAAGATATCACGAATGGATGACTCTTTATGCCATTGCAACAAAATTAGTTTGTGTCGGAACTAATGGTGTAGTTGTAATGCAGAGATCCGAAATGGTGCATGTGTGTTAGAATTGGACAAATATTGCTCTGTATATGGTTGTTGTCCATCGCATGGCTCACAGAATGAATCTCGCATAAAAAATTGTGAGCACATTTGAAAACGTAGCTAAAGTGGAGGAATTGATATGTGATCTCCATGCCTATTATTCTTGTAGTCCTAAGATATTTTTAGAATTTCAAAAAAATTCTATTGGGTGATAGAGAGAAAAAACTTCTCAAAGATGTAGATATGAGATGGATATCTATGTACGAACTTTCTGTAGAATATATGATGAATATCCTTCACTTACAGGATTTATGTTTAAATACCACGAGGATTTATATAAAGCTAAATATCTATTGTGTCGTCTAACTGACATTAACACTTTGCGGTATTTTACCCATGTTGAGGGAGCTAAATATTTTAACGAAGCATGCTCAAGATCGGTCTTTCTACATTACATACTTTCTAAGACTTGGAAGACATGTTTCTTTGGAGTCTAGAAAGTTTATATATTTCGATGGGAGCTTTAAGGGTGCTACTTTTGAAAAGCTGGAATGCATTAACTGATTTGAAAAATTTTAAGTGCTTCTTAAAGTACAATATAAATGATCAATCGTGTATAACAAAGACACATGGAAAAGATATTCCACTTCATATGTACCAAAAGCAAGAATTGATTTGGCTTACTCGAGAACTAGAAGAAGTAGAAGTGACATGAAATTTAAATGATTTAGTATTAATCGAAACTAGGAATAAGTTGAGAAAGATCTATGAATCGTTAGCTAAAGAGATCTGGGAAAGATTCGACAAGTTCAACTTCTACAAAACCCACATGATTACAAAGTGCTTATGAAAAGGATTTGGAAGGATATCTATTCTAGTAGTATTCTAAGTGAATATTTGAGTGAGTATATTAAGTTGTATGAGCTATGTCAAACAATGATTAAGGTTCTATGGAAGATGAGAGGGTTTTCGAGTGTCCTAACCTTTTAAAGTCAAAAGTCCAAAATAGATTGGATAGGAATCTGAAAGCTATCTTAGATTGTATGTATCAAGTTATTCAGTGGAGTATTTTCCTTATGATAGAGCCCTGGCATTGTGGAATTCACTAGCGAGACAAAAGAGGAATAAGTAATATTCTACCTAATCCAGGATCAAGACACATGCACAAATCATGTTGCAGTTGATTTCAAGACACAAATGAAAGTGTTGCTCAGGACTATTTGAATTCACATAGATTTCATTTCTTCTATAAATTATTGAGACTACTTATGTACTTCATTCGGTGATTACAACTTTCAATAAATGCAATATTTTATTTGTCATTTGTTGATCCTTAAATCATTGCAACAATGTCATCAATACATTATTTGTTTCAATAATGCCATTGTTTTTATGATTGCATTTCAAATTGAGACTGAAATAAGAACACATGTGACATTTGTCTTTTATATCTCTTAATTTATTTATTTTACATCTGCAAGAGTGCAGAAACGTAATGAAACAAAATAGTGTAAATTTAAGCAACATTTACATAAACAATAGAAAAGAAACATAGTTTGTATTTATATGTAGTTACATTATACAATTCTAACTTCCAAAGTTCATATGTATTATGAAATTGATTTCTCATGTGGCGGATTACTTTATGAAAAATTATAAATTCATAAAGCATTGTTGGCCAATACAATTCAAAAAAGGGGTTGTTTTAACATCTCAAAGCTTCTAGACAAGTTCTGTCATATAAGGACACATTACGAGGTCATCCTCTTTTCTGCCTATGATTCAAAATCATAGTTGTCCTTACATATGCCACACGGAATAAAAACTAAAAAAAGGGTTGGCCACTATCTTTTAATTCCTACGCCAGTGTCAGAATTGTGACAACACACCTGTCACATGGTGAACTCAACTAACTTATCAAATTTATGATGCAGGTGAAGGTTTTTCTTTTTCCTGCGTATCGGATGGAGCAATAACTCCGGCGCTTTGAAGATCTCTCCTGCGGTGTTGATTTTTTCAGTATACTCAACTCCTCCTCGCTACATCTCTTGCGAGACAAAAGTGTCGCATCTGCATCTATCTTTTCCTTCAGTAAGATTTCCGGATCCATATTATACTCCTTTATTATCCTTCTCAATGTATTATTTTGTTTATTAATTACAATGAGTTTTCCTTCAATTTGTATAAAAGAATTCAGACTTTTGGGCATTCTTCAAATGTGCTTCAAAACAAGCGCCTCTTTCTTTAAATTTTCATATTTTGCCTATAAAATAGAAATATTAAATTTTTAGTCTATCAAATCATATGAAAAAATATATAGCAGTGGTAATTATATCAGATAATATTTAGTTTTTCATGTAAAAGTTAATGGCCACTTACAACAACTTTCTCTTTTTCTGCATTTGCAATTAAAACATTAGTCTTGTCTTTAGACCATTTGTTGTAGTAAGCCTATGCTTCAACATTGAGATTTTCCAACCTGTTTAGCATTATGTCTACAATTTCATCATTGTAATCATTACTATATGAAATTGTCCCTGATTGAGCTTTGTTTAGCAAAACATCTTGCCATGTCGGTTGGCTCTCTACGGCAGTGAACAATGAATGCCTTTGAGCATGATTATGGTATCTAGTATTTATTTATTTTATCAAAAATTTTGCTTGCCTTTCCCACGACCACACCAAATCCACATCAGACATTACAACCTCTTGAATTGTTACCCCATGCTCTATGATATCAGATTTTCTAAAATAAAGTATGTTTTTTCATCATCTGTTTGTGGTGCAGTGGTTTGGGGAGGAGGAGAGTCACTACCCTGCATTCCCTGCACATTTGGTTGTGGAGGCGGAGTAGATTGAATCATGTCATGGGTGTCAAAATAGCTACTCTTGGCCGCATCCCCACTTTCGAAGCCTAAATACTCCTCATCAAGGGTGATGTTGTTGCATGAAGTTGTGTGGTCATTACACTTAAAACTCCACCTAGGACATGCCAAGGAAATTCAATTGTAGCGAGGATGAAGCTGTTCCTGCGACTCTGCAGGAAACCTAATATTCTTTCCCAAATTCCTCATTTTTGTTTGTACTTGACGTGTTGGAGGAAGTGGTGGCCTCCTCAAGTGGTATATGACCTAAATCCATATTACCTTCATGGAGCAAACAACAAATTGTTAGAATATAATGGTTGGTGTTTGTAAATGCTAAAAAATTGTAAAGAAACAAAACATGTGAATCAAAGTAACATACTGATATACCTCATATAGACGGAGATACAATCATGGTATTTTGTTCTCCGAGTAAAAATGAGTTTGATCTTCATTATCCATCTCATTAGTAGTTTTTGAATACAATACATGTCGAAAAGATCGGTAGAAATATTAGAATACATAATTTATAGTAGTTGTTTGAATTTGTAATTTATATATAAAGATAACTTCATTATTCATACTTTTGTAGTTAAATGCGATGGTAAACGTGTTGTCTGCAAATCGACCCCTAGGTCACTTTTTAAGAGGTCTTATTGGTGTTGATTCTGCTGAATCCATGTCAGAATCAGCAGAGACCTCTGGAGGGGCTTTACCTCTAGCAATTGCCTCCTTATGAGAGGCTGCAACTATAATTTTTCTGTAAAATATAATCATACATTTAGTATTTTATTTTAAATATTTAAATTGAAATCTTTATAACAAGAAAACAGTAAATGTAAATTTTACCTGTTGTTCTTCGAGACTAAGACCAATCATCTTATCATTGATTCTAGTAGGAATCGTATGTTGTGTCAATTCGTAGTACACTTCATTATAGAAAGCTAGAATAAAATTTCAAGAAGAAAATACAATCCTTGATTTATTTGTTTGATTGCCTTTGCATGGGCATGGGAGATATCGATTTAATTTGGTTGGACAAATAAGCGCACCAATCGAATTGTTGACATCTTAGTGTCCGTAATAAAATCTTGAATCGCTAAGGAAATCAAAAGGACCATTAATCATTTGGATAAGACCGACACGCCCACATGACAACTTTGGCAATGTTCATATCTTGCGAGAACATCAAATCCCAAAGCATCGACAAAGCTGCCAAGAAGTAATTGTGGGTGCTTTATTTGCACTTATATGTATTTTTGCTATTTTTGCGGTCTTTTTTTGCTTTATTGCGGTGTTTTTGTTGTTTTTGTTTTGAAGGGGTATTTGTTTTTGGCTACTTTGGACTTCATTGTCACACTTGGATTCGATCCTTTTTACTCGGTTTTAATTCCTATTCGGCTCCTAGGCCTTCTTTTGTTCACAAGGGTATAGTCCCTTTCAAAAACTATTTGCCAATAATAATAAAAAAAAAATACTTGAACTACCCAATAGGGAATGTCTGCAGATCTTCCTTGTAATACAATCCTAGCTTTGAAAAAAGTGAAGCCCTTTGCAAGAAAGAAATTGTTTTTAATAACTTGTAGAAGAAGGCCTCTTGATGATCGATTAAGAGGAGCTGCAATTCTGAGAAGGAAGCGTTAGATCATGTGGTTGAGTAATGTTTAAAAAAGCATTTGAAAATGATAAACTTACCATCAACTTTGTATATCTTGTTTGTCCCCAAGCTAAATAAATCAACATTATCTTTTTATGGTGAATTCTTAAATGATCTTATGCTGAAATCAATGATTAGTTTTTGGAAGATATTGAAGTTATATAAGTAGGAGGGAAATTGTTTAAGAAACCCTTCGATCTCTCTCTCAATCGTTTGAAATGTAAATGGTTTTCCTCATCAAACTTAATCAAGTAAAGTCTAAATATAACTTTTAAATAATCTTGATAAGTTCCTAGCCTCAATAAAAGACTGAGTAATAACCCATGGGACCCTGAAGGTAAATTCTTTTGACCTGTTTCCCCCTTAACCCTTGCCTTGATTCATTGTAATATTTCTTAAGTAATGTTAAACTTTAGATCCTTTAGCAAAGAAGATTATTGTTCTAAACCTAAAATGGTACTTTACCTCAATCAGAGCTTGTGCTTATCACATGTGCAATAGAGGTGTGGAACAAGTTTCAATGGCTTGTGTAAGATTAATTAACCTTGTGGGAAATGGAAAATGCTCTTAGATCAACGAATTAAGCAATTTATTGGCATATTATAGAATGTTTATCCTTCAAAAAACTTGATCCTAAGCTGATTAGACAACAATATAAAAGAAAGAAGTTCACTTTTGTAAGAAGAATTGCTCGAATCAAGACATGAATCTCCTTGATCGTAAAGTCAGGTCTTGAAAGATGTTTCTGGTAAATGCATAACCTTAAAAGATTTTACACCGTGGGATGCCCTGAGCTGTAACTATGTATTGTGGTTGGTCTCTTATGTTGTGCCTTGTCGAAGAGTCAAGTGAATTGTTCGTGATGGGTGTTGTTTGATTCCTTGTTGCATATGTGGTCAAGGTTGTGTCAAACTTCTTGAGTGTTGGTTATAGCCCTTTCCGGTCACTGCGTTGTCATGTCAAATCTATGCAAGTCAACAAAAATAAATTATCCGAGTTTTTGGTTTTGTATTTGGGGTGTGTTTTAGCAGGGCGTTATGATTAAGAATGGAGTAAAAATGTCATTTTCTGGAATAACAAAAATAAAATAAAATAAATAATATAATTTTTTTATTATAAAATTTTATTACGTAAAGCCCGAAATGAGGGCTAAAAATATACAAATTAGTTTTTACATAAATTCCCAAGTAAACCTATTTTTTGAAGGGTTAAAGTGACACCTACGTGGAAAAAAATGGCCTATTGAATTTCATGCCAATTTTTTTCACCACTGTTGTGCCTCATAGTTTTCATTACATATAGTTGTAAGTGTTACGGTTGTAATTTTTACATCCATAACACTTAGGTTCATAACTCCAAATTAGGACTGTAACACTTCTTCATATATGTTGCTTTTTCTTCATTTTCCCATGTTTCTTTATTTTTTTATTATTTTATAGGTTATGACCGTAATGATTATAGTCGTAACTTTTATGGTCGTAACCTACATATCCTCATAGGACCTCACACATTAATACCGTAACACTTATCATTGCCTAATCACAATCCTTACATGAAAATAATCACTTGAAATATCACTAAGAGGGTTGCATCTTTGTGCACCACATGACTATAACTCCCTCAAAAATATTTTTGAAAGACATAGAGTGGTGTGTGTTCTAGTGTATTTCCTTTGATGTTATTTTCCAAATTATCCTTCTACACCCACTTTCCAACTAAACATTTGAAGACACATTTATGATTAGTTTTTGATATTATAGTGATTTATGAGATTTAAAGACTATCTATAACACTAAGTATCTTATCCCTATTGGTTATCTTACTTGCTCGAATTGAATAATTATTTATTTACCCCATTCTTATGATTCAAAATTATTATAGTAAATTTTCCTTATTTGTATAATATGAATTAGCTCATGTTATGTTACATTTATATGTTTAGGTGAAAATTAGTTAAAGCAAATGGGTACTAAATATTTCAAATCTGAAGAATGTTTCTCCAAATTTTAGAATGACCTCAAACTCCGTAAGTATTGGCTACAAATGCGTTGCTTTTATACTAGGCATGAGAGCAACATTGATATCTTCTTACATCAAAAAGTGGAGAGTTAGATTACTTTATGAACTTAATTGTTCCACACATCTTTCAGTGCTAGTTTCTAAGTTTCTATACAACAACACTAGCTCATAAACATAGCTATGACCAATTTATTATAAAATAATAATATATTATTCCAGATCACACTAATGAAAAATTTCATTAGTGTGATCAATTACAAAGTTTATCTTTGACTCATGATTGTGAAAAAGTTATATTATATAATAATAAATTGTCAATCTAATTCTCATTAACTTGATGATAAGTTCTAAATAACTAATTTATTTAATCCTACATTTGGAATCGGACTCGACTATACACATTGAGAACCAAGGATATTATTAATGTTAATGATATGCTTCAATACGAGGGTGTAAATTGTCCACTTTAGATAACTCTCTCATCCGTATTCAACTCTATTTGTTTAATTGGTATCAAATTTCAATATTGTGGGCACACACCTATTTACTCTTCAGTGGCTATTACAGGTTATAGCACGAACATTTATCTCAGACTTATTAATTTAAATATGAGATAGAGTGCAACTATAACAGGATCTTTCAGTTTTGTGAAAAATAAATCGTGGTTATTAACAAGTACAATTAGTTTTCATTATTGATATTTAATATGATGAAAATAAATTGTATGCTGACCTGAATAACATAAAAGATGTTTTATGGATTTGTGGATTTGATTACCCTTGTTTATATCAACATGCTCGTACAAGTGTAAATATTGTATGATAATTAAGATGATATTATCTAATATAATACATTCTTCAACATAAAGATACAACATTTTATAAGGAATCTGTTAAAGAAAATAACATTTTAGGATATCCCAATAATTTGGACAATTTTTTGAAAAAGATAATTTAGTTTATAAAAATATATATTCCATTATTTTTATAATAGGGATGGTTTATAGTGGAGATTTCAAAGTTTTTATTGGAAATAATTGATTAGTTTTAATATATGTAGTTTTGTATAATTAATTGTATTATTGTTTACAAAAATTTGATTTTTTTCCATGTCTAATATATTGATGAATTTATTTAAATTATAATGAATTTAGTATAGTGAAGATTTTATGCACATAAGAAGAAACCAAAGAATTATATTGTATACATTAATCTTACATATGATGGGGTATTACATTTTACTTGGAGACAAAAACTATCATACACTTTACCTAAATTTAGAAAAATGAATTTTACCTATTTTTAGTCTCCAAACATTGCAACAATAAAATTCATTAAAATAAAACAACTTATAAAATATTGTATATACAAAACATATATACTCCATAAAATAATATGTACATAAAATACAATAAATATTAAAGATCACTAATTATAAAGTGACTTTGTTACACCTAATTCACATATTAATCAAATACCATAAAAAAGAACAAGATACAAAAATATCTCTAAGATGTATATCTTAAAATAAGTTTCTAATAGTTAGACTAAAGATTTAGAGCATTTATTCTCTATGAACCATATAATGTTGATGGTGTTAACATGTTATGCCATCTTAAACTATGTATTATCCACACACAGAACTAGTTTATTAATACAGCTTCAGGTTAATGTTTTTTTACAAATGGTTGTTTTCTATCTAATAAAAATGGACTTGGCTCAATATCATATCAAAAGTATATTATTTAGATTTTCTATACTTTATTAGATCATATTTGCTTCTTAATGAAAAAAATAAAATTTAGAATTTAGTTATATTTCAATAGATATGCATGTAAGTGTACAAATGTCTCATCAGAATTAAGAACATTTTTACATGTACCTTTGAAATTGTATTAAACAATGTTGTATTCATGGAAACGTGTGATTTTCTATGAGACCTCCACGGTTATAAAAATCTTCCATCTTTTAGAAATTCAATATTTCACTAAAAATTATATTATAAGATTCATCTCTATCTAATTTTTATAATATTTTAACAATGACCTCTAATAAGTGAATTGTTAAAAAATATATAAATATAATATTTTAGGGAAATAGTTGTTGCTAATAAGTAAATAGTTGAAAAAATATGGAAATGTTATGAATAATTTGATAATTGATTTGACAAGAATAATGAGGTAAATTCTTATCAATCCTCATATTTTTTATTAATTTATGAAAAAAATACAAACATTTTCCAACTATTTATTTGATTAAAAAACTAGATATTTTCATATTGCCACTTTACTTTATGTTAAATTATAAATAATGATCTTATAGTTAAAAAAATCATCCAATTCTAAAAATTGGAAAATAATTAATGTCTTTATAAAGAAGAATGAAGAAACACAACTAGAATGAAAAATACTTTTGTCTAAATTGCCTTTCTATGTTTAAACAATACCCATGTCGTCCTTACATATTATGAATCGGACAAAATAGTACACATCACCCTCGGTTCTCTACCAAATTTTGTGAATATTATACATGGGATCTTTACATAGCCGTACATTGTACTTTATTTGTATACAAATTTAACAATACTATTACTCCCTAAAAGAAGATAATTGAAATCAATGTAACAATAATTAACAATTTGTATAAACTATAGAGTTAGGATGTAGATGTAGACCAACTTTCATTGCTCCCTGGATTATTATTTATTCTACGACCTGTATTGTTGAGCAAAGGAGAAATATCTATGGGCAATTGAAAACCTCGAGTGCCAAGAAATGTACCTCTTATTTTTTCTAATCTCTCAACCACCTCCATCATATTTGGGCGTTGTTGAGGTAATTCCCTTGCGCAAACCAATCCTACTTCCATAAATTGAGTAATGCATGCCAATGCCATTGATATCTCTGATTCATTGACATCTCGAAGAAGATTATTATCTATCACTTTTAGGATGTTATTTGGAAAATCTTTACCAACCCATTTTTGTAGATTGATTCCATCTACAAACATGTCATCTGTTGGTCTCCTCCTTGTCAACAACTCTAAGAGTAGAATCCCATAGCTGTATACATCTCCTTTTGTTGAGATCTTTCTACCCATTCCATACTCTGTAATACAATACAATGTTTATTGATTCTCAAACCATTTTAAATATTCATAGAAATTACCAAAAAAATCCAATGACAAAGTAAAATGTAATAAGGTTAATTCTATACGGTGGAATGTAACCAACAGATCCTTTAAGTGCCTTTGTTGAAGTCAAAGAATCCCTAAATTTCCCAAATAGTAGTTTTGCAATGCCAAAATCTGCTATATATGAAGTCATGTCATCCCCTAATAACACGTTATTGGGTTTTAGGTCGCAATGAATCACTTGCACAAAACAATGATGATGTAGATATGCCATTCCTTGTGCTATCTCCATTACTATCCTTAATCGATCACTCAAATTTAATCTGCATTCATCTCCTTCTTGAGGATGTAGCCATCTCTCCAAGCTTCCATTGGACATGAATGGAAGAACTAAAGCTTTAAAATCAAGGGTGAAACATGCTGAAATGATTTTGATCACATTGCGGTGTTTAACTCTTTTTAACACATCACATTCTTTGATAAAACTTTGGTGAGCATTCTCATCTTGGCCATTGAGAACTTTAATAGCAATATTTGTACCATTGCTCAAAAACCCTTTATAAATAGATCCAAAACTCCCAACTCCCAATAGATTAGTCTGACTAAACCCACCAGTTGCATCTACAAGTTCTTCATATGAAATTCCTGTGGGCCCTACCTGGAGTAAAGGAGTATTCTGGCTAGTATGTCTCCTCCTATAGAAAAATACTATGAGTAAAATAGAGACGAAGATTACACTACCAATTACAACTGGGACTATTACCTTTTTGGAGACCAAAATCTGTTTATGTTTGGAATAAGAGCATGCCTGCAATTTTATCCATGTGCCGCATAGGCCAAGATTTCCCATAACTGCTGAGTGATCAAGAGCTGCGAAAACTCCTCGCTTTGGAACCTCCCCTGTTAACCTGTTTGAAGAGAGATTAAGATGCTGGAGCATTTTCATCTCTTGGAAAGCCATTGGAATTGCACCAGACAAATTATTTCTTGAGAGATCAATGCTCTGAAGATTTTTGAGATTTGTGAGTGATGTTGGTATTAGGCCATCAAATGAATTCAAAGAAAGATTCAAATATTCCAATTCTGTGCAACTTGAAAGTGCGGCTGGAATTTCACCTGAAAAGTGGTTGAGAGACACATCTATTGCTTTTACCATTACCATTTTGCTCAATTCTAAAAGGGAACCTTGTAAGAAATTGTTGGAAACATTAAAATAAAACTGCATATTTTGAAGACGTGCAAATTCTGGGGTATGTTTCCTGTGAGTTTGTTGTAAGACAAGTCAACCATTTCCAAAGTTATGCATCTCCCTAGTGTGGCAGGTATTTTCCCTGACAATTGATTCCGATGAAGAAGTAGGTCTCTTAGCTGTGGAAGATCACCAAGACTATCTGGAATTTTCCCTGAAAGCACATTTTCACTCAATGATAATAACCCAAGCCTTTTGGCTTGGCCCAAGCTTTGTGGAATTGTTCCATGTAAGTTGTTTTTCTCCAGATACAGTCTTTCAAGTTCTGGAAGATGACTGAGTGCAGATGGAATGGTCCCGGTGATTCGATTTTCAGCTAAGCTTAAGGCTGTCAACTTTGTGAGGTTGCCAATGCCACTTGGTATGTTTCCCTCAATGTTATTAGAGTCCAACGCCAAAAAGGAGAGTACGCTTGACAGCCGGCTAACTGAAGAAGGCAGGATGCCAGTGAGATAATTAGCGCCAATATCTATTTTTTTAAAGAGGAGCAATTGGTCAAGGCTGTTAGAATAGGCAAATCACTGCTTCCGCTAACTAGATGATTATCATATAAATCAAACCACTCAAGGCGGAGTAATTTACCAAACTCTAAGGGTACTGTGCCGCTCAGTTGGTTACTGCTTAAGGCAAGCATTTGAAGCAGAGTAGAATTAGAGATGGAGCTAGGAATTTCTCCACTGAGTCGGTTTCCCCATAAATTAAGACGCTGAAGGTGGAGCAATGTACAGAACTCCAAGGGCACTCTACCGCTTAGTTGGTTAATCTCTGACTCAAGCAGTTGAAGGAGACTACAATTACAGAGGGAGCTTGGGATTTCTCCAGTCAGTTGGTTACCGGATAGATAGAGCTGTTGCAACTCTGATAGTTTGCCCAAGTGTGAGGGAATATGGCCAGTTATAGGGTTACTATATAATACCAAAATCTGGAGATGAGTGCAGTTGAAAAGCGCAGTGGGAATTGGTCCTGTAAAGTTATTGGTGTCGAGATCGAGAACTTGGAGTTGAGCAAGCATACCCAATTCAAAGGGAATACCACCATGGAATTTGTTTTCCCCAATTCCAAGACAGTTAGAGAGGATATATTTCCTAGGGAAGATGAAGGAATAGAGCCTTCCAATTCATTTCTAGACAGTCGAAGAAATCTTAAACGAAAAAGCCGTCCCAGCTGAGGTGGAATTTGGCCATGGAAGCTGTTATTCTTGAGATCAAGTAGTCTAAGAAAAGAGAGATTCCCTATGAAAGGAGAGATTGGGCCGAGTAATCCCATACCTGTGAGATTCAAGGAAACCACGCGCTGTCGGCGAGGAGAACAGGAAACGCCAGTCCAATTGCAGGTGTTGTGCTGAGGAGACCAATCGTGCAGAGAATTGTTAGGGGAGAGGGAATCCTTGAATTCGAGGAGGGCATGTTGATCGGAATAATAAGAAGGAGAAAAATCATTTCATTTGTATGAAGAAGCCAATTGCAAAATTCCAAGTGGCACTTTATATATCTATTGTATAGTTTTCTATAAATGTATATTTATTTATTCATTTTAAACAATTAATGCAATTTCCTGATTGGTTGAATTAATTTTATAGGCCTTTTAGATTTTTTACATTAAAAAAATATGATTTTCTGAATTTTTTTCCTATGCATAGTGTGAACATTAGAAAAGACAATAAATGTCATAAATATCATGATTACACCACTGCTCTGACAGGAATAAATCTTATTTATGACATTTATTTTTAGTGGATGCTAGTTGTTTATATGAATCTGTGCAGACTCTGAGGCTGATGTAAACGACATTGGGCTGATAACTCTGGTGTGTTGAATAGATCTGGCAGATTGGAGACTGTTTTACCTTGGTAAGAATTCGTTTTCCTGTGCTTTGCTGTGTTTTTTTTCCCTTTGCACTAGCGGCATATTATTGTTCTGGTACAGTTTTTCTTCATTTTATTGTTTTTATTGGTTTGCAACAGTTTCTTTTTGCTCTCGCGCCTGCCCCCATATGCCTGGTTTTTACTTGAACGGCTCTTTCTACAGAAATCCCAATAGTTTGGGCAACTCTTTTCAATCAATCAAGACTTAACAAGAAAAACCCCGTGGCGATGGCATGATCAGTAGGCTCTAGTTTCGCATCTTAGCTCATCAGTGGAAACTAATTTTAAATTTATTGTAAAATGAAAATAATGAGTGAATTATTAACTACTCTTTATCTCAGTCATTTTTTCTCACTCCAAGCCTTTGATATTTCCATCGATTAAAGGCCATCCCTCGTTCTCGAACCTTAAAGCTTAATCTTTGCATTTCTCGACTCATACGGCCATTTAAATGGATTAGCAGGGATTTCATTAACCTTTTATTTTGCCCCATCCCGTCTGAACGTTGGCGCTGACGTCGATTCACATCTTGGCCAGTAAAAATATATCCCTTTACAAGGCTAACAAGATGAAAGGGTAACACAGCAAAAGAAAAATGGCGTCTGAGATCGAAGTAGTGACAGAGGGGCAGGAGCGGGAACAGGAGCGGGAGGACCACCACCACCACCAACACAACCATCATCATCACAAGATTAATAATTATAATTCGAATTTTGGGTTAGATAATCTTCCAAAGATAGTTAGAAATAAATCCTTACAATGCTTACTATTTTAATACTATGTCATCTCTTTATGGTGATTGAGATTTGATCCAACTCCCAACAGTGGTTGCTAAGGAGAGATATAATCGAAGTTCGGTGGAGTAAAAGTATACTTTCTTTTCGACATTTTTTAGAATTGAGAGCTACATGAAATGAAATGTTAGACAACTTTAAATTTTTTTACTCTATTACTACAATATTGGTTATATCGGGAAGTCACAAGGCTTGAATTCTACAATATCAATGCATACGAAAATCTACCACAATGATTATAGACTTCAAGTTTCCCTTGGATCCATACATATATAAGAAACAAGATTAGTACATAAAATGCAATACCCTCTAACAATAGTCTCCAATGGATAAAAAATCCAAATAAAAGCATAGCCTTATCATCATAAAGTTGTTAATTTATATCTGCTTTTATTACATTCGAGGGCGTGTTATCTACATCACTTAACGCCTATTATAAAGACTGGCACCGAAAACAAGAACTCTACTAGGTCACCTTGTACATCCTACTGGCTCTTTCCTGCAAGACATTTTATTCTTTTTTCTCTGTGATTGGATATTATCACATACAATGGTAAAAAAGATGGTTTCTGGCCCTCTGCCTTGGTTTTTGATAGTCTATAGCCTCGAAGATTGTTGATTATAATCCCAGCTTCTTTCCATTTTTCGTAATGAATATATCTTTCATTCATAGCAATGCTATCAGAAGCTTATCTTCTTGATGAACATGTTCTTGATTGATTCTAGTTTTTTAAGAACTATGTGATCTCTTTATGGTAATGAGATTTTTCCAACGAATCATGGAGTGGTTTATAGACATTCATGGATTTTTAAACACTGTGATGAAAGTAAAAATATATGGATTTTAGATGTTTGAGAAAAGAAAACCGATCTTTATTCATGTGAATCTTTTAGGTGTGAGAGCTACATTGAAATCGTGGAATGTCTTATATATTCTTAAAGTAGATGTTTCCTTAATCAAACTACTGTATTGACTTATATCAAAGTCATGAGTTTAGAATCATTTTGCAAAATTTCACCTCCTTCAAATAAAACCTTACAATATGTAATTTAGATTACTTCAATTTCTACCACTGTAATTTGGGATGGTATTCAACTTTACTTGGACATTAGGTGTTTAAGAGTTTGAGATGGCCATCAAAATCACAAAACACCTCCTTTTTGGTCAACTTCCCAATCGCTCTTAATCGGTTCAAAAGTTTATAGCTTATAAATCTAATTTTTGTAAGACTATATCTATTCATTTTTCTTGTTATCTATTCATCACTTAACGCTCAAACAATTATACCATATGTGTTAATGAAAATGAGAACTTATCTGACTTCTACCTTAACAAATGAAAATCCTACTAAACATCTTATTAAAGCTATATAATGCATTTTTTTTTTCTCTGTGAAGATATTAGGCTTCTCACTAAAGCAAAAAGATGGTTTGTGAGAGGAATCCTTTGATTTTGTCTTTAGGACTGTGATTACCGACTCTTGAGGTGTTTATGCAAATGTTTTTGTAATGAATATATGTTTGAAGCGCAAAATGTAGCTAAGGGCAATGAACATTTTCTTTATGATTAGATTCCGCTTAATATCATGTGCATTTAGTTGTGCTAGCAACTATGTGATCGTTACATGCATAATGTCTTTTCACATATCTGAAACATGGCCAATCATTCATGGATTTTTAAAACTTTAGATCTGTGATGAAAGTAAAAATATACATTTTAGTATGAGAGAAAAGAAAACCGATCAACATTCATGCAATATGTGTTCTTGGGATGATTGTTTCTTCTTCCATATATTCTTAAAGTAGATGTTTCAATCAAAAGATGTAATTATGTGGTCATGAGTTTAGCATCATTGTGAGACAACCTCCATCAAATAAAACCTTACATATGTAATTTTTACTTCAATTTTCTATGTTGTAATTCTCCTTCACTCGCATTTGATTAGGTGTTTTCATTTTCCAACATCATTTGTTCACAAAACACCTCCTTTTTGGTCATTTTTCCCGACTTATTTTAACTTATGGTTCACAACTAGTTTATATTACCCATGATAATTTTGACACGAGAAGATCCATTATCTAACTACATTTTTTGTTTTTGTTGAATTATTAAACATTCGATATTGAAAACAATTGTGGATATTTGTTAATAAAAGAATATAGAGCTTATTCCGATCGCCAAAAAAAATGAAATTGCTGGGACATCTATATTAAACATATATATATCGCTCATCAAGTAGGCTTCTTCGTTTTTTTAAAAGCAAAAAGAAATGCTCGCATGAGAGGAATCCATGATCTTCATTCTTTCCAGGGGAAAAATACAAAAGTGATTTCATTGATTGTTCACATGTTTGAAAACTATGGCCCAATCGCACAAAATGCAAGGTGATTCCGGCAACCGACATTTATCTTGAAAACAAACGGTTTCTCGGATAGATGCAAAATGCATGGCTCTACTCGGTTTAATATCATGTGCATTTAGTTGTTTTCATGTGTCTCTGCAACAACGAAGTTGATGTGTGCATTTTTTTTTGCAGGGAGGCAGCGTATTCATAAAGTGAATAGTGTAGCAAACATCAGTGTGTGAAACCCCTTCTCTGTTGCCATAATCCAGGCTTTCAAAGTTGAACTCAATAGACATACGTTGTAGGTACGACATGCTATATCTTTTTCCCTTGACAATGTGTGCTTTCATTGTTTGGAATTCTCTTTCATGCTATGGGAATTTTGCTCTCGTTGTTGCTAATTTTTTTCGCTATTGGACTGAACACAAACCAAAAATAAAACTATGGCTGCCATCTGCATTTCTGTAGAAGGCTATGTCCCCGCGAAAAAGAAACCAGCTCACATTGATGACATGTTAAAAAAACATAACCTTTTTAGAGACATTGCATTCAAGTATAACGTGGGTGATTGCTTATTGATACATTTGTTGTTTTGTTACACTTTCGTTATACCTCTATTGAACTCCGAACTGGAATCATAGACCACTTCTTACATTCTTTGCATAGAGGCGATGCAGATGCTTTTAAATCACTCCATCTGGAACTAGATCATGACACCCTTTACGCTCTGCATCATATCCACGATGCGCAAACATATTTCCGTCGAATGCGACTTTCAGCAATGCCCATTGCAAATGCAACCGAGATTGGTCTATGGGGCGACAACTTCTGTATAAACTGGTTGGCGAAATGGCTTAACATACCAATATGGGTCTGGTAAAAAACAACAGGCAATAACTATTTCCAATTCAATGCACAAAGCCATCTGCTTCCATTATGTGTGTTGTTTCATGATGCAAATCCTAGTTGCGGCCATTATGAGCCATTGTATTGGAAAAAAACTGACTCCTTTGTTACACTTGAAAGAAACACGATTTCAGATTCTTGTGCTGCACTAAAGACTAATTGGAACAATGTTGACCGTAGTCTACAGAATGCAGGCCTGCACAAAATAAAACATGCTACTTTAAATTGTGGTGAAAGCCTATTCGACTCTATTTGTCAATTGTGCAATCATGAATTTGACATTCATTGCCTGAGGCGATATGTTGCACAATCTTTTTGCAATGCATATTTGTCCCAAAATTTGCATGCTTTGTCTTGCTTGCACAATTACCTTGACATTACTATAATTGAAAACATACCGCACATTGCAGATTGGCAAGGCTTTATTATAAACATCGCCATTCCCTATAACAATGGAAGAATTGAAGGAAATCAATTTTTCTTACAATGGTTGTCAATCATTTTTAATGTAAAAATACAAGTATGGGATGCACAAACCATTACCATTGTCGAAGTGTATTCTGGTTTATCAGAACCAACAACCACATACAATCTTTTGTACTTTTTTCGAATGAAGGTCATTCTCATTATGAAGGTTTGATTCAAGCATCGCCAACTACGTTGACTACTTGTAATTCCTTTTTGCATGAGAAGACACAAAGATCACAATTAACCAATTCTTTGCGCAAGATGAAACATGAAATACGAACCCAAAAAAGTAGTAAATGCTCACAAACTTCAAAACACTCCATTGACCAAAAAATAAAAGTGATAAACCACTCTAGAATTTCGCTTCGTTGTCTTAAAATTGAAATTCGCCAAAACGGAAACAAGCAATCAAAATCTAATATTTATATACAAAATTTCAAAAAAATTAATGATACACCAATACATGGTTGTCAGTCTGTAAGCAATTGAAATTCAAGTCCAACATGACTATGTTTAAAGATCCAAGAAAAAAAAACATATTTTGATTTGAGTAAAGATGAAAAATTAAAAGAACAGAAAAACATATGTGTCGATTGCTATAGATGTTTGAGAAATGGAAGATTGCCAAAACTTGCATCGCCTTTTCGCATAGAATTGAACTCCGAGATTGCTTCTGTAGCAGTTCTTAGTGATCTTGAAGAGAGGCTAGTTGCTATGAGAATAGCATTTGCACAAATAAGGCATTGCACACATAGAAAACCGCAATTCACCTTGAAAGGAGCCATAATAAATGTGCCTTCCGATGTGGATATAATACAAAAAGCATTGCCAAGACATGTTGAAGAAACAAAAACTATTGTTGTCGAACTCAAACGTCGTTTGCAACACAAAGATGCCTTTCATACAGGAAATGTGCGACCTAATGCCATCATGAAAGCATTGCATCAACTTTGCAAAACAACTTTGTACCGAATGGAAAAAGTTCATGTCAATAAAGAATGGATTCGATTCCTTCCATCAATTACTGATGTTGATTTAGACAATCAAACAATTTCAAGCAATAGTGATACGGACGAAGAAAGTGACAACGAATATATCGGTGATACTTTAGTCCATGGATTTACAAATGCGCAATGCATTGTTGACCTGCAAGATAAGCTAATACAAATTGCTCCGGCAGAGGCTCAACGTCCACTTGGTATATTCCAAGATAAATTTTCAGAGGAAATGAACTTTCCCACTCTTTTTTTTGGTGAACCTCGTCACGCAAATGCTGTGAAATCAATTTCTTTTCACAAAATTGCTCAATGGGAAGTCTTGCATACTGATCGGAGATTTGCTTATCATATCACCAACTTATTTTTCAAAGCAATTAAGATCATTATTGCCCAAGTGTGAGCATGCATTTGGGTTGGATTCGAAAAGGGCAACTGAAAGGAAGAAAACTCTTAGCAAAAGATGTTAAATACAAGCCCAACCTAGAAAAATTATTGAAATCGATATTGGATACATTGACTTCAAAAAATATGGATTTCGCCAGACTACATGCAACAAGTAAAGAAAAATGTTTTTGCCATGATACGACAACTAGGACCCCAACATTTTTTTTTACCTTTTCAAGTGCCGAGCATTGTTGGAAACCCCTTTCACTCGCACTGTCAAACCTATATGACCAACATATGCAATCTTCTCCTATTGGAAAACCGCAACCTAATGATTATAATGACAAAAACTTTCACATCAAACATGATCCAATCACATGTACTCGCTACTATAAACATCGACTAAACACACTCAAAAAATTGTTGTGTAATGATAATACATTCTTTGGAGACATTGTTGACTATTTTTGGGTTACTGAATTTCAAAGCCGGGAAATGCCCATAGCCATTGGTTAGTATGGACAAAAGATGCACCTGTATATGGAAAAGACAAAAATCCTCCATTTCACACTTTTTCGACACCTACATAACTTGTAAACATAGAATCTTTTGCTCCTAAAGTAGCGAAATTGCATGAACATCACCATACACAGAGTTGCAAAAAGGTAAACAAAAAAATGCAGGTACAATTTCCCCCAACCTCCAATAAAACAAACACAAATACTCGAACCACTAGAAACCACTTATCCATTGGTATCCGAAAATGCAAAACACATTTTCTCAATTTTGGCAAAAAAACGCTATGACAGCTCATTTTCCTTTGATATGTTTCTAGATGATTTGAACATGAATGAAGTTGAATACATACAAGCTATCCAAAGCACTATCAAGTGACCAACACTATTCCTACAAAGAAAACCATCACAAGTATGGAACAATACCTTTTCAAAAAAATGCCACCAATATGGAAGGCAAACACAGATGCACAATTTATCCTTAATGCATATGCAGCTGCAACTTATGTGAGTTCGTACATGACAAAAATCGATAGATCAACCACAAAAGCATTCAAAAGAATACGTAAAGAACACTACACATCGTGCATTGATGCGGCCCAAATGATACAAAAATTATCTAATGAAATGCTTAATTCGCACCAGATGTCTGCACAACAAGCAACACATATTGTTTTGTCAATACCCTTACATGGTAGTTCTAGGAAATGCATGTTCATAAACACTTCTTGTGCTGAAGACCGAACATTTATTTTGAAGCATCCAAAACAATTGAGTCAAGAACCTGATGACTCCGAAAGCATTATGTGTCGATCTATCATAGACCATTACATTGCACGACCACAAGCAATTGTCGACATTTGCCTTGCTGATTTTGTTTCTAGATATACTAAAGATGGCAAACCAGATTGCAAAAAAGGCAAAGAGCATGTAATCCGATTTGTCAATTACAAAAACATGTGGACAAAGAGAATTATTGTCGAGAGAAGGTCTTGTTATATGTTCCATTCCAAAATAGCGAGGAAAGCCTCAAGAATGGCATATTGACATGGCAAGATGCATACGTTTTCCATCATAAAACTATATGGCAAAATGAGACACGCTTTGTCCACAATATCAACAATACATGGGGTGACATAAAATCAGCCCTTCAAGACATAAAGAATGAAGCAAACAATGCTTCCACAACATCCTCTTTCCAACAACAAACCGAACAATCAATGAAACATATGACATACATCTAGATCTTCCTTCATGTCATTCGATACCGCCCAAAAAAAAAACTAAACTATTTGAAATCGGAAAACATCCATTCATCTCCGATAACGCACTATATCACAAAAAAATGAGAATGTTAAACAAAAACAACAGAAATCGTAAAAGACATTGCACTGAAAAAACATATCGATCCTACAACTCCTTTGTATCTCTTCCTGACAGGAGGTGCAGGAACAGGAAAAACGTTCACTGCAAAAATGATCTTCGAGACTTTGATTCGTATCTATAGCAATTCTACCAAAAGTGATCCACTAAAACCAAAAGGTCTCATTTTGGCATTCACAGGAAAAGTAGCATACAATGCTGGAGGCACAACATTTCATTCAACACTCTTATTACCGTTTAACAAGTCTCGGCTGACACCACTGGGTGCTGAACGACTAGATACATTGTCAAAGCACTATCAACAATTACAACTTGTCTTTATAGATGAAATATCACTTGTTAGGTGCCCAATTACTATATCACACTGACAATCGACTCAGGGATATAAAACAAATGCCCACAGTGCACTTTGGGAACATTGACATGGTCTTTTGTGGTGATTTCTACTAGGCCCAACCTGTGAATGACTGCTTTGTATTTGAAACACCTCGTATAGACAAACAACCGATTCCATATGATTTTTGGGTGACAAGGTCAAGGTCTATGAATTGACTGAAACAATCAGACAAAAGGACCAACTCTTTGTTTCCATCCTCAATAGAATTCGAACATGTTCACACACATATTCTGACATTTCATACCTCAACAATAGGTGTCACAGACCACCACCGAATGATCCTTCTTTTCCATACCTTTTTTTTAAAAACACAGATGTCAATGACCATAACAAGAAAATGCTTTCACAAATGCCTGGAGTGGAGATTGTCATCAACGCAATTGACGAACAAGATTCTTTGTATGATGAAACAAATGCATACGCTAAGACAATTTGCCTTCCAAAGACAATTGCTTTTAAAAAAGGCATCTTGGTTGAACTCTTTGCTGGTAACTATGATATCCAGGACGGATTGGTCAACGGGTCAGATGGCACTTTTGATGCTTACACTACTACAAAAAATCAGGACATCATATGGATCCGATTCAACGATTTAAGCATTGGCCAACATCAAATTGCCAAACATGCACACTTGCGTCCTGCCAACATTGACCCACAATCTGTGCCTATCTTACGAATTGCAAGGCCTTTACAACACTCTCCAAATAAGAAAACTTTGACAATTCATAGCCAATTCCCTGTCCAGCTTGCATGTGCCCGCACGATACACAGATCCCAAGGACTTACATTAGATGGACTTGCCTTTAGCCCTCTTGGGGTCACGAGACATGGATTGACTTACACAGCCCTATCGCGTGTGAAGAATATAGAAAGCTTGTATTTGCTGCAACCATTGACAAACAAAAACTTCAACATAAGAAAACAAGTTACTATTGAAATGAATCGCCTCGAATCTCAAGCACAATGGCAAGTTGAAAATGATTTCTTCTTGGCTGATATCCACCCATGCACTTTATTTTGTTCTTTGAATACCCGAAGCCTTCATGCTCATGTAGAAGACGTCATACACGACTTTAGCTTAATGCAATCTGACATATTGTGCTTACAAGAAACACACATATCTGATAGCAATGCACACAATCTACTTTCAAACTTCCATCACATACACACACATCATGTACATGGTATAATGATTTCCACTAAATTGCATATACCATTTCTGCACACAATGCAATTTCATGGCGCAAAAGTAGAAGCATTGCTTGTTGTTGTTCATCTCCATGACAAACAATTAACAATTATAAATCTTTATGCAGCTCCAAATGCGACACTTCACAATATCCTTGCAATTATTGATCAAGCTTTATCAAACTCATCTAAACAACAATGCACATACATATTTGGAGACTTCAATATCGATATGCAAAAACATAATAATACTACTGAGCTTTTAAATAAACACATGTCCAATTACAACTTTCATTTTTGCATCGCAAAGGAAAATCCATTCACTAAAAAACATATCGACCACATATGGTCAAATTGCAATAACTCCAGCCACATATTTCAAAGACATGTATATTGGACTGACCACTCTGCCATTTTCCTTGCACTTGACATGGACAACTAAAACTTTATTTTCCCAACTTCAACCAAAGCAACTTCGTAGTTCCATAGCACTTTCCGCGTACTTACGAATTTTCTACCCGCTCTTACTTTCACAAGAACTATTTTTATTTTTTCCATCGCAACAACTATCATCAATTTCACAACAATTTCAGGATACTTAAGGTATTTAACAAAAAACTTATTATTAAACATATTTTCCATCACTACAAAAACTGTGCATTTTTTTTAATACTCCAATAATATCTGCTACTAATAATATTACATTATACAAATGCTATATCAACCTCGACACTTTGACTGTGACTTATGCTCAAACTTGTTCCTTCTTGCAACAACCGCTTTGTTTAGCAAAAATCTTCCATTTCATCTAGTTTGACAACTAAAAAAAAGGTTCGCTCCTTACTCTTTGCCATGGTTTTTCAATGCGTACCACTTCCATGGAACCTCTATACATTGCCTATTTGTATTCCATTGCAAAAAAACTATGTTTTATAACACTATCACACCTTTTTATCTTTGAAAATTCATTCCTACAAACAACAATCCATTGTTTTTCCTTTTTTTTTTTGCTAACAAATTGGACTTTGTTCTTTTGTCTATACTCACTGAAATTCATTTTTCTAATATTCTTCCCAGGACAACAAGATGAAGAGGAACTTGGAAACCATTTCCGCAAATGAACCACCACAAAAGGAAGCAAAGAGGTAAGAAATTGCAGATATCTTGTCGACCATCGCTTCACAACCTTGCTATATCATTCATGCATTTACATTTTGTTTTGCAGGCAACAGACGCTTCCATGTACACCTACATCGATCGATGACCTCAACAGTCGCAAGGTTGGCACTTTGTTTCAAGGGGATGTCATCGTTGCATACAAAGCAATACTCAACAAAGACCAGAACAAAGAGCTTCTACGCATAGATTTAACCGAAAAAGAAGGTGAAATGACCGTGACACTAAATGTGATTGGACATCAAATTGAGGCACATCAAAAAAGCTTCTACCATCCAAAGGAGTCAACATAAAAGAATTTGACATAGCACCGAAGACCAATTACGATCGTGGAGATTGTGACTACATTCTTCTCTTGAATAACAACAACACCATAGAGAACATACCTCCAGTTTGCAACGAGTTCAAGTTCATACCGAATACTACAATAAAACAACTCCTCCGTAGCATAGATAACTATACAATTGGAACACTTGCAGCTGTTGTCACTACTGCCCGCAAGTCCGGAACACAGTTTGTCTTTGAAATTAAGGATGGCCTCTCCGTAGAGGACAAAGCACAGGTATCTTTGCCTCCTTCTATTATCTCCATCACTTTAAGTCCCTTTGCTTATTCTTCTTCACTCTAAAAAAATTAACCATTCTAACATTTCATTGGTTACAAGTTATACTTGTTCGAGACTTTTGCAGCCTTGTTCGATACAATTGAACAACAACTCCGTAGAAAACAAGTTCCTATTTATTTGTTCAAGAACATTGTCAAGCGAAACAACCCCGACAAGGCTTTGAGAACTTGCCAATCTACATTTATCACCCCACTGAGGACTGAACAAGCACTCCAAGATATGCGCACATTGGTGACTGCAACAATAGAGGTGAGAAAATTCAAATTGCAGCGGACTGCCATTCAATACAGTATTCCATTTCTACAATATTGAATATTATCTCTTTTCTCTTGTTTGACATTTCTCAGGTGCAAGGTGAATTAAGAGCCTCCAACGTGTACTCCAAGCCATTTCAAATTGTATGCACAAAATGCAACTTAGAAGTTCAAGACCTTCTTTCATTGCAACAAACAACAATCACATGTACAAATTGCAACCAGGAGAGCACTTTTCATCATAGCCACCGACTGATCTGTGATTTAACAACATCTACATCAACTGTCAAATGCACTCTTGTTGGTCCTTTGTTGTCCAAACTGTTGCCTCTACTGACTGAAACAACTCATGAAAAGTACGTACAAAACAAAAGCTCCATTGTACATCTCCTCCGAAGTTTTTCTCTGCAAGGAACTTTCACGCTTGATCAAACCAACACCATTGTCAGTGTCACACCGATATCTGCCCATAAGGTTTCTGCCTACCCGCATTTATACTATCGCAGTTTTTTCATTTACAAAATTTTATGTATAACTAATGTCTCCATTCTCTTCACCTATGCAGATACTTTAACAGGTGCATTATACAAACTTTTTCCAGCTTTCTTTTGCGATCCAACCCTTCCCATGTAAATAATATAGTACTAGTCTCTTTAGTTTTCTCGAGTTCAAGAGCATCTTTTCGACTTGGTTTTCATTGCACAATCGTTCCTGGATATAGCGTTTTGCTAACCAACTTTTGTACTGTTCGAAAAGACCTACTCTGTCATGTCCAGTGTATAAAAACAATATCAATATTGTATATACATAATAGTTAGCACTTTTTTTTGGCATTTCATCTTAGCTTTCTACACATCTTTCATATGTCATTGCATTCTCATCTTCCATACTTTCACTTTCACTTTCTGGAATGCACAATTTATACCGTGTGCATGGTTTGAGTTCCATACATGTTCGTGCATAGCAGAACTTGCAAACCTGGTTGAACTGCTTGCACCTGTGAATTACATCCTTGCTGGATGGAGAATAAGAGCTGTACAGAAACTCAGAAAATATTCAACGCGCAGAAAATATGGAGCAGCTTCACTTTAACCTTACTCTCACTAGAATATGCTTATTTAGCATTTCACTGCAAAAAAACAAAAATCTGTGGTTAGAATCTTTTCTTTCATTCCTGTTCAGTGGAAATTTCACCTACATCGACCTAGCAGCACATTATTGTTCTGTTGCAGTTTTCCTTCAAGGTAAAGGAACACAATAACTCTAGACACAATTAACAAAAGACTTGTATATGGACATTGCTGCTACCATTTCTGTTTGCTTCAGAGGGTCATTTCAACCGCATGAAGGGTACATGGAATTTGTTTCCATTGGTACTCAAACCCTCATTAGGAAAATTGAAACTCCATTGCCAAGCTCATAACCAAGCGGACATAATAATTTTAAGCACATTATTCAGATAATTAATCCATAGCCTTGCATGCATTTCATATGCAATAAGAAAATAGAAGCAGATCTTTAATCAAAACTTGCAAGGATTCAATCGGTCTTCCAATGATGTCCAGATTAATAATGTTTCATAACAACGTACAAAACTCCGACCTATCGTATATCCCCTAAATTTGGTCCTAGACCATAAAAAATGATCAAACAGAGTTCTCATACCTTATCCTACAGAAGGACGTATTCTTATTACGTATTCCTTTATACAAATCCAGACCCAGGCAGAATATCGTTCCTCCAAATATTCAAGTCCCATCGATTTCACACTAACCTATAAGGATTTAGGGTAAGTTTTCTCTTAAACTATTCCTCTACTCACACAATAAAATAAATAAACATATGACAACCCAAATCTAGAGTTATGGAAAACAACTAAAATTCGCTAAACCCACTTATAGTCCAACTCGATGCTATCACTAACAGCTACTTCAACAGATACATAAGCATTCGGATTCCAGATCAAAAACTGGAGTAGTAATAATCCATATATTAACACATTACTGCAAATAAATACAAAAGAGTAAGGGATGGATATCCGTGCCTGCATTTTGAGAAGACAACAATACTTTTTCCCGGCTTCCTAACCAAGTCGTTCCAGCAAATAGAAACTCGAACCTCATTGCAAAAACCCCAAATTTCACACAGAATAACTCCACAACCCACATAACTAAATTATATTTTCCTGCAGATAAAATAACTCTTCTATTAACAAGAGCAGCCATCTTTGCCAAACCGCCACATATGATGAAAATTACAATGCATATGCTCATTGTGCATGCTGGACATCACCCACAAAGCCAGCAAAAAAATTGGCGCCTGCCCAAGTCGATTCAGGCCCGAACGGCAGGATGTGCCATTCCATGGCCTTGTTTATTGTGGTGTGGTACGACTATGCCGATGGCGTCTATTCGGCTAACCCACGAAATTGATTTTCATGGTAATGTTCTATATGATTTTGTTTTCTCCGAATTTGGTTGTTTCGTGTTGATTAAATTGTCTTTATGGATTTTTTATTCTTAACATTGTCACCATATAAAAATGTAATCTTCTTTAGACTTTTGTTATAGCGGACAAGTTTTTGCACATTGTGCTTGGTAGATGAACACCAATTGAAATTATGTTATTGATGGTGTTGTCGAAGTAGTTGATACTATTTCTCATCGCTATTGCCCTTGGTATTCTTGGTCTATGGGTACACTTTTCTCATGTATTATAGGTATTTATTTTGATATTAGGTACTATACTCCATAAAATATATACATAAAATACAATAAATGTTAAAGATCACCAATTATAAAGTGACTTTGTTAAACCTAATTCACAATATAATCAAATATCATAAAAAATGAACACACACAAAAATATTTCTAAGATGTAGATCTTAAAAGAAGTTTCTAGTAGTTAGACTAAAGATGTAGAGAATTCAATCTCTAAGAACCATATAATGTTGATGATATTAACAAGTTATGTCAGCTTAAAGTGTGTATTATCCACACAAAAGTCCTATTTTATTAATATAGCTTCATGTAAATGTTTTTTCGGACATGATTGTTTTCTATCGAAGAGAAATGGCCATGGCTCAATATCACATAAAATGTAAATTATTTAGATCATATTTGCTTCTTAATGAACAAAAAAAATTTAGAATATTTATATTTTAATAGGTACACATGTAAGTGTACACATGTCTCTTCATAACTAAGAGCTCTTATACATGTACCTTAGAAATTGTAATTAACAATGTTGTATTCATGGAAACATCGGTTTTCTATGAGACCTCCATGGTTATGGAAATATTTAACCTTTTATAAAATTCAATATTTCACTAAAATTTATATTAAAAGATTCATCTCTATCTAATTTTTATAATATTTTAGGAAACAACTTGCTAATAAATAAATAGTTAAAAAATATAAAAATATTATGAATCATTCTATAATTCATTTTGAAAAAGAATAATGCGGTAAATTCTTATCAATAATCTTAATTTTTATTAATTTGTGAAAGAAAATACATACATTTGCCGAATATTTATTTCACTAAAAACTAGATATTTTTATATTGCTAGTTTACTTTATGTTATTTTATAAATAATGATCTTATTGTTAAAAATCATCCAATTCTAAAAGTTGGGAAAAAAACTAATGTCTTTGTAAAGAAGAATGAAAAAACATGACTATAATATAAAAACAACACTTTTGTCCGAATTTCCTTTCTATGTTTAAATAATACCCATGTTGTCCTTACATATTATGAATGGGGACAAATATTACACATCACCCTCGATTCTCTACCAATTTGTGTGAATATTATACATGGGATCTCTACGTAGCCATATGTTGTACTATATTCATAAACAAAATTAACAATATTATTACTACAAAAAGAAGATAATTGAAAACAATGTAACAATAATTAAGAATTGGTATCATCAACTAAATAGTTCGGATGTAGATGAGACCAATTTTTCATGGCTCCCTTGGGCCTTGATTAGTATTCATTATAAGACTTGTACTATTGAGCAAAGGTGAAATATCTATGGGCGGTTAAAAGCTCGAGTGCGAAGAAATATGTACCTCTTATTTTTTCTAATCTCTCAACCACCTCCATCATATCTCAGGCGTTGTTGAGGTAATTCCCTTGCACAACCCAATGCTACTTCCATAAATTGAGTAATGCATGCCGATCCGTTGATATATCCGATTCATTAATATCTCGAAGAATATTATTATCTATCACTTCTAGGATCTTATTTGGAAAATCTTTAATGAATCATTTTGAAAATTGATTCCATCTACAAACATGCCATCTATTGGTCTCCTCCTTGTCAAATACTCTAAGAGTAGGATCCCATAGTTGTATACATCTCCTTTTGTCGAGATCTTTCCACCCATTCCATACTATGTAATACAATACAATGTTTAGTGATTCTACAACCATTTTAAACATTCCTAGAAATTACAAAAAAATCCAATGAAAAAGTAAAATGTAATAAAGATAATTCTATAACTAGTGAAATGTAACAAGGAGATCCTTTAAGTGACTTTGTTGAAGTAAAAGAATCTTTTGATTTCCCAAATGGTAGTTTCACAATGCCAAAATCTGCTATATATGAAGTCACACCATCCCCTAATAACACATTATTAGGTTTTAGGTCGCAATGAATCACTTGCATAAAACAATGATGATGTAGAAATGTCATCCCTTCAGGCTTTATCTCCCTCACTATCTGAATTGATCACTCAAATTTAATCTACATTCATCTCATTCTTGAGAATGTAGCCATCTCTCCAAGCTTCCATTGGACATGAATGGAAGAACTAATGCTTTAAAATCAAGGGTGAAACATACTTGAAATGATTTTGATCACATTGCGATATTTAACTCTTTTTAACACATCAAATTCTTTGATAAAACTATGGTGAGCATTCTCATCTTGGCCATTGAGAACTTTAATAGCAATATTTATACCATTTCTCAAAAGGTCTATATAAATAGATCCAAAACTCCCAATTCCCAATAGATCGGTCAGGGCTAAACCCACCGGTTGCATCTACAAGTTCATCATATGAAATTCTGTGGGCCCTACAGGGTAAAGGAGTATTCGGCTAGTATTTATCCTTATATATGAAAACACTATGAGAAAAAAGAGACGATGAAGATTATAATACCAATTGCGTAATGGGACTATTACCTTTTTGGAGATTGAAATATGTTTATGTTTGGAATAAGAGCATGACTGCAATTTTATTCATGTGCCTCATAGGCCAAGATTTCTTATAGCTATTGCTAAGTGATCAAGTGTTGTAAAAAAACCTCATTTTGGGCGTCTCTGTTAACTCCTTTCAAGAGAGATTAATACGTGAAGCATTTTCATCTCTTGGAAAGCCATTACACTGCACCAAACAAATTGTTTCTGAAAAATCAATGTCTTGAAGATTTTTTGATTTGTGAGTGATGTTGGTATTGGTCCATGAAATGAATTCCATGAAAGATTCAAATATTGCAATCCTATGCGCACTTGAAAGTGCGAGATGCAATTTCACTTGAAAAGAGGTTGAGAGACACATCTATAGCTTGGACCATTACCATTTTTCTCATTCCTAAAAGAGAACGAGATTGCGCCTATCATTCGGTTTTTTCCCAAGTATAGGATCTCTAAAGATAATGGGATTGTGCATGTTAATCGGTTTTCTCCTAAGTATAATATCTCTAACTTGTGGAAAAGCCGAAGCTGGGAGGGAATGTTGTCGATCAAATGGTTGAAAGACAGACTAAGATGTTGCAAAGAGTGGCATCATCCTAGAGTGGAGGGAATGGGGCTTTCCAATTCATTCCTAGAATGTCCAAGTATTCACAAGCAAAAAAGCTACCTAGCTAAGGTGGAATTAGGCCGTGGAAGTTGTTATTTGTCGGAATGAGTGTTTTAAGGGAAGAGAGATTCCCTATGAATGGAGAAATGGTACCTGTGAGAGCCATACTTGTGAGATTTAAGGAAGCCACGAGGTGTTGGCGAGAAGAGTAGCAACGCCGCCTAATCCAGTGCAGTGTTGTGACAAGGAGACGAGTTGTGTAGATAATTCACTTTGGATTGAGGGAGAGGGAATCCTTGAATGTGAGAAGGGCATGTTCATAGGAATAATATGAGGGACTAAAATGTGAGCAGTGTAAAGAAGCGGCAATGAAGGAGGAAGAAAAACATCTTCAATCTTGAAAGATGGGCTTGATTTCGCCTATAATGAAACAAATTATTGCGTTTGGCCTCTCAAATTTGTATAAGCCTCAATGGGGTTAACTTTGACGTCCATTTAGGCGTTTTTCTAATTTTAGCAAAGAAAATATTTGCAATAGCTGTCATATATGACTTGTATTTATATTTAAATTATATATATATATCCTAAAAAATTAAATAGATATAGAATAGTTGCATGATTTTGTGTGGTGGAGATATATATATATATATAATAGTTCTTTATAAATAACATTGTTTTGTATTTTTGAAGAGTAGTATTAAAATATTACCAAACATAGATGGCCGTCAAATTTCACCCTTGCGAGCCACTTGTAAGAAGGAATGATTTTGTGTGGTGGATATTGGTATTATCTTTTGGCTTATCCATAAAGGGAGGCAAAATACCTATAGAAAGGAAAATGATGGAAAGAAAAAAATTAATGTGGTTATTATGAAGAAGGCTTATTCCAAATTATAAGGGATTGAAGGGATTTAATCCAAACGAATATTGTCACAACTGTATCAACAATCAACATTGAAGGACTGTTAGGCTCTGCACATGAATAATATTTTGTAGCCTTAAGTAGGGGAGAGAACCCTATAATCGAGCATACACCAAAACATGTACATCTCTTTTCACCATAGGTTGTTGACAAAAGTACCAATAGTTGTTCACCTTTTGGTTAATGACACTTTTTAAGAGTTAATGAGAATGTGACACATAGGGTGTTCGGTCATTGGTCCCTCTTTCAAATGCTTTATATTGATTTTCTTCATATTAAATCAATTCAAAAACTACTTTTCCCTCCAAATAAACATGTGAAACAAAAATGTTGATATGGCACGATCATACACTACACGATGATATAATTTTTTACGCTACCAACATACCTATATATATCTGCGTGCCCCTAAAATTAGGTGCACGGTTATAGGGTCCTCTCCAGTAACCCAGCTTACACCGACATCACTGAGCCATTTTCAATTGTTCATGTACATGATTGCAAAGCTTGAAATAGGTGTGGTAAAACTTATTTTAAATCTGGATTACGTGTCATTTATTTATTGGCGTATTCTTATATTTTAAATCTGGATTACGTATCATTTATTTTGATGGCATTGATGTCTCTGAAGAGTAAGTGCATGTCGTGATGGAAGTGTTAGATTTTTGGGGAGAAATAAAATATATTGAAATTTTGAAAAATGGGTAGTATAGGTGTCTATATCTTTGATTTGCCTAAATAATACTTTATTTTATAAATATAGGAATGTGATAGAAATATCATTTTCAATCCAGCTTTTGACTATGATGTTTTCCAAAGTCACAAAACTGACTACTTGTTTGACGGAGAAAATATTTGGAAAGCAAGTCAAGTCGATGGGAGGAGGAAGAAATCAAAAGGAATCTTACGTTGCGGGTGGAACGGTTCGTAACATCACATCGCAGAGCACGTTTATAAGGAAAAATTAAGAGTCACGCAGCACGCAGCACGGTGATGCAAGTGAGGTCAGGAAGAGATCTGACACGATTTCGACGTTTGAGGAGCCGTTTCAAGTTTGAGTCGAAGGTAGATGAGTGACAACATGTTAGATGTAAATGTGCCCCCATAGAAAGGTAAGATTAAGATAGATGAATGTGGTAAGAGAAAGTATGACGATGACAATATAAGGTAGACAAGCCAAACATTGGATAATGTCTGCCACAAACAATGAAACAAACATAACTAGCAATTGCAAATGAGTTGCAAGTTACGCCGGATAGGGAATGAGATTTGTGTATGCAATATAGTATGGGTACAAAGTGAAGGTGGTTTGTGTTTGTATTGCATTACAAGTGGCGTTTGCGTATATATGTGTACAACTCTTAACTGATTTACTGTTGGAGTTCACCAATGGGTCCTAGATCGGGGTATTGTTTTGTGCGCATGATGGGGGAAGGAGTATTTCCATGCCTTGTCCGCCGTGTGACAATGATGTGTTGAAAAGTCTTTTCTCCTCCTCCTTGCGTGGTTTTACGTTCTTGGTATATCTCATTCGTGCGTAGCGTTCAAACGTAAATGCTGGTTGGATTTGTAGATCGTTGATGGCACGAACTCTTGACATTGCTGTGAATGTTAGTCCTTGACGGTCAACGTTTCCGATGTCTACTGTGGCCTTGTCAAGGGTTAGGCCCTGTGATTTGTGGATGGTAAGGCCCCAAGACATTTTTAGTGGGATTTGGCGACGATTTCCACGTGTGACAGGAGGTAGGGGCAAGTGTGTTGGGTTGAGTATGTCCCATGGGGGCCCTTGGTAGTGTTTGAAGTTGACAACAACAAAGGATGGCAAGTCCGGTGGTTGTGTTTCTGGGTTGTACACGATATCTGTCACTTGCCCGAGTGCACCATTAACCAATCCTGAGCTAACCCATAAGTTAGATGTCAACATGACCTCTTGTCCTGTGCATAGGAAAACTACCGGGTCTAGTTGAGTGTCGTTGATGTCTGAGTCAGAGTTATGTTTGCTTTGTTCTGCGATGCTCATTGCACCGGTACGTGCAATGGAAGGATTTTAGCATTTGTTTATTGTGCTTGTTTGCTAGGTCCTTTGTTGCAAATAGGTGCTTCTCAGTCATGAACATGGATTGCTCTGAGGTAGACATGCACGACTTGGTACGTGACATGAGAAGAGACCAATCCTTAACGGTTGCTTCTGCGTTTCTGATGTTGGTCAACATTTCTCTGAATTCAAGTTGTGTGGAGTTTAATCCTTGTTGCCTGAAGTTTGTGTCCAAGGTGATCACGGTATCAAAAGCATGCCAAAGGGAGCTTCCTACTTTGTTGCCTACATATAATGGTACATCGTTGACCGGGGGGAGCTGGCCTAAGTCTCCCACCAAAATCATTGAAAGCGATTCGAGACGCGTGGTTACTATGTTATGGGGAATGCCTCACGAAGTCTTTTGTTGATGTTGTGTAACATTGTAGGACCTATAAAGCTCATTTCATCTATGAGTATATAACGTATGGGACTCATACGCTCTTGGAAGATTGCTAGGGCTTGTCCTTCGAGAGGTTTCATGTCGGATATGGGTATTCGGAGGGAAGAATGTATAGTGGATGATTTTATATTGAATGCAAAGCAATACTGTTGGGGCTAGTACAAGGAGGGAAGATTTTAATTTGACCATATTTTTAAGCCCATTTCTTATGTATTGTATGAGGTATGATTTTCTGTGCAGCGGTTCCACTGAATGATCATCTTCAATGGTGGGTGTTCTCCTTGTTGAGTTGCATGTGAAAGCACAATTGAGTAGGCAAGGTGTTGGTTTGATGATAGTTGCAGAGTGTCTAAATGGGTAGGTGGAGTAACAACTGGTGGCGAATTTTCAGTGCGGGCGATGTCTATGAATTTAGGTGCACTTATTTGTAAGGCAGCAGGGATTGAATGAACCTTCCAATCGTGGTTAATGTCAAAGTCACGGAGGCCTATCATGTCTAGATCATCAATTGTTGTATTGAGTGTTGGGTGCATGCGGGATATATGCTCCCATTCAAATAGTTGTGCGTGCAGTGGATTAGATCCTTGCGAGTCATTGTCGTCGCTACTTGCCCCAGGTGCAGTTTCTTCTAGAGTAGTGGCTCTATTAACATGTAAAGGGGCGTAAGAGTTTTTCATTTTTTCCCAATGGTTAGTTATTTCAGATGTGGAGATGCCAATGTCTGTTTGGATATGCCGAAAGGGCTTATAAAGTAGAAGCTCTGTCCAGCAGAAATCCTCATAGTGTATCGCATCTGGGGTTGGGACATCAGTGTATCGGGGGAATACGCGGATGACAACAGGGGTTCTTCTTTGTAGCCATTGAGTAACTTTCCTTTGGCTGTTGTAGGACCAGGAACGAGCAGCTTCAAAGAGGGAGGTGTTCTCTAATTGTGTAGGGCGTTTAATGTATGCATCTATGAATGAAGGGAATTGGAATGTGTTTCTAGGTGCGGGAGGACACGTTTGAATACCCGCTACCGGCGAGATAGGGTAATAAATGTGCGGCTACAATTTGGAAAGGGGAGTTTTGTAACATGTGGCATGTTTCTTGTGCACCAATGTCCCAGTCGACAATAGTTTCAGAGAGGAATTTGCTGTAGGCCGTCTTTGCAGGGTGATCGACGCTAACTTCATTAGATATCCTTGTTAACATGTGATGGTAGCTTTCTGATTTCTTCTCTGCCTTGGCTGCATATTTTGCAATGTATTGTAAGACCGCATGTCGTGACACAACGGGCTGGCAGTCGACATTGGCTCGCCATAGTGCTAGCATGTCTGAGTTGTGTATGTTGACCCGTGCATCATTGCGTGCAGGGGTGTACTTTTTTTTACCGGTTTCATCTAAGCCCAAGCTCGAATACTCTTGGAGTGGCCAAGGGGCTTTATATCTACATTGAAGTGTCCCATTTTTTTTCTGCAAGCAGGTTGCCTCACTACATTTTGTGTGGCGTTGCACGCGGTTCAACAAGTTCTCATAGTCAGCTACTGGGTTGTTTGTAAGTATCCCGTTTGTGTCTAACAAGCACGGGTCATCTTCCTGTGAACGATGTATCTGACGTTCTCCACTCTCAGGGCCCCTTGGATTCCATGCAGTTACTAATTGGTCGAAGTAAGTCTTCGCCGCATCAAGATCACGGGGGTTGTCCCAGTTTAGGTCCTCCATGTTTGGTGCATTTGGAAGCCATATAAATCCGTGGATATGAGCCGAGCCTCGGTGTTGCCATTCGTACCTGTATTTTGTACAAAGAGGGTCTAGCTTGGTAAATGTGGTAGGCGGGGTATTGTATTAAAATCTAAATGGTAGTGAGCTCACCTGTACCAGTAGTCAGTGCAATGCATTTTTTTTTGAAGCACCTCCTCGCAAAATATTGTAAATCTTTTTTCCATGTATGCAGAGACGATATGGGGGTGCATGTTCAAGTTCGCGTTTCTCCACTGCTGGCTTGTTGTTGAGGGTGGCGTCGGTGTTCCGGCATTGCTTTGTGTAAATCAGGCCATTTAGTATCTGCTGCACTTAAAGTGAAGAAAAGTGTAGGGCTTTCTAGTTGGGTTATCATATCTGTGAGTTCATGTCTGCGCTTGCACCAAAATGATTTAGTTCCTCGCAGGTTGGACCCAAAGCGCATTAGTTGCTCTGCAATGTGGGCATCCGGGTAGTGTGCAAGTTGCTGGCGTAACATCGAAACTGTGGTAGGCAAGTTGTCGCCTATTTTTTTTTGTGAAAACAACAGATGTTGATTGGCTTCTGTGGCACAACATAATGTTGAGAATGAAGTAACGAAAGCGCGGATGGCTTCCAAATCTATTATCATGGTAACGTAGTAGGTGTAGTGCGTATTCATGCATGTGAACCCTCTTGATGCGTGCTTGGTGGAACAATGCAACCCCTGTTGGGAACAATGTTGGAAAAGCCATAGATAGCAAACCCTCAGTGTCGTATTCGCTGACCGGGGCTGAACCAATGTGTGGCCACTCAATTGACTGTAGCGGAGTTTTTTTCCTGCCTTCGATGAAATTTGTTATTTGGTCAACTTCTGAAGTGGCTGGAGGGAGGGAGGACACAAAAGATGATGGTTGTCGCTCGTGGGTATTTGGTGGGGAGCTTGGGCGAAGCTCTGCTTCTGGTTGTGCTTCAGCATTGTCGGCGATAATTGAATTGAAGTGTGGTAGGGAAGTAGATATATCAGTACTGTGATGTGGTAGGGAATGCAATGCAGGGTGGTCTAGGACAACATCCTTGTAGTAAGGGTCATGAGCTATTTTGAATTGCAATGCAGCCAAAACACGAGATCTGCTTACAAAGCAATCGTAAGCTTTATTTGTTGCTCCGATTCTTCGGATGATTAAGATGTCCAAGTCTTCGACGCCTTACCGAGGCAAGTGTTTAGTTATGGAAGAAACTTCTTGGGGGAAGCATATGGTGTGGCCCCTATATTTGTATTGGCCACCTATAGCGTGAGTCACTTGCAATATTGGGTTGACCCTTGCTATTAGCATTTCCTCAACTTGTGTAAGTGAAGATAACACCTTAGGTTGCGGGCCTGGGTCCATGTTATTCCAACTTGAGAAGCGGCGATCATCCTTTTCAACAATGCATCTGTGACAGGTGTGGGCACCTTTGTAAACCCTTGTACGTAGCCCAACATATAATTCATTACAACATGAACATGTGTTCGGAGGCGGGAGGTGATCTATTCTTTGGCGGAATTGGCGTTGTGTATCTTGGAGTGAAGGCGTATTTGGTGTGTGATCTTCGAGCAGGTTGGCATGGTTGGCTATATAGACTGGTGCCTTTGTGTTCAGCTTTTGTCGTTTCATGCAAGCTATATGGCGGCGTTGCTCATTGAGGTTGTTTTTGTTGGCTGCATACCTCAACCGAGCCTTTGCATTTTTCTCAGTCCGTGTTAGGCCTACAAAAAATGAGTTAAAAAGGTAACAGTAATTAGGTATAGAACGTAGTTAATGCGAGCAAAAAAGAAAAGTTCTTTTGTTTGTTTGGAGTGAAGTGTAACAATGTATGTTGACAGTATTTGCATTGCTAGTATAAAGTGACTTTGATTGCACCCGAATATGTGTATTATAAAGACATATTAAGAACACAGAGTGGTGTATAAATATAGGAAAACTTGAGCACAACATGCGTTAATATTAAAGGTTATATAACTTATGAATGCAAAAACCTATATGTGGAGTAGGTGGTATGGTAAGTATGTATTGGTAAGTTGCGCATATTGTGTGGGTACAGTATAATATGTTTTCTGAGGTAGTGTAGGATCTTTTTGATCAATACATAGTTAAGGTGTTGCGAGGAATGCATCTAGTGGGGATTCCTGCATGCTGGAAGTCGTGTCCTTAACTGCAGCGACAACAGTGCACTGGGCTTTCTCTTCTGACTTGTAGACCTCTAGCTTCGCGGATATTGTGAACATGTAGCGGTGGAACAGGGTGGCTTAACAACGAGGCCAAAACTTGTCAAGTGTTGGTGCAAGAAGTTGTATCTCTTGTGCTTTGATATGCCCATGATTGATGTAAAGAACCTCATCAGCGATTACCCATGTTGTTGATGTGCCATCCTCAATGATGAAGTGTAATGCATATTTGTAGTCACAATGAGAGACGTTGTGCTTGCATTTTTGGCAATACCAAGAGGAGTTTGCAGTTTGATCAAGTTTTTTCTTGCATTGCTGGTTGTTAACAATTGATGTGCATGCTGGATAGCTGAAGGAGGACATATTAATGTGTATAATTGTTGCTACGGTGGAGAAGGTGAGCGGTTTACCTAGTTGCGAGGAGGATTTGATGCCTGCAATATCGGTTTTCTCAATTTTCCCAATACTCACTGAAGGGTATGCAGTTGTAGAGGCAAGCGAAGTAAACCATGCACGCAATGCATGAGCCTCAGGTATATCAGGATCTATGAAGATTTGTGTATTAGGGCCTGTGGCCAATGTTGTTCCTTTGAAAGTTGTAGTTTTTGCTCTCTTAATTGCTAGAACTGGTCGGATTGATGTCTGTGTAGCACATAATTCACTTAGAAGTTTGCCCTCATTGTCACTAAAAGCGCCCCATAACGTTGCCTCAATACATAGTGCCGAGTTATCACTTAGTACGACTGTGCGTTTGTGGCTGAAAGTGCTATCACTTTTCCTGATAGTGGAGGGGGCGGTAATGGATAGTGCAATAGCTAGTAGGTCAATGGTGGATTTGGCGGGGGTGGAGTTGATTTCTGCTATTGTTTTGAAGCGGAAAAGATATTGCGGTATGTTTACGGACTGGTTTGTACTAAGCTTTACTGAGGAGTCCAAGTCTAGGATGATGTCCCAAGGAGTTGTGGAGTTGTTGTAATCTTTTTTTGCAGGCCGCAAGGTGCCTCCTTTGATTGTGTATGTTTTACCTAGTTGTATTTGGTTGTAGTAAGAAGTTGCAGCTAGGTCGAAAGAAGTCACCACTATATCTGAGTTGCTTTTGTCGATAATGTCGAAGCTGAAAACCTGCCCTGTGCGTTTTTCCGTGTTGTAGTTGTTTAGGTTGCCTTTTTGGATGACCCTGCCTTCAATAGTCCAAACGCTTTGGTAAGGGTTTAACGATTTAATTGGCGTGAGTTGCATGCAGTGTGCAGGGCGGCCTTCACGAGTAGCCGGCGCCAAAGTATCTGTGCGGGATGTCGGCAGGTGTACGGCCAGTTGGGGAGGAACAACGTTGGGGGCAATGGAGTCTGCGATGCTGGTGGTTCCTAAACAATAAAATAAAATGGAAATGAATTAGCAAATGGGGTAATGTTAAGTACGAGGGAGCATGCGCTAAACCATAAAGTGGGGAAACCAAGTTATGGCCCACGTAAAGTGTTTTTTTAGAGAATAAGCACATAAAGATATGTACAGAAGGGAAGATGTTTATATTACACAATAGTTTATACGCTCATTCTTTAAGTAAAGTACGAAACATATGTACAACAACTCTATTTTATATATCGTAATTGGAATTACACAAAACTTTTGACGACGGTTTCAAAATGGAACATGTACACCATATTTATGCAAGTATAGGTTTATCAAGTTAGGCCTTCAAAAAGAGATTACTGTGGGGTAGGATGAAAGATGTGGGCATATGTATGAGCAGTGCAAGGTCGTAGTAGGGGTGAGGTAGGGACTTAAATTAAAGGGATGCAAGATAAGCTTTGAATGCAGCTCTAATGGAGTGTTCCTCGCCGCCAGAGTAGTACTGGTCGTAGCTGAGCGAACGAAGGAAAGTGTACAATGCGTCAAGCCTAAGGTACGTTGCATCTACCTTGTGCATCATGTCTAAGACAGCGGTTAAATCACTATCGAGAATCATTGCTGATGGGATGAGGGACTCTGATATTCTACCAGAAATGGTCGAGCATGTAGCTGCAACAGAGGTAGCCAAAGTATGGACAGAAGTCGCAAGCGGTGGCTGGACACTTTGTATTGAGCTTTCATTGGTGGTTGCTTGGGTTGCATATGACTGTGGTGTCCCATTTGAAGCGACCAGTTCAATTGGAGGGCTCCCGACAATGGCACCAGAGGTATCATCTGATATTGTGATAATGGATGGGCTTCCACTTGGAGTGGCCATAATACCTGGAAAAAACAACCAACTTTGTTAGTATAAATTTAGCTTCTACTGACAAGTACAGAAATATATATACATTGCAAAATACATTGGCTCGCTGAAACTGAAATTGCAACTACATCGATTAATCATATATCATATATTTTATTCATAATTCTCTGTATGCAACTATGGAAATGTCAGATATGCTCATTGTAGTTTTCAGCAGAGCTTACATAAAGATTATCACTAACAGATTAAGAGCCTTTGAACTATCATCAGCAAAACATATAGACTGAACTCGATGAGATTGATCCTAAATCAGACATCATTCATCGGTCTTTTTTCAAAGGGTAATGTAGATGATCAGTGCTGAATCCTAAATATCTTTCAACATGTAAAGTGGTTATCTATGGTTGATGACACACATTGGTCCTCTCTCCACTTGACTGGTATACGATGCATAATTGGAGGTCTAGGTGACCCGCACAATGTGCCAGAAAGCAATAAAACACAATGGCCTAAATAAAAAATCACTATATGCCTTAACCAAGCCTTTACACTGACGTAAAGAAAGGACATAAATCATAAAATTGGTCATCTATAAGATCCCTAAACATATCCGGCATTCTGGTCTTCTTGTGAAGGCAATGGTCCCTTGCATCACCCTAATATTTACCAGCCTAGGGGCTTAACTTGTGAGGGGATGTGCATATGCATATCTAAGAAAATACAGCCATCATAATTGTGTCATATTACGGTAATGTAACAATTTAACACAGGTCACAGGCTGCTTTAGCATGCCACCTAATAAAGCCAGCTCATAAAATGACACAGAATAGTTGTCCAAACTTGCGCCATGCCAAATTGCATTAGAATCTTTGAATCAAAGCTTTACAATCAATCTTTTTTTCTTGTGTATCCAGAACCAAAAAGCCTCCTGTCTTTTTAAAAGAAATTTCCAATAATGAAAGCATGGCTGAGCATACTGCGCATTTTGTGAAACATATCCATCGCTGAGCATACGTTCATGACAACAAAACTAATGGCGGATAGCCCCCTATGCATTCGAGTAATTTATTTGCTTGAAGGAACGTGGCAATATGATCTAAACTTCTGCATATTGCCTTGTAGTCATTAAACTTTTAGTTTTTCTGTAATGACACGCTGGGCTCCATTCATACTATTGGATTATCATTATTCATTTCTCCTAAAAGATTCTGCCATATCTAGCTGTATAGTATATTGATTGGAAAGAGAATCAATGCAAATCGATCCAGAAGTTAGTTTTTGTATTTGATGTACATACTGTCAACCTTTCAAAGATTTCGTCCATCCAAACAATTAAAGATACAGAGGAAAGTTGTACTTGAATACAACATGAAATTGCTCTATTTAATTTACCTGTCTTCCCTCAATTTGCTAGTAAATCAGTTCTATTGCTTATTCTACTGTATCTATCTGGACATAACCAAGTACCCTGTTGAAAGCCTGAATTCTATGGTAAAAACTAAAAACAAGCTAAAGTGTCTTTACATTTTATCAATCAGTAAATACAGAGAAAGAAAGAAATGCTGCTAAAAACTGATCCGGAAGAAGTTGGCATAGCAACAGAACAATACTTTGCAAACCTGTTATATCTCTGAACTGTGGCGTATATGAGGTGAGAGGGTGTTGCAAGCGCTGGTGATAACAATCAAGCGGGGAGATGGTGCAGGATGTAAATTTAAAAGAGCAGGGGTGTATTTATAGAGAGATATAGTTGAAGCAGCCTGTAAGAGGAGGACAACACGTACACAACAATGACCGACTCTGTAACAAATGCAATTACTCCTCCAAATATCGCTCCAGCACACTGTGTCTGACATGAGTTTCCTATTCGCACTGTTACAGACTGTAGAGTTGCACGTATAGTCTATGGACAAGCTTTTATTCGCCCACCACGCATACACAGTGTGCAGTTTCCAGCGGGAGTTATGGCGGAGCGGTGGACACGGCGACAGGAACTGATAAACAGCGTCACGCAGCATGCAATTTTTTTGCTTTCTTTTTCCTCCCGCCCACTACGTAGTATCTTATTAATGTCTTCAATAATGGCTTACACTGTTCCGGCCACACGTCGGGTGTTCTGCTTACCTATCAAAATATTATTATTTTAGTTTTTTTATTTATTTGCCTATTAAAATATGTGATAGGCAAATTTGGCTACTGGTGAATGAGTCGTATGATGTCTATTCCTGCATGTTACACCTAATGTATTCGACTTGGTTTTACGGAGGTATGTAGTCTGCTTTGCTTTTTCATAATTCTATTTATTCGTAAGCAAAAAGGAATGTACAGTTGGGTTATAATAATCAAGTCGATAAATTGAGTGATTGCTCTTATTAACTGTATACGCTTGTAGCGGCTACATCCGAGTGACTTAAATGGTCTTATTTAACTTTAAAATTGTTCAGGTATCATTGTTTTTCAGTACTGATGATTATTGAGTAGTGTTCCGTTACTCCCTTTCTAAGGGCACCGAAGACTAATGGACAGTTTACTCACTGTTGTTCCTGTATATTTTGCAGTTATGCTATGGTATGGGACTAACCCTGATATTTTACAGTTATGCAGTGGCGTTGGAATAATACATAAGGAAACCACTCACCACGGCAACAATTTTGAAGGGGGAGATTAAGCCGAGTTCGTCAATATTTAAGGATGCTTAAATCTAATGTTTTTTCTCATTGTCAATTTTTTTACAATTAACATACATTTCACACACACAATAAAGGTTATTATAATTTGTTTGTTGCAAGTAAAAACAAATATGACATATTTTATAGTTTATAATTTTGTTTGGATTGTTACCTATTATCATATGTATGCCCACATGCTCTTGATGTGTAAGTTTTTGTAGGGTATTGTTCATGTAAAAGAGCAAAGTGGGTAGCCGGAAAGGGTTGGCCGGAAAATGTTGCCGGAATTTGACACTTTCCAGCAAAGCCTACTTCAAAGTAAACGCCTCCGGCGAAATAATATTATGTCATTGATACAATTAGATTGGGCAATGTCGAGTGAATCACCGCCAATCTAAATTATACGACACCTTTGGTGTAACGAACAATGGAAATATTGTAGCTTTTTAATTTGACATCCATTTCATGATCACATGGAAGTTCTTTCGCTTTACCAAAATGAATGTAGCACCCGACCTGTGCCTAGAAATTGACATTGTAAATAAATTTGTCATGTTTTTTTGTTATTTTAATCGTATATTAGAGGTGAATTTTTTTCGTAAAACGTAGACAATGACAAGTTGAAAATTTTAAAAACCGTAATTTTTTTAAAGTGGTTTATATTAAAATATAATACCCAATATATATATAATTGGAATTTACCCACTGTAAGAGCTAAACCATCAAGCAATTTTGATTTGATAGGTATAGATAATTTGAAAGTCCAGGGCTTGGTAGCACTGAGGCATACAATAGAGTTTGGAGCCTTCTTTATCCTGAAAATATTTTTAAATGTTGAATAAACTATTTAGCTAGATGGATTTTATTAATCACTCGTCAGCAGGAGAAAATAATGTAGTTATTAATCAATGTTGCTAGTTTGATTGAGCCTAGCATGATACGGCGGTTGATTTACTAGAGTGGTTGTGATTTCATTTGGAAAGACATTCGACGAAGACTACGACATCCCAATCAAAGGCTTGGAATTTCAAATTCTCTCAGTGCCTATCAAATTAAAATTATTTGACGGTTTAGCTCTTTCATGTGACTATAAATTCTAGTAATTTGTATAGGAATGTCTATAATATGTTCATATATATAGGTAATTTTTATATATATAGGTATATATAGGTATTATGTTTTTATATAAACCACCGAATTACTTGAAAGTTTAAAGGAGCTTGATATTATTATAAATGACATTAGAAAACTGTTTTTGGGATTTTACAGAAATTAAAATGCTGCCAGAAAATTACGCGTGTGCCTAGGCATTTTGGAAAACTTTGAGAGTTAAGTAACTCTCCAAATACATGAGCATAAATTATGAGACTTTGGAGATAACATTGACAAATATAGGAAATGATAACTCAACCTTCAGATCTGAAAGTGGCTAATTGGAAAACCCTCCAAATAAAGGTTGCAAGTCACCTAGCTTGGAAAAGGGTTGGAAATTGATGGCACCTTCAAAGTGATGTTAAGCCCTACCCAAATGGCTGTTGTAAATCTGATCTGAAAACCCTCTGATTATCTTCCCCAAATGCCCCCAAAATCCTCAAACCCTTCCTCTGAAACCTCTGATAATATCTCTGTAACACAGCCCTAAAAGCGGCTCCAAAATGACAGACTAGGGTAGATCTCTCACTACCGAAGAATGCCCTGCTAGCTAGGGACGGGTCTCTCACCACCGAAGCTAGGGTCCTGTGGGATTTCACTCCACAAGTTGTAGATGCACAAACAACAGTTGCACGTGAAGGAAAATAAAATGTATGCAAAAAAGTTCCTTTCCTTTCTCTCCCGACTCCTTATATACTTCTCCTCAGAAAACGAGCCCCAATAACCCTAGGCGCATTTCATTCCATGGAGGGGCGATAAAATAAAAGTAACTAAAGTTACTTTTTCCTTTTAAGTCGCCATGGTCCAAAAGTGACCCCCAAACGCAAAACTTGGATATTAGAACCACGGGGCCCCTTCCCAATAGCTCCCAGCGTCCACAGCCCCTTGGGTATGACCACGGTTTGGACTCGACTTGGCCCTTGGGCCTTTTGGCGTAGGAAAGGGGACATTACAGTCCTCCCTTCCCAAATTTTGCTTGTCCTCAAGAAAATGCAAATTAGGATGTTGCAAAATCTGCTCTCCCTCCCAAGTAGCATCCTCAGTGGCGAGTCCTTCCATCGCACCAAATACTCGGTGATTACTCTGCTCCTGAGCCCCCTCTGTCTCTCTTCAATAATGGATTCTGGTTCCAGACACCAACTTCCCTTCCTCATCTAGTGGCGGTAACTCTGTAGATGGTACAATATGTTGTCGAGTGCCTTCTTAAGGCATGAAACATGGAAGATATTATGTATCTTATTGTGCTCGGTAGCTCTAGCTCATATGCAACTGCCCCAACTCGACGAACTACCAGTACGGACCATAAAATCATGGTTTCAATTTCTCTGCACCCTTTTGCTTAGTGAGGACTGCCTATATGGTTGTAAACGTAGGAATACTAGATCCCCAACCTCAAAAGACCTCTCTGTCCTGTGCCGATCTGCATATACCTTTTGTTGATTTTGTGCCTTCTGAAGATTCTCTCTGAGAGCCTTCAGAATATCTGGTTCTCTGTAACCAATCTCGAGCTTTGGGAGCTCAGCTATCTGGTAATACCAAATCTACAAATGTCCTGGCGTCGTACCCATACAAGGCTCGGAAAGGAGTCATACCTATGCTCATTTGGTAGGTGGTATTGTAGTAATACTCACCCATGTGTAACCATTTAATCCATGCCCATTGGTGTCCTGTCACATAACTCCATGCAAGTAGCCCTCTATCCACTTATTGACTATCTCCGTCTTGCCCATCTATCTGTGGGTGGTAGCTAGTCTTAGGAGTGACTCCGTGCCTCTTAGTCGAAGATCTCTTGCCAAAAGGTGCTCATGAAGATCTTGTCCCTGTCACTGACAATATTTTTAGGCAACCCATGTAGCCTAAAAATACCGGTATAGAAGATCGGGCCACATCCATTGCCTCGTGCCCCTTGGGTAGGGAAAAGAAATGAGCATACTTAGTTAACCGATCAACTACAACATAAATGCAGCTATGCCCATGCACGAGGAAGCCCATGATAAAGTCCATAGATATGCTTTCCCATTTACATTCGGGAATGGGGGAGAATTTGAAGTAATCTGCTTTGGGAAAGAATGCTCGGATTTGGTTTGTTGGAAAACCATACACTCTCTGACATGATTAAGGACATCGTCCTTCATCCCCTTCCATGCAAATCTCTCTCCCTGATGAACTTGTATGTTTTGAAATACCTAGGATGTCTAGTAGTGGTGTATCATGTATTGCTCGAAGGATCTTCTCCTTCATTTTGGATCTTGGTACAAGGAAAATCCTATCCTTGTAGAAAATGAGATCATCCACTACTCTGTATCGGTCGTCCTGTATAATACCATCCATGATCTCACATGCAAACTGATTTTTGGAATACTCAACAAGTATATGAGCCTTCCAATCTGCTGAAATCTCAGACATAGAACTAAGCATAGAAGTGAGGTAAGGCCTCCTAGATAAAGCGTCAAGCAACAATATTATTCTTACCTCTAGTGTACTCTATGTCAAAGTCATATGTTTGCACCTTGTTCACCCATCTTTGTTGGTGATCGTTGAGCTCTTTTTGTCCCAAGAAGAACCTCAAACTGTTGTGATCGTACGAACCATGAATTTTTGCCCCCTGAGTCTTATCTGAATTTGGCCAAAGCATGCATAATGGCCAACATCTCCTTGTTGTAAATTGAATACCCTCTCTCCACGGGTTTCAATTTCTGACTCTCATAGGCGATGGGATGCCTATCCTGCATGAGAACTGCCCCAACACCCTCTCCTGATGCATCACACTCTAGAATGAATGGGCGGGAGAAATCTAGTAATGCGAGGATGGGACACGAACTCATCACCTCCTTGAGGTGATCAAAAACCTGTTGTGTTGCGTCTGACCAAGAAAAAGCCCCTTCTTGGTCAAATCGGTCAATGGAGCAGTCAACTGAGAGAAATTCTTCACGAACCTCTGGTAGTATGTGTACTGACCCCACGAATCCTCTCAATTGTGTCGATGTCTAGGTGGCGGCCAATCCGAGGATTGCCGTATCTTCTCTCTATCCACCTTCTTTGTACCCCACCGATTACATATCCCAGTATAGAAGTTCGGTCATGCCGAACTCACACTTAGAGGCTTTCGCATATAATGAATTAGCTTCTAATATCCCCGATATCTCACCCGGGTGCGATATGGTCCTCCCAGAGTCTGTTGTAGACTAAAATATCATCAAAGAAAACCAATACAAACTTCCGCAAGTGGCGGTTGAACACATGATTCATGCGAATTGGAATGTAGGTGGAGCATTAGGCAATCGAAAGGCATCACCGAGAACTCAAAGTGCCGTAATGGCATCGAAAGTTGTCTTATGCACATCTGCTCACGACTTTGATATGATGATATCTAGAATGTAAATCTATTTTTGAAAAATAGATTGCACCATGTAAGCTCGTCAATGACTCATCGATGCGTGGTATGGGATACTTGTTCTTTATTGTCTTCTTATTGAGGCACGGTAGTCCATACACATCGCGAGGGTCCCATCCTTCTTCTTCACCAATACCAGAAGAAAAAAGGGGTTGGAACTCGGTCTAATATGCCCCATATCAATGAGCTCCTGTATAGTCTTCTCGATCTCATCCTTAAACCATTTGGGGTGATGGTAAGGAGAAGTAACCACCGGTCTAGCATCCTCGAGCTCAATCACATGCTCAAATCCCTATCGGAGGTATGCGGAGGTATGTCACCAAAAACATTGCACTATATTCATCGATAAGCCATGTATATCCACATGGTACTCTTGTTGTCCATCCTCTGATTTCTTGGTGAAACCAAACAATGTATTGCCCAATCCACCCCGTCATGCCTATAGATCCTCTCGATCCTCTTGGCCGTAATAACTCGGGGTGCCCCGAAGATAAGCCCCTCGAGATCACATTCCTCCTTCGGACTTAAACTTGAGCTCCATCATGCGGAAGTTAGTCGAAACTCACCGAGGAATGGAGCCACTTTGTACCCAAGCACTATGTTGGTCTCTCAATACCAACAATATAGAAATCATTGGTAATTGTATAGTTACCCATCGTGATGCTCAATTGGGGAACCCATCGTGTGCATCTCATAGAATCTCCATTGGCTATAACCACGTTGAAGCCCTCAAATTCCTTTTGTAACCCTCGCCTCTCAACCAATGAGGCATCAATAAAGTTGTGGGTTGCCCCACTATCAATGAGTACCACCACTCGTTGTCCACTAAAACTCCCCTAACTCTGAATGCCTTGTACCTCGGGGTACTAGACAAGGTGGCGATAGTCTCCTGGGGAAAAGTCTCGCTATCCTGCTCAACACCCGCACTATCTAATGCCTCATCATCATCATCCTCTAATCCTGTGTGTCCAACTCCTCGTCACCATCACTCTCCTCAAAGACCTCTATGAATTGGGCCCTCCCTCTACCCTTGTAATCGTGTCCTGGAACCCAAGGTGTGCGGAAATAAAACATAGTTTCTTTCACCTCAATTCCTCCTGTCCTCTCTAGATCCGAATGGTCTCCAGGTTGTATCTTTCCTAGGTGGAGGTACCTTTGGCTGTGAACCCTCGGTTCTAGAAGGGAAACCCTTAGGCTGCACTCGAGGTGGAAACCTCGACTTAGGAGTGGATAACTCCAAGTCACGAGCTCTCCTAATAGCCTCATGCAACGAAGAAGGCTCAAATGCCCTCACAAATCTAGCGAGAGCGTCTGTCAAACCTGTTGTGAATAGGGAAATCAACCTCATCTCTGTAACATCAGGTACCATGACCGATAGTCTCTGAAAATATGTGATATATTGATCCAGGAACCGAGTCTGCCTCAAATGAGTCAACTCTCTAAAATACTGTTGGGGTCCCTCTTATCAAATCTGCTCACTAGCCTCTTTGTGAACTCTGCATAAGTCGTGATGTATATGTGTCCCTGTGTAATCAACCCATGATGCCACCAATCATGAGCGTCTCCCTCTAGATGTAAGATTGCAAACTTAATTGCATCTTCCTCACGCATAGGATTCAAGTCGAAGTATGTCTTCAACTTCTACACCCAAGACTGTGTAGTACACTTCTTAGAACCATCGAAATGTGGAACAAAAATCTGTCCCAACCTCCTTTGCATCTCTGGTACCTATACCTAGTAATCTCTCCTAGGCCTGCTGCCAATCTTCATTTTGCAATATTCTTGGAATGGCATGTTGTCATGAAAGCCATCACTTAAGGTCAGTACCTTTCCCACAAGACTCCTCATCTCTGATATCCCTGGTTGTCGTACTGTGAAACTTTGGATCCTTCAAGAAAGAAGGTTCGTGAAACCCCGAGAGGCCTGGTAGAAGAATGGGGGGACCGTTGTCCTGAATGTCCACCCTCACCTCTTTGACCATGTTGTCCCCTATTGTTATTTTCTCCTCTTTCTGCATGAGTATCAAACATGTCTGTGCTAATCTCTCAGTGAGCTGGCTCAAATAGAGATTGGTAGTCTCCTGTTGCTTTACCATGTTGGTGAACAATTGTTTCATCAGATCTACCCCTATATCCTCATTGTCTTTGTCCCCATCTTTCAATCCCAACAGGCTGGAGAAACAACTGCTCTGATACCATTGAAATATCCCTTGTGGGATACCACTTAAAAATGCACAAAATATTGAAAATTTGTAGCCAAATAAAATACTGATTTTTGCAGATTTTTACAATAAGGACAACGAACTAAAGAAAATTAATATCTCCCAAAATATCCACTCGAATTACTTGAAAATTTAAAGGGAGCTTGATATTATTATAAAGGACATAATAGAAAACTGTTTTGGGATTTTGAGAAATTAAAATGCTTGCCAAGAAAAATCACGACATGTGCCCTAGACAACTAGAAAACTTCTAGAATTCGTAACTCTCCAAATACATGAGCAAAAATTATGAGACTTTGGAAATAACATTAACAAATATAGGAAATGATATTTCAACCTTGAGATCTGAAAATGGCCATTGGAAAACCTCAAATAAAGGTTTGCTTGAGTCACCCTAGCTTGGAAAAGGGTTGGAAATTGATGGAGAAGATGCCTTGAAAGTGATGTTAAGCCTACCCAAATGGCTGCCGTAAATCTGATGCGAACGGGACCCTTGATTATCTTCCCCAAATGCCCCCAAAAATCCTCAAACCCTTCCTCTGAAACCTTGATAATATCTCTGTAACACTGCCCTGAAAGTGGCTCCAAAATGACAGACTAGGGTAGATCTCTCACTATCGAAGAATGCCTGCTGCTAGTTAGGGACGGGTCTCTCACCACCGAAGCTAGGGTCCCTGTGGGATTTCACTCCACAAGTTGTAGATGCGCAAACAACAGTTGCACGTGAAGGAGGATAAAATGTATGCCAAAAAGTCCTTTCCTTTCTCTCCCAGCTCCTTATATACTTCTCCTCGGCAAATGAGCCTAATAACCCTAGGTGCATTTCATTCCATGGAGGGGCCGATAAAATAAAAGTAACTAAAGTTACTTTTTCCTTTTTGAGTCGCCATGGTCCAAAAGTGACCCCCAAAAAACTTGGATATTAGAATCACGAGGCCCCTTCTCAAAAGCTCCGGCGATCCACTGACCCGTTAGGTATGACCACGGTTTGGACTCGACTTGGCCCTTGGGCCCCCCGACCCCCACCTTGCATTCGATGTTTTACCTAGATGTTTTCTTCTTTCCCGATCATCACCGCTTTTTTAAGAAAAAGGCATCGTGATTATTATTTTTTCCATTTTATCCACGAAACCCCATCTCCTTTTGGAAAACCCCTCACGGAGTTTACCTTACAATGCATGCAAAGGTGCAATGTATGGATATCCACATTGTCTACACTCCTACTAATAAGTATGTAAGGATAGTGCAACTTCACACGTGTTCAAATTTTAATAATAGAGGGAACATAAGGATTGTATGACTACTTTCATTGTTATTGACAACAGGGGTTAAATGTGACGCCGTTTAGACTTTTTTTGTTATTTTGGTTGTAAAATACATGCAAATATTTGAAATAACTTGATTACGTGTCTTTAAAATTTGATCGTTATTTTTATATAAATTAATATTTAAATTATACAAAATATATATTTAAATTAATTGAATAAATATGGAATAGTTGGTATAAATAACACTATTTTGTATTTTTGAAGGGAAATATTGATAAATTACTATCACCCAAAATTTATTTGGTTGGTCCAATAAATATTTATCTTCATTGTAAAATAAATACCCCAACACAAAACATGATGTATCTCTACTAAATATGTTGTTGAGGAGAAGATGCAATCCATGATGTTGTAAGGAAGAAACTCGGTGAGGTATATGACATACCATGAAATCGAATTATCTACTTCTTTGAGGCCCTTAGGGCTCAATGAAAAAAATTACCTCAAACGTCTTTAAGACACCATCAAAATCGAAACATGCATAGAGAATATGATCTTCACACATTTGGTTTTGACCTTTTCCTTCATGGGTATGTAGACCGACGTTCTAATCATTTGGTATTTTCCAACATATCTCATACATGTTAAGGTTTCTTACCAATTCTAAAAAAATTGTTTGCCTCCATTCTTTTCTTTATATATTTTTAAGTATTGAAATGAATTGTATACATCTTTCAAAATGAATATGATTTGAGTTGGATTATTGACCATTTTTACACTGAAAGACGTGTTCTTAGTTACGCCGAAAGGCGTGTTTACAATGGAGAAAGCCCGGGCCCTTCTGACAGCAGGTACTGGCACGGACGGCAGGGATTGAAAGGACTGTCTTCTCACTCTGTTTCCAATTCCAGGTATGCTGGACGGCCCGCGGGTGCCATCAGCCGTCATTCCCACCGCTAAAAGTAAGCCCTCTGCCCCGCGGTACTTTGTCAGGGTCAGTTTTTCCTGACTCTTTCTGCGTGCTACACGTGACCCAACCGCTTGTAGTAAATATTTTGTTTGACCATTTACCTCTTTACTTTTTTAATCCCGAGGTGTGTGTTAATTTTTATTATTTTTGCTAGACGGGTCTATACAGTTTTCTACCTTCACCATGTGCTATCCTGCCATTGGATTGGCCAATGGAATGCAATGATGATTCGATATCCCTCGAAATTGTTTTTTTAATATTACTTTTTTCTTAGAGTTTTCTATTTAAATATTCTCGTGAAATAAAGAGGGGCAATTTTTATTTCAAACCAAAAACTTCTTTCAAATTTATAAATATTTCTTTCGAGAATCGAAATCAAGTGCACGTACCAATATGATGAAGATGTTGTTATCATAAATATAATAAGGATTCCTTCAATTTTTTTTTCAGTTAGTTTTATCAATATGTGAGTAAATATATTATTTGTGTTTTCTAAATTAAATATTAATAGGGAAGAACATTTTGTATTTATTTGTGCTATCTAATCGTATATTTTTAAAATATTTTCACAAATCTTTAAGAAGCTTCATCCATGAGACACTATAATTTCATAAGTAGCAAATTAATTTCTAAATAACAAATCCGAAAGACCTATAGTCTATAATTATAAGGTGAAGTATATTTAATTGATTTCAAGATCTGTAACTTTTAAATTATAGAATTATTGCTTTGTCATTAATTTTTTTAGAGGTTTTTTTTTTTTTTTTTTTGAATATACATTTGACACTATTTTTATGTAGGTATTGGATTCATGAAATATTTTTCGTTTTCATCAACCATTTTCCCAAATGGGAGAAGGGCGTGCTTTACAATGGAGAAAGGGAGATGGATCCTTCGACAGAGATGGTGAGGCAGATGATGTTGACGTACAGAGTTATATGATCCGTTTAGTGTACTTCAACGACTATGTTTCAGTTTCTAAGAATGTTCACCTTCTGATATGGATAAAGGAGATGGTATATATTTTTATTAACTTAGCTAAAATTTAATTCAATAATCGGAGTGATGAGTATTTCGTCTTTTATTTGTACAGACATCCGTTTCTCCAAATTTCGGATGGAAAGCAATCCAGATCCGGTTGATGATGTGGCCCATGCACACAAATTACTTCTTCAGGGAAATGGTAGTAGATGGGTGTCAAGTGTATTACATGATGGCTTTAATGATTAAACCATATTAGCCATTTATTGCCACCATTTTTCTGTCAGAGCTACGTGAAGAACAAGGACTACCCCTATTCTAGAGAAGGTACTTGTAGGGCTTTAATTTTATCCATTTTGTTATTTTCTTGAAGGGATTATTGACGAGGATTCATATTACAGAGGATCTGAAAAACTGGATGATTCCAAGCCAAATGTATGGGATTGGAGTTGATATGAAAATAATTCAGGTATGAGGTTTGCAACATATCCTTATTATTTATTTTCATTTATAGATATTTTGAAATAATAAAGATGCAACACAACCTTTTACTTAGATATTTTTTCATTTAAATTTTTTATGAGATACCTTTTGCAGATCTTTAGTTATATTAACAGATCTTGATTTTTACTTGAACATTCTTAATTTTAAAAAACAATGCTAAAACATATTTATGGAAATATATTTATGCAAATCTTCAACACAACCTTTTACTTAGAAATTTTTTATTCGAAGAATATCTTCCCAAATTTGTCACCTCTCAAAAATAATAAATCAAATATTCGAATGAAAGGACCCACTACGGTGTATTATTGTTGTTGTTCTCAAATATTTGGTTTACATGTAACTCGATTATGCTATTGGATTCATGACTTGATTCACCCTTCACTCAACTCATTTCAATGCTTGGTTCTCTTTATACTTATGCTCTACCTTGTGGATGAAATCTCACCAATACATGGTGCTTAAGCTTGGTTCTGTCTCATATCCATCAACTAACCACTTCATGTAGTTCTCTATTGATATGTTTGGCTCTATCTTATCTACATTTCACTATCACCTTAACTCTCCCATTGAGTTTGAGGCTTTTTATACAACCATCATGCATGTAAATTGTTATTTTCTTCTTGTGTAAAGGCTTTGGCTTCATAGTTCCTCATGTGTAATGTCTCCAAGATAATTTGATTTTCTCATATACATCCTTGATAACACTGGGTCACCTCAAATCCATTATCATCAGTCACCACACATTTCTCCATTCAGGCTTGGATTGATTCTTGGAATCAAAAGTAACATGATGATTTGGGGTGAGATTCACATGTACAAAATAAACTAACCTCTCAACATTTAACACTGTAAAATGGAAAAAAAATGTTTTAAATAAGTGATGATAAATAAATGACAGATGAATTTTATTACCATTGCCACATCATTTATTTATGGATTGTTTGTTGAACATTAAATATATCTTCACCAACATGAAAAACCTTTGTTTTTGTTAGATTTGCAACTTTCAGGTATTAATGAAATCACATTGTTATGTGCTTTAATCACGTAAGTTTGAAGGTAAATAATAACATGCTTAACACAAGTAAAAAAGGGTATATCTTTTATGCATGAGAACCGATTCAAGGGTATGGACATCCACGTGTCCAATGAAAATGATTATTTGTTTTATTGACATTATATTGATTCCTACATGGTAATAATCATTAACAACCTCCACAAGCCGTGATCCTTTAAAAAAAGTAGGGATCATATTTTATGGAGTTAGGAGCTTTTGAAGTGTGATTTGAGCATAAAGGTGATAGAGTAAGTAGATTTACATCCACACATGGACCTTGCATGCGAGCCAAGAATACGTGGAAGTCAAGTTTTTGAGAAACGTATGGGACTTTATGTTTTTCTGGTACTGATAAAAAAAATTCCATTACGTTGATAGACATGTTCCAAATTGAAATGACTCAGGTAAGGGTAAAACACTTACATGATATAATGGCAAACAAAAAATTGATCATCGATGTCTTGAACTATCAGATCCACCCATTTGGCACTTGTAAACATGAGCAGACACAATGGATTGCCCCATGTATGAATACAAATGTGTGGTCCATTTTCGTATGCACTTAGAGTTGTTGTGTCCTTCTATGCCACATTGTGCTATATTGTTCATGCCTCTGCCTTCACATCCTATGTACATCAAAATTTCAATGAGTTTAAACTTCATTATCAATTTGACTATATTATTAATCAATGAAATTTTCTATTTCATCACAAAAAGAAAGACCTTAACACCCCCATCGCTAGTCCCACCTCTACACTTCGATCCTTCTTCGCAGGCCCTCTTTGTCCTACACGGTGTCACTCCTTCAACTTTAACTTTGTCTACACATCCCCTTCAACGTCTATTTAGTGCAATGTTTGTTGAGCATTACATATAATTTAATAGTTTCCAACTCGAAAGGCTATGTTTTTAATTAGATTTGCATCTTTTAGGAATTAATGCAATCACATTATTATGTGTTTTAATAACATAAGAATGGATGATAACCACATGTGAAAATAAGGTATACACTTCATGCAAGAGCATCGATTCAAGGGGTCGGACATCCACAGTTCTCCAACAACAATGATGACGGCTTTTGTTGATGTTATGTTGTCTCTTTTGAGAGAGGATAAGCTAGATGACAAGGATGCGTCTTTTGTCCTTAAGTAGTTTCCTAATTTTAACACTCAACAAAACATATCACATGCAAAGGAAGGTTGCTATTAATATCATTTATGTCTTTTTGTGTATAAATCCTTGATTTCTTGAGACATTGTCATAGATGGAGTACAATAATTTGCATACAAAAATCGACAAAATATTTATAGAGATGTGTGCATGTTTATTTGTAGAGTAGTTTATTATGTATATACTTAACCAAATTCCTTTAATAGGAATTTTATGTCAACTTTACAATTCCTTTCCAAATTTGAAACATGTTTTTAGTGCCTACTTAGGAAATCATATCAAAATGGTTTGTAAAAAAATTCAATGCATATCATCTATTTAGTTTACATGCAACCCAATTATGTTATTGGATTTATGACTTGGTTCGCCCTTTACTCAACTTATTTCAATGTTTGGTTCTCTTTATACTTACGCTCTACCTTATTGATGACATCTCACCAGTACATGGAGATTGAGCTTGGCTCTATCTCATATACATCAAATATCCACTTACCGTAGAAAATAAAAACACAAAACCCATTGTGGTTTTACTGATAGAATCATGGTTTGTCATGGATTGGATTAAAGTAGGAGCAAAACATTTTTTGGTAGAGGTCCTTGGCTTTAAGCTCTGCACATCCCCTCACTAAATGTTAGAAGGTGATTGTGATATGAGGTGGAATGATTTCTAGAGTTGCCATGCGTAAACAAGATATGGAAAGCCAAGGGTTTTTCATTAATCCTCAGTACGAAGAAATGAATCTAATCTGCTAGCTGAAGTGCATATCTGGCCTAGTATAACATATCTCTTATCCTTCATGGAACTTATTTGAATTTGGTCTCGACTCATTTATTTATTCCTCAGAATTGGGCTTGATTTGTTAAGGTGGGACTAATCCATCTTTTTGTTATGAGAAATATGTCTGGTTTTCAACAACTTATCAAGCTCCTTTCCTTACTACATCGCGTGCAGAGCCCCTGAATTAATTCAAGATCCACTAAATCATTATCCTCGATAAGGTTATTGAAATGATCTGTTATTCTCTTAACTATTTGGGTATCTTATTTTTTTCTTTGGCAGTTTTGACTTGGATTGAGTATATAAGTGTATCAGGCTCACACCCTCCATCATTTGTTGAAGACTCGTGAAAAGGTTGGATATAATTCAAAATGCAATGAAGAGTTTCATATTTAGCATTTCATGTTCTCAACTATTTCTAATGTTGGGCACTTTCATATATGTCTTGAATTTTGCAAGTATGGAAAGATCTTCTCCTGTAGGCTCTTTGGAAGGCGTACTGTCATGTCTGCAGATCCAAGCTTCAATAGATATATCTTACAAAATGAAGGAAGGCTATTCAAAGTAGGCTATCCACAATCTTTTAAAGACTTGGAATGGTAGGGAAGAAAGGCTTTATTTCCATTCATGGAGACCTTCACAAGAAATTTCATGGTATTGTTGTAAATCTAATGAGTTCAAAGAAGGTGAAAAACAATTTTATCACAGATATTCATATCATTCTACGAAAGACAATGAGTACATGGAAAGATAGGCAGATGTTCTTTGAGGTTGAATGTAAAAATCCAAGAAAACTACATTTAATTTTGCTTCTTTCCATTTTATGGACATGCGAATAGGAAGGGAATCATAATAACTTTACAATCTAGAGTTTTAGAGTTGCATCAAGTTCTTTCTGTATATGTGATTTTGTTCGATTGGTTGGTGACACTAATCATGTAGACACCATGCAGCTAGAAATCAGCTTGATGGCAAATCAACTTCTGGGTATTTAAATAGAAGATGAAATAAATGAAATGGCTCCCATATTCTGTGCTTTCGTTGGAGGAATTATATCCTTACCTATAAAGATACCAGGATTTGCATATTTAAAAGCAATGAAGGTTATAACTCTTCTCACATTCTTCTAATTGAACTCAAAGGCCTCTATTATGGAATTCACTATCACCTATTTTCTTTAACTAATATTGTGTTAGCCTGTTGGATTATTAGGCAAGGAGGGATTTGATAGGCAAGATATGTAAAATAATTGACAAGAGGAGATGTAGTCCTGATGGAGTAAAACATAATTATTTTCTGAAAAGGATTCTTGATGGAGACAATCTTTCACAAGAAATCGCTGTCATTTTCATTATTTCTCTATTGTTTGCTGGTCATGAAACTACAGACAAGACCATGTCGTTTGCCATATATTTTCTTACATAATGTCCTGACTCTATGGAGAAGTTCAGGGTAAGCAACGAATTTTCCTTTACATACATTCGAATTTACTTCTCAGAGTAGTCAGTCAAGTCACTACAAATGATAGACAACGATATTACATAAACCTGCACTAGCTAGGCAATTAAAAGTAATTAAGACAATTCCTTGTCAAAATATTAGTAAGTTCACCTCTCCTTACAAATTGAGATACATAAAATAAAAAATAAAAAAATAAAAAAGTAGATAACTCTGTCTGAGTTTATGAACATTGATCCAGTCCAAAAAATAGAAACTAACATAATATCGGAGTAAGAATGTCAAGTCATAAGGCACATCAATAATAGAAGACATGTAATAGTTTTCAAACCATGTGGGGTCAAGCCATGTAAGACCACTAGCATCAAGTATTTACATGTTTATGGGTTGTAGGAGCAACATTGTCTTCATTCCCTTGCACATTTCCAACGTAAGATATCAGTGCCAATCCAAAGTAATCCAACACCTCTCCTTTACCAACACTTCCACCAATATGTTAATGAACAACCTCAGCTTAAAATTGAAAAGTGTATCTTGTGACTAAGTATTCTTGCTCACAATATAATGAAAAAAATCTATTAAGCTGAGGGACTAAAGTCGTCTGTCCGTCTTTGATGAAATAAATGTTTGCTTCCCTCACAAAGTTATGAAGAATTTCAACTTCTTTTACCTGTTGCTTCCCCACCTCAGCATCATGGTTATGCTAGACAAAAATGTATCAATTTATCTTGTTGGCACCAGATTTTCCAGTTCTTCAATGTCGTGCTAAATTTTTTGAAAGGAAGCTCTTAGAATAGAAACTTACAATACAAATTGTTTGTATGACATACATTTACTGCAGCTTTTGTGCATAGATTTAATCCTCCTAGATCATTGACTCCAATAAAACAACATATGGCTTTTCCTGCAATTGTCGTGACACCATAGAGGTCTGCAAGATGAACCAAAATATAATTAATTGTCCCCTCCTATCTCGTTAATCCATCTTTCATAAAAAACCATCACGATTCTTTATATTTAACTACAAAATATTTTCAATACTGATTATTTATTATTTCTTACTCCAAATGTAGCACTCCTTTGTGAATTCCCTATTTTTACACCCTCAAATGGTTTGGATAACCATGGTATATGTAATTTATCAATCATAAGATATCTATTAATTGGTTATATATTATGATTTAACCTCGAACCATTATTATGTGTCCTTGTTTACAGGCTAATATGACATAATTTAAATGCATATTTTAGGTATTTTTATTCATATTAAATTGGAATATGTACATCTTGTTTTAGGATAATTTTTTGAAAGTAAATAAATAGATATCTCCATGAACAATATCCATTAGACGGGACAACTCTATACTTAATACTTGAATGTAAATATTATTTTTCTCTCTCTAATCCTTAGAATATCTTGCTGGTTATGTTATTTTTTTAAAGAGAAATATATATAATATCCAACTCTTCCTCCTTTAGATTCTTATCATTACATTTTCAGAAGGTAAAATTAATTTTTATTTTAATCCGACAACATTCAAGAAGTCACATCACTCTTAAACACTGATTTGGTAAAGTTGTCTCTACAATACGCAAAAAAGCAAGAGACACCACAGAGTATGGCAAGACAATTCATCATAAAACCGTTGACCATATAACGTTCATTGCCATTGGATAACAACTGGAAGTAGTTTTCCAATCATGTATTTCATAGTTTGTGTCACTTTTGTTAATATCATAAGTCTACATTAAAATTAAAGTCTTTAGGATACTTATAAGTATTAATGCCAAAATGTCTTTTTGTTATTGTTGTAGTGTCATGTTATTTTAAAAAATACGATGAAGAAAGTAATTAAAATATTACTTTCTTTCTCCGAAATATTATATCTTTTCAACCGCAATGTTATTAATATAAGGAATGTCTATATCTAATGCCCTTAAAAATAAATTTAAAATGTGTCTAATGGCGGAAATTACCCACTCGACGCTCTCGACACAACCGTGCACAAACCTGATCCGATTGCTACAGGGTGTCGATTGACGGACACCACACGTCGGGCTATACAGTGGGCTCCACCAACGGAAAAACAGACCCACAAATGGAAATGTTCGACTAGATTTTTCGGCAGGAAGGGAGGGTTAAAGTATCAGAAAATGATGCCTAAACATGCCGATCAGATAAAGTCAGTGAAGGCATTAATGAGGTCGTGAACGGGTTCTACTATTGGAGAAAACTGTTTATATTTTCGACCTACCAAGGGGAACATATTTGTTGAGGTTCGAACCGGGGACCTGATTGGTGTTAATTGTTTGGTACTAAGTATGAAGGTTGAGATGGATTCATCTGGAACGGGGTTGAGGGGTCTCGCATCTTTCCTTTTCCATTTTTGGTTTTTGTTGAAAAAATCACAAAGGACAATTTTTTTGCCATTTTTGGAAAGGGTCCAGGAAGATGTAGTAGCAAAAACTTGCATGTGCCATAAATTTCATTTTGTGGCTCCATTTCATGTGTCGTTTTCTCTAAAAGTGCATATTTTCTCGAGCTCTATGCATTGATGGCAATATTTTTTTATTTTCATAAAATCCATTTTTGCACCTTTTTGGAATTGCCAACTGTTATTACACCAAAAGATGTTAGCGTTTATTATGCCGAGAAAATAATATTTAATATTCCTTTGTTGCATCCGAGAAAATAAGCAACGAAATTTAAATCGTTATTACGCCGAAAGGCGTTAGTGCAAGGGGAAACCAACAAATTATGCGCCGACTGAGATGCTTTGGTTGATGGTGTACGGGAGTTGTATATATTGGATTAGGGAATAGCGTTTGAAAAATAACAAAGTTGTTTCATTTCGGAAAAGCAAACAATGGTTTAGGTGTTGTTATAGACAATATAGACCGATTCGCAGATGCGCAATGCACAAACTTGATGACAATAACTTGGTTTGATCTGGACGATCAGACGAGGCATCCTGGATCGTGTGGTGACTTAACCATTCCCCTCAGTCACATTGTCATCGGCTCCAAGTTCACGTGCTCAAGAGAATGAGGAGCGAGACGAGGCATCCCAGATCGTGCGGGGACTTAACCATTCCCCTCAGTCACATTTTCATCGGCTCCAAGTTCGTGTGCTCAAGAGAATGAAGAGAAAGAAACAAAGCAAATTAACTGAGCATCTGTCTCATCCAAGGCTTGTTTAATGGCGGGCTCTAGCCATTTGATTTGTGAATATCCCAAAACCACCTCAAACCAGAGCTCCGATACGTCGTCTGACAAAGCCAGATTAAACGTTCGTCATTTTCTCCACATTGCATCATTCAGTCTCTTTGTTGCTTCCATTGTCACGTTTCTGTAAGGAAACGATAATTCCTCGATAGATCCTTTAGAGTTGCGTGATTGAGCCAAAAATTTCTCTAGAGATTTAACAAAACAATTCTCCGAACGAGTTTTTATGGATTTGGATTTTTTTGCGATGAAATCGTTACTCTCAGAGCCAAATATATATGGTCGCTGCCAAACAGGTCGTAGACCATTTTTTATTTGATATATCACGTTTTGTAATATATTTATTTATTTATTCCATATGTATATTGTTATTACTACTGGTTTGTTTTACAATTTTTTAATAAATATTTATTTATTTATATATATATATATAGTGTTTTTATTAATGATGTTCTACATTTTTAAAAATTCTTTAGTTATTCATATATATATATATATATAATAAATTATATTTGCATATATTTATATAATAACATAAATAGTGTTTTGTATATTGTATTTTGAATATTTTTGTTGATATGTTTTTCATGTTTTTATTAAGCTCGAGTTATTATCCTGAAAGGCATTTCCACGAGCAAAAGCCTCCTCCCCCTCTGACAACTGACAGAGACATGAACGATTACAATTTATTTGGTTACCGAAGCACTGACATTTATCGCCCATACACGTGGCACGCACAGTGGTTGGAGACAACTTGTCGCATGTCAGATGACCAAAACTGTTGTGAGGCCTTCAACATTTTGTTCTTCCAACACCGACTTTGTATCTTTAAAATTGAACACGTCAACTAATGGATGAGAAGAATGGTTGTGGAGAAGCTCCTGGATCATCATATAATGACAATTTTCTCATTTTGCCAAGATCGATGTTAGAATATTCGTTAGGGAACCTTCTTCCAGCTCTAGATTCCTTGTGTTGAGATCCTGCACGCAAAAAATTGAATCTATCTCTGAAGTACAAGAAAGGTTTTCACCATCTTCTATGTCACAGTTTTGAATCTCGTCATCGTGCGGGGACTTAACCATTCCCCTCAATCACATTGTCATCGGCTGCAAGTTCGTGTGCTCAAGGTCGAGAGGAAAATGTTCCCCCCACATTTAACCATAACTCGACTATATTGTATTATAAAGACATTAAGAATCAAGAGTGATATATGAATATAGAAAATTTGAGCACAAGTGCACATGGTATTCAATATATACATAATAAATTATATTTGTATATATTTATATAATAACATAAATAATGTTTTCTATATTGTATTTTGAATATTTTTGTTGATGATATGTTTTTCATGTTTTTATTAAGCTCGAGTTATTATCCTAAAAGGCATTTCCACAAGCGGAAGCCTCTTCCCCCTCTGACAACTGAAAGAGACATGAACGATTACAATTTATTTGGTTACCAAAGCACTGACATTTATCAGTCATACACGTGGCGCACAATGGTTGGAGACAACTTGTCACATGTTAGATGACCAAAATTGTTGTGAGGCCTTCAACATTCTGCTCTTCCAACGCCGACTTTGTATCTTTAAAATTGAACACGTCAACTAATGGATGAGAAGAATGGTTGTGGAGCAGCTCCGGATCATCATATAACAATCAATTGTCCATCTTTTCCAAGATCGATGTTAGAATATTCGCCAAGGAATCATCCTCCAGCTCTAGATTCCATGTGTTGAGATCCCGCACGTGAAAAATTGAATCCATCTCTGAAGTAGAAGAAAGGTTTTCGCCATCTTCTATGTCGCATTTTTGAATCTTGTCATCGTGACGGTTTGTCATGGACATATCGATAGATTTCGAGATGTAATCCGAGAAGGACACGCAAGAACCGATCCATGATTCTTCGTCCATGGCGAGGAAAGTGTGTTGGATGAAACTTGCACCTTGGTCGTCTAAGGCCATAAGAGCCGCCAAATCCTTCTCCGTGTACTGGACAAGGCTCGATTCCTAGTCTTGTTGGGCCAACATAATGGATGCAAAGCCATGGTAATTACTAATTACGGAGTAAGATGAATTGATATTATAATTTGTGTTAGCTAAGAAATAATGATTGTTCTAAAACATTTTAGGGATTTTTAAATTTTTTTGGGAAGTCATATTATCATCATTCATTATGAAATTGACATATACTTTAGCTTGAGTTACCTTGCAATCGCAAGAAAAGTAATTACGGCTACAAGCCTCCTCCATTTTTGGCAACTGATATAGACATCGATGCTTATGATGTATTTGGTTGGCGAAGCACAAACATTCATCTACCGTACACGTGGCTCACAGTCGTTGGAGAGTGACTGTCACATGTCATATGAATAAAGCATGTTTACGTCACAACTATATCATCGACATTGTTTACGTCAACTTCTTTTGTCGGCCATATTTGATTTTATTACTCGTTGTCTAATTCGATCGATATACAAGGCCCTTACGAAAAACCCCTCCCATGTTCCAACTACCGTAATTTCCAGAGGTCGCCGAATGCAATTACCAGTTAACTTGGCTTGATTGTTTTCAATCCAAAAACTCAAGGCTTTACTTTGAAGAGAACCACTATTGAAATTGGGGGCATGGAAACACAACGACTTTCCTTCACAACTATATCGATTGTTCTTGCCTTTCGCCTATCAGATCTCGCCCCTTTTCCCACTCACTTGCTATGTCACATTTTCTCAGCAGCAATTTTGCAATCACGCTTATAAGAGGAATCCTGTCTTCGTTCCCTATCCTTAACAATCCCCTCTTATTCAACGGTGGACCTTCCCTTTCAAGCTACTCCACTTCTTCTGGACTTGAATCTTTTCTACTTCTCCACTTTTCACTACTTCATTTTGTTTTTCATTTGCTACCTAGAAATATCATATTACTTTGTTGTCGATTTTTTTAACATCGCACAATTGATTGCTAGTTAGTACATAATAATCCATGTTCATCCGTAACAATGTTGAAGGGATGACATTTAGCAAGTGAGACATAGTTCGTTACACCGAAGGTGTCGATAATTTAGATTAAGCTGTGGTTTATTCTAACATTGACCAATCTTATTGTATTAACAACATAATAGTAATTATGTTTGTTTCAATGTTTCATGGTAGACATTATCCAAAGTGTTTGGCTTGTCTACCTTATATTGTCGTTGCCATACTTCGTCATTCTACGAATATTCATCTCTCTATTACCTTTCTATGGGGGCACACTTAGATCCAACATGTTGTCACTCATCTACCTTTCACTCAAATTACCATCCAATAGCTAGAGGGACTCAATTATCCGTCATTTTTCAAGCATTACATATTTTCCTACAAGTAGTCGATCTTAAAACTAAAAGGGGGCTACAAAGTGCTATAATAAACAAGAATTAAGGTTGGGTTTTGAGCATGCATGAACTTAATATATTTTCCCGATTTTTTATTCGGTTCATTTAAGCACAACTTGCAGTCACATGAATAATCCGAACAAAGTCGAGATGATAAAGTGCACAATATATAATAGATATATTTGGGTTGGAATTATACATGAGTCATGGAATAGGGTGAGACATGCAAGTATTTAATTCCCACCTTTTATTTCCAACTTTCCATTCATGTCTTCTTCTTAGCTAAAAAAATTTCATTCAATGAAAATCTTTACTCTACATCAACTACAATTCAAAAATAACAAAGCATATTTTCTCAAAAAAATGTTTCTTTCAATTGTGCAAGGCCCAATTGTTGGCGCCTTTAGAAATGACAAACAAGTTTATGGAATTGACTAAGAACCCTCTATATCGTGAAAAAAGTATAATGTTATTCTTAAGCTCGATACTATTTTTGATTAAGTTGACTCGTGTTGCTCAATACCTATTTCATCATATTTTTATAGTGTCGCATAAAAATTATCTCCTTGTTTTCTCCTCAATGTTGATATAGATTTTAAATTATTTTACCTTTCAAAAATATTGTTTTAATAAAACTAAACCAACATTTCAAAGTTAGAATATAAAATATTGTCACGGTTCTACCTACGTTGGAAATAAGTATAAATGTTTTTCAAAATTAGACTGATACAAGCCATTTATAACAACTTGTTAGCCAAATTATATTCTTCCAACTAAAACATTTCCTATTTATAGCCTAGATTCAATAGAATTGAAGGAGGTGCTTGAAGCACAGAACTCTCAATTTATTTTTGCTCTTTTCCAATGGATCAAACATTACTTACGTGGTAAAATAAAAATAGAAAATCCTATTTTTACACATTTTCTCAGAAAAATGTTTCTTTCAACCGTGCAAGGCCCAATTTTGGCGCCCTAAAACCGATGCATGTTAACAGTTAATGGCATTGTGAGTGACCCTATATGTCATGAAAAAATATACTAGAACATTATTCTTAAGCTCGATAGTCTTAAATGTCAATATATATATATATATATATATATATTTTCACCTTTCAAAAAACTAAACCAGCATATCAACATTAGAATATAAAAATGTGTCACTGCTTATGCCTACGTTGTAAATAAGTGTAAATGTTTTTTCAAATTAGACCGATACAAGCTAAGATTTTAGAGAATTCAAGGGTCTCCTAGGTGCACACAATTTTTTTGCTCTTTTTACAATGGCTCAAACATTCCTTTTGTTGATAGATGTTTCCATATACGAGCCTTGGTGAATGTTTACGACACGCATCAAGGAAAATCAAAGGGCAAGGTTTTGTTTCAATTGTCATTGAAAGATGGTATCATTATGACATGTGTTAAGGGAAAACATGATCAAAACCATAAACAATAAATAGAAACCTTATTTTCAGATGTGCATAGAATCAAGGAAACCCTAATAAATGTGCATAGAATCAAGGGGTAAGTGCACCAAGTTGGGGGCCAAAAGGGGGTCTTAAGTGGACACATTTTTCTCAAAACAAAATCTTCAACTTGTACGAGTTTTTGAAATAGTTACACTCAAAATTGGAAGATGTTGTAGAAATATGAATCGTAGAATTTTGACTCTAGTTTCTAAGCTACTAAATTTTTGAAAATGAGATAAGTTTAAGTGGGTAAAACAACTCAAATACCGACAGATGCTCCTATTTTTGTTAAAAACATAATAGAGTGACTTTCGTGCCCCCCACCATTTTTGAGCACCATTTAGTATTTTTGAAAACCCTTTGGTAGAAAGATAGCTAGGAGCATCTAGTTTGGGCTCCATTTTTTTTAGATTTTTTTAGAGAATATTTTTTTATTTATGATTTTTCTAGTACAGAAATTTTATGTTTTAAAAAATAATGGAGCTCCAGAACCATGCCCCCTAACTACCTAAAAAAATATCAAAAATTAATCTTTTTTTTAATATGTATATAATTATGCCTAGTTTGGGCTAGTATAATTTGTTTTAAATTTTGATCATCCAAAAAAAAGATACACCATGAAAGATAGACATATTTGCACTTCAAAAAATAGCTATAAAAGGCATAGTTAGAAAATAAATAATATGGAAACCTTATATTAGATGAAAATTTGAAAAATTATATTTTTAGAAAGAAGAGACTCTGCTCTACGTTGTGGTATAATTTTTTAAAAATGGATCGATTGTTTTATTTTGATTTATCATAGAGGAAGTGTCATTTTTACATTTTCTTGTAAAAACTCGTTGTTTGTTGTGTTTTTGCAGGTCCATGCCTTAGGCTTGGGGATCCAAACCGGATCCCAAGCCTTGAGGCATGGCTTGGGAAAAGAGAAAACGCAAAACACGTACGTGTTTTTCTTTGTTTTATATATTGTGGCCCCCCAACGTCCCTTTCATCTCTGCATGGGAATTCCGAAACATTCTATTTTCTGCTCCGCAATTTTCTACATTCTTGCACGATTTTTTAGTATTTCATTTTGTCCCCTACCCCACTAGTTGATTTTTTCTAATCATGGGCGATAAACGTCGAGCTAAGGACAAGAGGAAAGTCAAGAATAAGACACCGAGTAATTGGAAGAGAAGAGAATAAAGAAATTAAAGAGAATGCAAAACTTGAAAGCAGTGTCAAGGTACATCCGCTATATCAAATGTAGCTAATGTATTAGAAAATTGGGATGAAATACATAATGAAAATGTAGAGAATAATGATTTTGCAATGAATAATGATATTTAATTGAATGATAATGTTGGTATGGATGAAGAAATTGATATGAATCCAATTGTTGAACCCTTACTTGAGAATCCAAATCTTAACCCAAATTTGTATGAAAACACCGAATGAAGAAAGTAACCTTGTAAATGAGTCTTCACCTCTAAGAACACCTCCTTCCATTTCACGAAGAAAACCAATTCACTTAATTGAAATTGATGAAAACATTATAAAACCAATGCCTAACAAAATGTCTGAAAGAAATGTGAGAAGAAAAGCTAGTGGAATTTGGGATAATTACTTTGAGAATTTAAATGACACACAAAGATGTCAATTATTTGTTTCATTGATGAAATTAATTAAGATGAGACCTATAATGAAGACCTTGGTGTTAATAACATCTAATGTTGTTGATCAAAATGCGTCAATTGTTGAAAACATACATAAAGCATACCAAACTGTAGGTGGCAAAAGATGCACCAAAGATAGTAATGCTACACGACGTGCACTAACTAATTGTATAGTAAGTGATAAAATAGTTAATAAACGCTTGATTAGAAAAACAAGCAGTGCTTTGAAGCTAAACAGAAAAACACTAATGAAAGCAATAGAGAGATGTAAACGTCTTGAGTTAGTCAATAACACCGACTACCTATTGGGCTTTTCTAGAATTTCACGAAAAGACAAGAATACATCTGATATTCTAAAAGAATTAATTGTTAAATTTTGGAATGAGAACATAAGAGTGTCATCGAATAGAAGAGATACAATAAAAAGAAGAATAGTCTCGTAATCATGAATCGTGTGCAAAACATTCCTTAGATATGACTCAAAGAATTGTTCTCTAAGTTTAAAAATGAAAATCCACAAATTAACATTAGCCAAAAATTCTTTGAAATGAGCAAACCCTTTTATGTGAAAATCAATCACTCATCTACCACTTCTTCGTTGCAGGCATCATGTTGAATTATCAATGCATTATGATTTTTTTGTCAAATACGTATTGTTTTGCATACCGACATCATGTCAGTAGGAGCGTGGAATAAATGTCCCACAAAAATCTTCAAGGGAATTTATTCTGACAATATTTTGTGAAAAATCAACAAGACAATTTTTTATAACAAAGCATGTCCGGATGGAACGTGCAATGTATGTGGTGGCTTGCCAAATTTGAAAAGGTGTATCCACGAGGAGAGTACATATTCAATAGGAAAATAATTGGCTGATTTCACCAAATATAAATTGGTGGCATATCAATTAAAAGATGGAAAAGAATCTAATAGTTGTGAGCTTGTTAGAAAACAATTACCGTATCGGAATATATGGTCAAATTCGAGAGGAAATTTTTATGAGTATGCAAGAGCACACACATAGAGCTCGATGGTTGGATGAACAATTCAAGTTAAGCAAGGACACATTCCCACTTGGTACTATTGTTTCAATATTTGACTTTCGTAGAGAATTACACATTGCAGCCACAAATGGAGGTTCAGTCTCAATATTATAACTCATTGCAAGTTTCTATTTTTGTGCATATAAAATTCATGCACTCTCCTGAAAGCATTGAGCAAGATCGAAAAATATTAAGAGAGTATCATTTCTACATCAGTGATGATCGAACACATTCTACAGAATATGTACAAGGGTGTTTCTAGGTGTTTTATGAAAACTTGAATGAGAGGAACATTAGTTTCGATCAACATTACATTTGGTTGACAACCGCACATCACAATTCAAGAATGCACGGATGTTTTATTGGCTAAATAAGATGCACAAAGAAATAAATGTACAACATATCTGGAGTTTTAATGAGGCAAAGGTGCATGGAAAATGAGAGCATGATGGTGCAGAACATGTGTGAAAAGAGCACTTGCAAGAGAAGAGTTAAAGTTCAAGGATGGTTCTAAATTTACTGAATGATGCAAAAACATTGTTGATTGGTGTGTTAAGAATATGGGCCATGAATCTCAAGAGAGATCAATGGTTCGTAGATATTTTTTTGGTTAATAGAGAGCAACAACATCCTGGAAAACTTTGAAGATTGTATGATGATTGCAATGGGATCAAGTGATATGCACTCATTTCGTAGTTCGATGCAAATGCTTGACTATTTATACTAGGTGCATGACATGTTTTTGTATAGAATGCATTGATTTTGCGTGGAATGAATGTGAGTCATAGCAAGTGGGTGGATGAATGGACTTGTAGACCTCTAATTCCACTCGATACACATCAAGTTCCATGAGCATTACAACTTGCAGGTCTTCGAGATCAAATGACAACATCACCTCGACTTTGACCAAGTCTCTTATTTAGTGAAACAAGGTACACACATATATGTACATGCCATGTTTTAGGTTTATAAATTATTAAATGGTCAACTCTTAATGTACTTATAAATTGGTCAACAGCTTTTACTTTGTGATACATAGGGCATGTTTTTTGCAGTTATTATTAATTTAAATTTAACAAAGAGGGAACATACTACTTCTTATCTCGTTTTGTAGAGAGGAAAAAATTGACTTCCATAGTCATTGATGGTGAAGACTCTTGAGTATCCCACCTCGATCGGTTGTAGTCATTGGAACCTGGGTTCGACGATATCCTATCAAAAAATCAAACATTTGGTTGTTTGAAGACTATGAAGTACATCGGAAGATACTTCATTATTCACATTTTGTCCTTGCAAAAAAATATTAAATTGATCAAATATTGAGGTCGCCATCAAACAAAATTTGTGGAAGGTTCGTGAATCGATCATGAAGCAATTATTGCTACTATCAAAAAAAGAGTTGATCCTCATGCGGTTCATTGGATTCAATTTAAAGGTATGTTCTTCATGAATGTAATTTGAATATTTACTTAAATGATTTTGTTTAAATTTTGTATGATTTAAAATACTATTTAATTGCTTACTAACATATTTATGTAGGTTAGTGGTGCGTAAACGCTTCCACCTTCATGTGGTTGGCATAGTCAATAGAGAATTTATTATTCTCAAGCCAATCAAGCTACGAGAAATTAAATATTAGAAAGGAACAACAAACAAAAATTCTCATTTCACCACCTATATCAGTAAACATATCTTATTGAAATTCTCATTTCACCACCTATACTTGTATGAACCACCTATATTATTCGGGTGATTGGAAATGGACAACCTTACACCGACTCAATCTAAAATAAGAAGGAGAAAAGCTGCAAAAGGATTTCGTAGAGGACCTCGACATGGAGGTCTCGAGATCTAACGAGATGTCTCTAGGTGCCATGGAGTCCGAGAAATCACTCGTCGAATATATGGCGTGATTAGGCCTCAAGGCTCTTAAGGGACTACGCCCGACGAGGTAGCTCGAAAGCATGGGGAGCATAGGGAACCAAAAATAATGCTCCAATAGCATTCACGAGAAAACCCCGACGTGTTGCCGTAGTTGTTTCGATCCCACGAGCTTCCGTTTGCAAACTACGGTGTCGGCACTCTACACCGACTTAGGATCGCACTATTTCACTCATTTGTAAAAATAGCACATCGAGAGAACTGGATGGAGACAGAGAGAAAATAAAGTGAGAGGATTTTATATAGGTCCTCGACATGGAGCTATTGGATCCGACGAGACCTCTCTAGGTTCTACTTGAGTCCGAGAAATCACTCGTCGAAGATATGGCGTGATTGGGCCTTAGGGCTCTTAAGCGACTACGCCCGGACGGGGTAGCCCGAAAGTACGGGGAGTGTAGGGAAGGAAAAATAAGCCTACAATAGCATTAAGAGGGCACCTCGATGTGTTGGCGTAGTTGGTTCGGGTCCCACGATCTTCCGTTTACAAACTACAGCGTCGCGGCCCTACACTAACTCGCATCGCACTATTTCGTGTGTTTGCAAAACAATAGCAAGACGAGAGAACCAAATGGATACAAAGAAAACCATGAGAGGATTTCGTAGAGGGCCCCAACATAGAGGTCTCAGATCTAATGAGATGTCTCTAGGTGCCATGCAGAGTCTGAGAAATCACCCATTGAAGATATGGCGTGTTTGGGCCTCAGGGCTCTTAAGGGACTACGCCCGAGGCAGGGTAGCCGAAAGCATGGGAGCGTAGGGAAAAAAACAAAGCCTCCACTAGCATTCACCAAGCTACCATAACATGTTGGCGTAGTTGTTTCGGTCCAAAATCTTCCGTTTGCAAACCACTGCCTCCTGCAGCCTCTACACCGACTCAAACCGCACTATTTCACGCATTTACAAACAATGGCACAACTGAGAGAATCGGATGGAAAAGGAGAAATCCACGAGGTAATTTCTTTGAGGGCCCTAACATGGAGGTCTCAGATCTAACAAGACATCTCTAGGTGTCACGGAGTCTGAGAAATCACCCATCGAAGATATGGCGTGTTTGGGCCTCAAGGCTCTTAAGCGACTACGCCGGATGGGGTAGCCCGAAAGCACGGGGAGCGTAGGGAACCAAAAAGAAGCCTCCAATAGCATTCACCAGGCCATCCCGACATGTTGGTGTAGTTGGTTTGGTCCCACGAGCTTCCATTGCAAACTACAGCCTCTAGCATCCCTACATTGACTCAAAGTGCACTATTTCACAAGTTTACAAACAATAGCACAGCGAGAGAACCAAATGGTGACGGAGAAAACCGTGAGAGGCTTTCTTAGAGGACCCTAACATGGAGGTCTCGATTTGACGACACATCATAAGGCATCACGAAACAACTCCAGATATCTCCAAAAGTACCAAGTAAAATTCCATATATCTCCTAAAGTATCATAAAACAACTCCATATACTCCCCAAAACATCACCAGATAATCTCCATATACCTCCCAAAGAGAAGAAAACATAGTGTCAAAGCCAAGTCTAGTCACTCAACCATAGAGCCCCATACTGAGAATAGCGGGTCACTCAACCATAGAGGCCTGTCTCCTTTCTCCTTTTAAATGAGGTCGGGTCACCCTATGGCCCTAGGCACATAGAGCCCCGTCACCCCCAACCCAACCTGACATAATAACTCGTGATTCAACAACCCGCTAGTTATCTCGTAACTCCAGGGTGTACCAATATACAACGAAGCGGGTCCATAGGTTCAACCCCCATGGTGAATCCCATGACCCTAATCCAACACATTACGACATTAGAACCAAGATAACAATCCATTCAAATGCCAAGTGGCAAAATTAAAAGCCTTGGGCTAGGCTACAAAAATTTTAAATATGAAAAGAAAGTTTTAAAACTAAGAAAACAAATGGATAATTAGCCATGGTTAGTGTAAAATCCAACCGTTAATGCAACAATCAAATAAATGCCCAAAATATAAGAACATGTTAATCAAGAAAACGATCGATTCTAGCTAAAAGAGAAAGATTAATTTACGAATAAAATACGTAATGAAAAAATAGCACATCACAATCACTATGTGGCCTCATACCACCACCAAAGGGGTACTCATCGAATTCTTCGGCACTCGGACATCAAGCCTCATTTCGTGAAAATATACATGTAACCAGTAAATGAGTATACCAAATAATGTATCGTCATCATCTCTCGCTCGAATCATAACTCCAAACTCCCACAAGGCTCAACATAGTCAAAATCACATAGGATTATTCAATGAACCATCCAATAGAAAAGAGTAGGGAACTCGGTCGCATAAGTTGAGCCTAAGGTGGTGCGCACCCATAATATACTTGAGTAAGCTCGAAGTATACTAAAGAGATAGAAGTGGATTTTCAATCTACATGAGACTCCACTTCCTCACTCGTACTCGGGTCAAGATTATGAAAACCTGGTCCATGCCTCCTCTCTCCACACATACACTCTTGACAGTTTATCCCCTCAGGGTCGTCTAGTGTAAGGTTTCACAACATACACATAACTACATCACAAACACAATGGTAATTCACACACAACAACCATAACGCCTCTTGTATGGTATAAATATACAGTGGTACAACAAAATCATTACCTTTACGGGTTACGATACATCACATTACCACTTCTCGCACCAAGTGCATTCATTATACATTAGGGATCATACTCCCATATGCCCCTAAAGCACGACATGAATCTATCACATATTACATGAATTACACATATGAGGAGCACAACGCCTAACATTATGACATATAGTCAATTGTAGTACAACACGACGATGCACACAACAAATCACAATACAAAGGTCGACATCACGATAAACTTCCATTCACTTTACATAAATTTTGTCAAGTAATTCATCACTACATCTTCACATCACATAAGGTCAAAATGTTCCAACACTCTGTAATTCACAATATCATCCCATTCACACAAAACAAGGCGGTACATCACACACGGATTCCTCATTGGATCCACAAAAAGGAGAGTCAATACTCTCATCACAAGCACATCAACATGACAACAAATACGCACTAAGTGACATGCACCACATGTGCTTCCATAAGGTCACAATCATGACATAGTTCACTTAACAACATATATCACATTACTCTTCCATTATCCATCACCATGAAACACCATCACCATCATGTAACACCATCCCCATCATGCAGAATCATCACAAATCCAATCTATCCGCAGAGGTTCGAGAGCATGAACCTCCGTCTCGATACCATATGTAGTGCCCACACTTTACACACACAAATACAACAAAAGTAAAATATCAGAATTTTTTTGACTTACATTGCTCACTACACACAACACAATATGGGCTTCAAGTACAAAACTCGACTCGCATACGAAAATCACAAAATCATCGACTCACATAGACACACTAAAAATGACACCGCAGCATGTCGACGCTACACTTTTCCCAATGGAAGGTTACTAGTAGAGACCCAACCACAAGAACATGGCTTCGAGGACGGTGAACCCACAACACATTATTTCCTTAAATGTATTTTTGGTTAAAGTTAACATTCAAGGACATTATGAGAAAGGATAAATTTTCTCGTATGTCCACCCACATTTTCATAAGTTTATTCCACGGTTGAAAATACAATTCGACCTTCTCAAGTGGGCTTCTTATACTTTATATAAATTTCCATAATCGACATACATATTTGGCATAAATCAAATTGCATACAAGGTACTTAATTATCTTATTATTATGTAAAAATATTCTTCTCCAACATTTATTTGATGTCTACAGTTTTACCCTTACAACTCAAGTGAAAGTGACTTGATGTCCAAAATGCAATAAAAGGATTTGATGGAGATTTAGATACAGGGTAGCTTTTCACCAAAAATATTTCTCGATTCACACTATATTTATTTCCCTACCATTGTTATTATAATTTGAAAACTTATTGAATTCCTATAAGATTATATATATATATATCCATATCTTTTGTTTTCTCAAAGTTTGGTCGCACCAAGGTAACTTATATTCTTTGCAACGCATGATAAAGTTTAATTAAGTTATAAGGACTCCAAAATTGACCTTAATCCTAATCTCCAATCTCGTGTGTAGCATTATATGGTACGCTCTTTACATCGAACTAAGGTCTCGTTCTTAGCATTGTTTTGAAATCGGGAGTTACATAAGTATTTGACTAACATCTTGAAGGGGTACAAGATTGGAAGAATTGTAAACTATACATGAACCACGTTCAAGAAAATACCAAGTTTTATTTTGATAGAAACCAAGGTAGTACCATTTTGACTCGTTCCTTCAAACAATGACTCATAAGGTGACTTCTAAGGTGGTCTTTAACACTCAACCTGGTGTCGGACCGAAGAGAGGACATTCTTCTCGTGATTACCAAAACTAGAAGGAAACCGCATACTCTGGGTAGGTTGGACCATGTCATTCCTAAAATATGGGTTCACGACAATGTCACTAAACCTAATGACTATGACGGTAAACTCCGACTAGGGTTTTATTTTCCTAACCTAGGAGATCTCATCAAGTGCAAAGTTTAAGTTCATTCTACGGTTTTAAATTTCTTATATGGTAAAAAGGGATCACACATGTAGGAAAGCTATGCACGAGTATGTTATTAAGGTTGAGTGTTCCCATTAAAAATCTTTATTACGTTTTCAAGGTAAGAAGATAAACTTGAAAGAATTAATTTAATCGCTTAATGAATACGAGAAAGTACTACAAGATATTAACTTCAATTTCAATTTACTATGTATAAATCAAACCCTTTTGCCATACACAACTAAGAATCAAATTGAACCGGTGACTAGATGCACATTTCCTAAGTTATCCCTAAAACTAGCATCTCATGCATATTAACAAGTTTCCATTAGAACTTTTTCATGTAATAAGAGACTACATTAGACAGTTATTCATTTTACAATGACCTATAAAAATTACAATAATAATAATTAAATTACACATCGCCTTTTTTCGTCGTCATTCTTCCATCCTGCAAAACCCATGTGAGCAAGATATCAGTGATAAATCGCTGGCATGGCATCCACCCTAATCAATCATAATTATCATTTTTAGTTTCCCATTTACATAAAATAAAAATTACAATTTGCAATCGAAACAAAAGGGTCTAGAAACATGTATTCATTGCATTTCATTTTTCATTTTTTTTGGATCTTCATTTAGTAACCCAAGAGAGAGAAAGAGAAAGGAAGAGAGAGAAAACATCGTTTTGTCAAAAGTTCTAATACACACAACAAGTTTCATTATAGTGTTTTTAAACAGTTATTTACGTGTGTTAAAAGTTTCCAGGGTGATTTGGTAACCCTACGAGGGTCCGCAACTTTCTACTTTTACATTTTCTCACTAGCTACAAAACGTACAAAATGGGCTCGGAGGCTAAGAAACTGCTTCCAAAGGTTATCTTCCAATGAGCACGCACTCCACAATTAACTTACTACGTGTCCCTAGATATACCAAGAATTCATAGCAACTGACGGAATTGAAAAAGAGCGAACGGTTTGCGTTTGGCGGTTAGTTCTCCGGGGCCACTGGTCGTAGTTCACCCAGTTGTAAAAAGACAAAAGTTAGCTCGAGTGGCCTAGAAACCCGTGTCCAAAATGACGTTTGATGGAGAATTGCACGCAATGAGACATCTTCCTACTAGTTCCCTATATAAGGAGAATTCATCGAGTTGACGGGACGAGAGAACTAGTAAACTATTTTCAAATGGCGACAAGTTTTCTTGAGTGACAAGGAGAAATTGGACCTAGTTGATCTCACAAACCGCGATCGGAGGCCTACAGCAAAATGGCTTCGCCAAAATATCCCGAAAAGTTCTCTTTCCTATGCTTTGAATGTTCCATGCATTTTTTTAGTATAAACGCTAGAGGTTTGCGAAGACGGAACATGATTTCTCTTTCCGGTTTCAAATGGTGGTCCAAAAGGAAAGCCAACTTTCTAGTTTTAACAACTCTCTACATTGTAAACCGATGTAACAGGCTCTATAAGAGCGTCAAAAGGATGTCATATGATCATTTCGGTCAAACCAAAAATCAATGTGACTCCTCGTATACCAAGGTACATGAATGAAACTTCACATCTCATTTCCGAGTTGCGAAGGGTACTTAGTGAGTCTCCTAAAATTACAAAATTTAACTATTTAAAACAAGGAGAAGGTCAACTTTATCAATGGGAAGTCAAATTTCTTGTTGATAAAACGATATTGGAGCGATCAAGAAGGGTAAGATTTTTCTAAATCATCTCGAAGTGAGGGTGATAGTTCATGTTTTAAAGTAGGTGAGTTATAATGGCTTGAGAGTTATGACACGAAACTTTATTGTTTTGCAATTAGTTGAAGAGACATTTAATTGTATTTAAAATCCTAATAATTTAAACTTCTAATTAGTTGCAAAAGAGAAATAAAACACGAGAATTATGAGAGGTAAGGGAAGAAGAACCATGCCTGGAGAACGAAGTCGGTCGAAGCCGCAGGCTTGGGTTCAGTCTCTTGCTTGGCACTTCATCAACCAGTCCTTGAGCGTCCTCAGCTCCACCATTTTGCATACACGTCTATCAATAAAATCTATAACTACAGACTTGAAAACCATTTCGCTACTCTGATCACATTCCTCCTTCCTTCTGGATTCAACCCACCACTTGCTGAGCATGATCAAATGGTTTCTTATTGTTGTTGTTTGGATAGGATGAGATCTTCCTCCTTTTGTGCGTAGCCTCAAATCTTGCAACCATTAGACCATGATTTTTTTTTGAAGGCATTTAGTCAAACACTTCACATGCCTTAAGCATGCCTCCACATTTTGCACATTCTCATGTGCTCATCAAAAACCAGCAAACATAATGATTAATTCTAGGCATGATTCTACAAGAGGCACTCATGCCATCGAAGTATTTATAGCCCTCATGCTGAATCTGCCTGGCTAAAAGCTAAGTAAACAAAATGAAGCTTACATGGTCAAGGTATGTTCCATAAGACCACATCTCTCTAAAGCATTCTGCCAAACAAATCACAAGATTTTTCTTCACATCCGATTTTGTGCATATGCTGCCATCATGGCATTCCATGAGACAACATTTCTTTGAGGCATTCTATCAAGCAATTCAACATCTTTTAACAGACCCATTTTTTTGCATACCTACTATCATTGCCATCCAGGAGACCACCTCTCTTTGGTATTTTTTTCGAAGTTCACGCATGAGTTGTGTATGCCTTCACATTTTGCATACGTGCCAAACTAGGCACCTAACAAGCCATATAAAAAAAACTATTATCTTTCCATGATGTTTGATGGATGTCCATTTGCCGCTTCTAAAGCTCCCACTTCACAACTCGTTTGGGAGGTCACTGAAAAAGGATGTGGAGGTGCAGGTTACACGTATCAAACACATTTTCTTGGAAGTTTCAAAGGCCTTTTCAACAAACACATTTTTGCATATCCCAAATCATCATTAAGTCCATGGAACTACATTTTTTCCACGCATTAAGATGAAGCAGCTTCGCACATTTCCATGTTTTTACATGTGAATCTACTAGGGCGCCAGAATCGCACATCTGACAAGGTTCCTCTGCCTTGTTTCTTGATGGGTGTCCACACAGGATGTGGCGCGAGGCCGAGAGGATGCTGCACAGTTTTGGGCGGGAGGAGGCCGCAAAACCCATTTACCACTGCTAATGCCAAGGACCACGTGGAAGGGAGAAGTGAAGTGGTGGAAGGGGAGGCTTATGCCATGCGTGGAGATCCATGAGGAAAACATGCCTTCCATTCAGCATTGAAACCACAACATCTGAAAAAATCTCCAAATCGTTTACCCTTTGCAAGATGATGCGCAGGTCGAGGGCTCATTTTTCTTGGACGCTTGTTTCGGGATTTGTTGGCAAATGTAATTTCGATCAGATGGAGCTTTCTCCCTCCTCCAAGGTGGCAACACACAATCCCTATAGCAAAAGACAACCAAAACCACAAAGGCATTATTTGCCCTAAATCCGCCAAAGAAGAAATCATGGGTTTTTTTAATTTGGATCCTTTTATTTTATTTTATTTTTATTTTTATTCATTTTTAAAAAAAGAGGCATTACATTCTCCTCCCCTTAAGAAAGCATTGTCCTCGATGTGACATCCAATGAAGAAAGAGAAAAGGTACGCAACAAGGGAATGTGGCGAAGGCATTCTAAGGTTAAGATTTCAAATACAAAATCATGAAAATTTGAAGGGTGGCCCTAGGAACATTTGGTAGAAATTTTAACTTTCAAGGTTCTGTGAAGATGGAAATTCTCTCTTATTTGTTATTTCATTAATCTCTTTCCATTAACATTTTCTTAATTCAAGTCCTTTAAAATTTCATTTTTATCGAATTTTAGTTTATTCATTCCTGTGGGTTCCCATCATGAACTATAGTCCCAACATCCTACCATGGTCATACACAATACTAAAATTTTCACAAGCATACTTTTACATACTTTCACAACCGTACCACATCACAAGGGTTTCTCCAAACCATGGAATGACAACGAGTAGACCACATAACAATTAATTTCCTACAATTACATCCTAAACATAGATCTAGTACACACATATGACTGACAACAAAATCAACACGCTGATACATATACAACGGGTATCACAAGCCCCAAAATCCATGACTATAACAACATAGTTCCAATCCAATATCCAAAATTCCATACCAACCAAGGGGAGAGTCAAGCCTCATACATAACAAGGTGTCAAAAGACTCATACAGGTACACATAACTCACTATACCAATCTCCACACATCACAAGGCATCACGAAACAACTCCAGATATCTCCAAAAGTACAAAGTAAAATTCCATATATCTCCTAACTTATCATAAAGCAACTCCATATACTCCCAAAGCATCAAGATAATCTCCATATACCTCCCAAAGAGAAGAAAACATAGTGCCCCAAAGAATATCTGGTCACTCAACCATAGATCCCCATAAAGAATAACGGGTCACTCAACCATAGAGGCTTGTCTCCTTTTTCCTTTTATATGAGGCCGAGTCACCCTATGGCCCTAGGCACATAGACACCTGTCACCCCCAACCCAAGTGACATAATAACTCATGGTTCAACAACCCGCTAGTTATCTTTAACTCCTTGGGGGCGTACCCCATACAATGAAGCGGGTCCATAGTTTCAACCACCCATGGTGAATCCCATGACCCTAATCCAACACATTACGACATTAGAACCAGCATAACAATCCATTCAAATTCCAAGTGGAAAAATTAAAAGCCTTGGGCTAGGCTACAAAACTTTTAAATATGAAAAGAAAGTTTTAAAACTAAGAAAACAAATGGATAATTAGCCATGGTTAGTGTAAAATCCAAATGTTAATGCAACAATCAAATAAATGCCCAAAATATAAGAACATGTCAATCAAGAAAACAATTTGGTTCTAGCTAAAAGAGAAAGATTAATTTACGAATAAAATACGTAATGAGAAAAATAGCACATCACAATCACTATGTGGCCTCATACCACCACCAAAGGGGTACTCATCGAATTGAGCACGCACTCGGACATCAAGCCTCAGCTCGTGAAAATATACATGTAACCAGAAATGAGTATACCAAATAATGTATCTGTCATCATCTCTGCCTGAATCATAACTCCAAACTCCCACAAGGCTCAACATAGTCAAAATCACATAGGATTATTCAATGAACCATCCAATAGGAAAGAGTAGGGAACTCTGGTCGCATAAGTTGAGCCTAAGGTGGTGCGCACCCACAATATACCGAGCAAGCTCAAGTATACTAAACAGATAGAAGTGGATTTTCAATCTACATGAGACTCCACTTCCTCACTCGTACTCGGCTCAAGAATATAAAAACCTGGTCCACGCCTCCTCTCTCCACACATACACTCTTGATAGTTTATCCCCTTAGGGTCGTCTAGTGTAAGGTTTCACAACATACACATAACTACATCACAAACACAATGGTAATTCACACACAACAACCATAACGTCTTGCGCATGGTATAAATATACAGGGTACAACACAATCATTACCTTCACGGGTTACGATACATCACATTACCACATCCTGCACCCAAGTGCATTCACTGTACATTAGGGATCATACTCCCCATATGCCCCTAAATCACGACATGAACTATCACATATTACATGAATTACACATATGAGGAACACAACGTCTAACATTATGACATATAGTCAATTGTAATACAACACGACGATGCACACAACAAATCACAATACGGTGTCGACATCACGATAAACTTCCATTCACTTTACATAAATTTTGTCATGCAATACATCACTACATCTTCACATCACATAAGGTCAAAATGTTCAACACTCTGTAATTCACAATATCATTCCATTCACACAAAACAAGGTGGTACATCACACATGGATTCCTCATTGGATCCACAAAAAGGAGAGTCAATACTCTCATCACAAGCACATCAACATGACAACAAATACACACTAAGTGACATGCACCACATGTGCTTCCATAAGGTCACAATCACGACATAGTTCACTTAACAACATATATCACATTACTCTTCCATTATCCATCACCATGAAACACCATCACCATCATGTAACACCATCCCCATCATGCAGAATCATCACAACTCCAATCTATCCCAGAGGTTCGAGAGCATGAACCTCCGCTCTGATACCATATGTAGTGCCCACACTTTACACACACAAATACAACAGTAAAATACCAGGATAATTTTTTTTTTTGACTTACATTGCTCACTACACACAACACAACATGGGCTTCAAGTACAGAACTCAACTCACATATGACAATCACAAAAATCATCGACTCACATGTAGTACACATGACACGAAACGGCATGCGACGCTACACTTTTCCCAATGGAAGGTTACTAGTAAAGACCCAACCACAAGAACATGGCTTCAGGAACGGCGAACCCACAACACATCATTTCCTTAAATGTATTTTTGGTTAAAGTTAACATTCCAAGGACATTATGAGCAAGGATAAATTTTCTCGTTTGTCCACCCACATTTTCTTAAGTTTATTCCGTGGTTGAAAATACAATTCGACCTTCTCAAGTTGGCTTCTTATACTTTATATAAATTTCCATAACTGACATACATATTTGGCATAAATCAAATTGCATACAAAGTACTTAATTATCTTATTATTATGTAAAAATATTCTTCTCCAACGTTTATTTGATGTCTACAGTTTTACCCTTACAACTCAAGCGAAAGTGACTTGATGTCCAAAACGCAATAAAAGGATTTGATGGAGATTTAGATACAGGGTAGCTTTTCACCAAAAATATTTCTCGATTCACACTATATTTATTTCCCTACCATTGTTATTATAATTTGAAAACTTATTGAATTCCTATAAGATTTATATATATATATATATATATATATATATATATATATATATATATATATATATATATATATATCCATATCTTTTGTTTTCTCAAAGTTTGGTCGCACCAAGGTAACTTATATTCTTTGCAATGCATAATAAAGTTTATTTAAGTTATAAGGACTCCAAAATTGACCTTAATCCTAATCTCCAATCTCGTGTGCAACATTATATATGATACGCTCTTACATCGCACTAAGGTCTCGTTCTTAGCATTGTTTTGAAATCAAGAGTTACATAAGTATTTGACTAACATCTTAAAGGGGTACAAGATGGAAGAATTGTAACTATACATGAACCACGTTCAAGAAAATACCAAGATGTTATTTTGATAGAAACCAAGGTAGCACCAGTTGAATCGTTCCTTCGAACAATGACTCATAAGGTGACTTCTAAGGCGGTCTTCAACACTCAACCTGGTGTCGGACCTGAAGAGAGGACATTCTTCTCATGATTACCAAAACTAGAAGGAAACCGCATACTCTGGGTAGGTTGGACCATGTCATTCCTAAAATATGGGTTCACGACAATGTCGCTAAACCTAATGACTATGACGGTAAACTCCAACTAGGGGTTTTATTTACCTAACCTAGGAGGTCTCATCGAGTGCAAAGTTTAAGTTCGTTCTACGGTTTTAAATTTCTTATATGGTAAAAAGGATCACACATGCAGGAAAGCTATGCATGAATATTTTATTAAGGTTGAGTGTTCCCATTAAAACTCTTTATTATGTTTGCAAGGTAAGAAGATAACCCAGTAATTAATTTAATCGTTTAATGAATACTGAGAAAGTACTACAAGATATTAACTTCAATTTCAATTTACTATGTATAAATCAAACCCCTTTTTGCCATACACAACTAAGAATCAAACTGAACCGGTGATTAGATGCACATTTCCTAAGTTATCCCTAAAACTAGCATCTCATGCATATTAACAAGTTTCATTATAACTTTTCTGTAACAAGAGACTACATTAGACAGTTATTCATTTTACAATGACCTATAAAAATTACAATAATAATAATTAAATTACACATTGCCTTTTTTTCGTCGTCATTCTTCCATCCTACAAAACCCATGTGAGCAAGATATTAGCGATAAATCGCTGGCATGGCATCCACCCTAATCAATCATAATTATCATTTTTCAGTTTCCCATTTACATAAAATAAAAATTACAATTTGCAATCGAAACAAAAGGGTCTAGAAACATGTATTCATTGCATTTCATTTTTTTTTGGATCTTCATTTAGTAACCCAGAAGAGAGAAAGAGAAAGGAAGAGAGAGAAAACATCGTTTTGTCAAAATTTCTAATACACACAACAAGTTTCATTATAGTGTTTTAAACAGTTATTTACGTGTGTTAAAAGTTTCCAGGGTGATTTGGTAACCCTACGAGGGTCCGCAGCTTTCTACTTTTACATTTTCTCACTAGCTACAAAACATACAAAATGGGCTCGGAGGCTAAGAAACTACTTCCAAAGGTTATCTTCCGATGAGCACACACTCCACGATTAACTTTACTACGTGTCCCTAGATATACCAAGAATTCTTAGAATCGACGGAATTGAAAAAGAGTGCACGGTTTGCGTTTGGCGATTAGTTCTCGGGGCCACTGGTCGTAGTTCACCAAGTTGTAAAAAGACAAAAGTTAGCTCGAGTGGCCCAGAAAACCATGTCCAAAACGACGTACGATGGATGTGCACGCAATGAGACTCTTCCTACTAGTTCCCCTATATAAGGAGAATTCGTAGTCAGTCAACGGGACGGAGAACTAGTAAACTATTTTCAAATGGCGACAAGTTTTCTGGAGCGACAAGGAGAAATTGGTCCAATTTGACCTCGTCAAACTGCGATCGGAGGCCTACAAAATGGCTTCGCCAAACTATCCCGAAAAGTGCTCTTTCCTATACTGAATGTTCCATGCATTTGTCTAGTATAAACGCTAGAGGTTTGCGAAGACGGAACGTGATTTCTCTTTCCGGGTTTCAAATGGTGGTCCAAAATGAAAGCCAACTTTCTAGTTTTAACAACTCTCTACTGTTGTAAACCGATGTAACAGGGCTCCTATAAGAGCGTCAAAAGGATGTCAAATGATCATTTCGGGTCAAACCAAAAATCAAGGCGACTCCTCGTATACCAAGGTACACGAATGAAACTTCACATCTCGTTTCCAGAGTTGCGAAGGGTACTTAGTGAGTCTCCGAAAATTACAAAATTTAACTATTTAAAACAAGGAGAAGGTCAACTTTATCAATGGGAAGTCAAATTCATCTGGTCGATAAAACAATATTGGAGCAATCAAGAAGGGTAAGAGTTTTCTAAATCATCTCGAAGTGAGGGTGATAGTTCATGTTTTAAAGTAGGCGAGTTATAATGGCTTCGAGAGTTGTGACACGACACTTTATTGTTTTACAATGAGTTGAAGAGACATTTAACTGTATTTAAAAATCCTAATAATTTAAAATTCTAAATTAATTGCAAAAGAGAACTAAAACACGAGAATTATGAGAGGTAAGGGAAGAAGAACCATGCCTGGAGAACGAAGTCTGGTCGAAGCCGTAGGCTTGGGTTCAGTCTCTTGCTTGGGCACTTCGTCAACCAGTCCACGAGCGTCCTCGCTCCACCATTTTGCATACACGTCTATCAATAAAATCTGTAACTACAAACTTGAAAACCATTCCGCTACTCTGATCACATTCCTCCTTCCTTCTGGATTCAACCCACCACTTGCTGAGCATGATCAAATGGTTTCTTATTGTTGTTGTTTGGATAGGATGAGATCTTCCTCCTTTTGTGCATAGCCTCAAATCTTGCAACCATTAGACCATGATTTTTTTTTGAAGGCATTTAGTCAAACACTTCACATGCCTCCACATTTTGCACATTCTCATGTGCTCATCAAAAACCAGCAAACATAATGATTAATTCTAGGCATGATTCTACAAGAGGCACTCATGCCATCGAAGTATTTATAGCCCTCATGCACTGAATCCTGCCTGGCTAAAAGCTAAGTAAACAAAAATGAAGCTTACATGGTCAGGGTATGTTCCATAAGACCACATCTCTCTAAAGCATTCTTCCAAAAAATCACAGGACTTTTTCTTCATATCCATTTTGTGCATATGTTGCCATCATGGCATTCCATGAGACAACATTTATTTGAGGCATTCTATCAAGTAGTTCAACATCTTTTAACAGACCCATTTTTGCATACTGCTTATCATTGCCGTCCCAGAGACCACCTCTCTTCAGGTATTTTGTCAACATATTCACATGAGTTGTGTATGCCTTCACATTTTGCATACGTGCCAAACTGGGCACCTGACAAGACATATAAAAAAACTATTATCTTTCCATGATGTTTGATGGATGTCCATGCGTTGTTCTAAAGCTCCCACTTTGACAGCGGCTGGGAGGTCACTGGAAAAAGGATGTGGAGGTCTGGCTTACACGTATCAAACACATTTTCTTGGAAGTTTCAAAGGCCTTTTCAACAAACACATTTGTGCATATCCCGAAATCATTGCAGTCCATGGAACTACATTTTTTTCCATGCATTTAGATGAACAGTTCGCATGTTTCCACGTTTTACATGTGAATCTACTAGGGTGCTGAATCGCACATCCGACAAGGTTCCTCCGCCTTGTTTCTTGATGGGTTTCCACACAGGATGGGCGTAAGCCGAGAGGATGTTGCACAGTGGGACGCTGGGAGGAGGCCGCAAAACCCATTTACCACTGCTAATGCCAAGGACAACGTCGAAGGTATAAGTGAAGTGGTGGAAGGGGAGGCTTATGCCATGCGTGGAGATCCATGAGGAAAACATGCCTTCCATTTAGCATTGAAACTACAACATCTGACAAAATCTCCAAATCGTTTACACTTTGCAAGATGATGCGCAGGTCAGGGGGCTCGTTTTTCTTGGACGCAGGCTGGGGATTTGCTGGCAAATGTAAACTGATCAGTGGAGCTTTCTCCCCTCCCTCCAAGGCAGCGACACTCACTCCCCCACAACAAAAGACAACCAAAAACCACAAAGGCATCCTTTGCCCTAAATCCGCCCCCAGCAAGAAATCACGGGTTTTTCTTTTAATTTGGATCCTTTTATTTTATTTTATTTTTTTAATTATATTATTATTATTATTATTATTATTATTGTTATTATTAAACGGAGGCATTACATTCTATCGACAACATCACATAGATCTTTCATTCCAGCTTAAGTTGTGATCCTTCCATGCTTCCCATTTTTACTTTTCTTCCGCTCGTATCTTCTCTTTAAGTTCTTCCGGATGTTTTGGGTAATCAAATTGAATCTTTATGACTTTCAAGAGGTATTTCTTCTTGAATCATAGTGACATCTTCACCTTATTTTTTTCTTCACGATGTTCATTGTCATCTAAAGTTGAAGACTGAATATTTATATGGCCTTTGGCTTCTTGTTAGCGAAACAACCTTTTGTAATGTCCAAAAAATTCAGCTCTTCATTCTCTGCTTGATTGAAGATATTCATTCTTTCAAAATGAACAGTTGGAACATTGGTGGTCTCCCCAACAAAACTAAGTTCATATTCTACATAGTTGAATCTGTGGCAAAATCATTGAACATTGGCGGTTTCCTCCACCCGTGCTTTCGGCTACCGTGTCGAGCGTAGTTGCTTAAGAGCCCCGAGGCCAAAACTTAATTTATATATGTTTTCAACATGTATTTAAGACCATGTTAGAATGGAATTATTTACATAAATACACAAACTTACATGCAAGTTATTGATCACGCCGAATTTTCATCTCACACTCGGATGAGTCATCGGGAGCTCCTGAGCAGCATTTAATGGGGGTAAGAAGATGACGAGATGGAGGAGTTAGTGTCCTCGAATTCAAAATGGAGGGGTTGAAGTTCCATACATACACATAAGATAAGAAAATCTAACATCGAATCAATGAAAATAGAGCTAAGTACATGTATGTACATAATGACAATGTTTTAACTAATTTTATCAATAAAGAACTATTTTTTTACCCGCTACGCCCGTGAATCAAATGAACAAGGCTGTTACTGTCGTAGGTAACTCCTGCATATACACAATGAAGGACAATATTAACATAATTTAATAATTCTACAATGAAAGACATTACTAACATGTAATTTAACATAATATGAATTACACGAGAAATTTAACAAAATTTACGTGTTGTTTGAATACCTCAGTGAGTTGCTGCGCAGATGAAATCGCAGTGGCAACACCTTTATCTACTTGTCGCAGAGATGGTGGGGTGTCTAGTGAAGTCAACATCTTTATCAAACATGTATATCATGTGAGTTAGATGGACATACAAGAACATACATATATTTGACTTCAAAACTAATACACACACACACACACACACATGTATGTGAAAATTTTACATAATTAACATTCTAAATTACCTCTATGAATGTATGTGTATGCATGGTTCTCACCGCCCGTGGTCGGATGAAGATGCGCCTCAAGCACCGTAATATCAATGCATGTACATGTACAAATACAATTATTTCAAAATTTAACATATATAAGTAAATCAGTACTCCAAACTTTTTGTAATACACATAACAAAACATAACAAATTTACTCGCGAAGGTGATGCCGATGAATGTAATCCAACCTGTCTCACTCAAAAGGACATCTAACATAGTGACATTATCATGTTCACCCCTAGCACCAGTACACCAAAAATCAGTACTCATGAAAGTATCGTCCTCCTCGAGCCCCAAACATATGCTACCACATGACGAGAAAAGATGTGGCCTCATGCTAGTACTCCCGAGGGAATACTGCTGTGTACCTCTCGCGAGCATCTAGCTCAGAAATCTCCTCGTATGTCAAACAAGGGTCGCATGAGATAGCCCATGAAGCGCATGGAGTGTATCAATCTCTCACTGTCTCCTTCACTTCGAGGGACAATCTTAGGTGAGGGGGCTTCGTGGGAATCTACCTGCTTTGAATAGGTGCACATTGTGCACTGGTCGATCTGTGCGCAGATCCTTTTCCTCGCCCAAATCAAAATAATTTGGGATCTCGTTGAGGATAAACTTGCAATAGATTTTCCTTAGAAAGTATAGTGGAACCTCATTGTTATTACAAGGTGGAAAATCAAACACCATCCACCATCGGTCCCAAAAATTATTTTTAATCAAATTATTATTGCACCAATGGATGGGAAATCGTTTACATGTCAACGGAACAATAAAATTAGTGCGGGGTCCGTGAATAAGGCGCATATGAGTTCTTTTGAAATTTCTTTTTTCTTTACATCCACATATGACAATTTGTTAGAATAATAAACCCTACAACCCTCTCTGTAAGTTGTCCAATGATCAATTTTCCCCTGTTATCACGTCAATTTGAACAAGTAATGCCTCCAATGTGTTTGCAAGAGAGGCGCGGTGGGGGTTTGTAGATTGTGCATCCCTCATTGTTTTGATTAAATCCTCAATTTAAATTTTGTTTTCAACTATTTGGGCTGCTAAATCTTCTTGACTACCCGAGGGATGTTGAGCAACTGTGGGAGTGTCGGGAGGGATGACAGGAATAACAAGGGGTTTGGTTGTGGTTGATTCCCTCGACCTCTAACCGTAACAATAAAACATATGCATTCAATTCAAATTTTAATCTATAATTATCATATTTCAATGCAATTTTGAGAAAAGAATTATGCTTACCTCTTCTCTGTGGCGCCATCATCGATTCAGATCTTCTCGGTGATCCAGAAACGATCCTTTGAGCTTGAGATCTAGCTGAATGAAAAACGCGAGGGCTAGATTAAGCTCGAAACTCACGCGTTTGAGGGAGGTAAAATGATAGATGCTTGGGCCTCGCTTTTTTGTTTATAGTAAGCATAACGCTGCATGCGTTAGGTAACACGTACACGTTATATAACGCATACGTGTTATGCTTTGGTGATTCCCGAGCCAAACAAATTAAAACGCGAGCGAGTTTTAACAAAACGTACGTGTTTTTCTTTTTTTCGGATTCTTTTATGCTTTTGGCCCCCAACTTCGTGCACTTACCCCAAGGAAACCCCAAATTCTACCTTAATCATTAAATAGAAACCCTAATCATAAATGTGGATGAAGTCAATGACATAACGAACCAAAATGTCAAGTTTCTATATCTAGATACGTAGAGTTTGAGATTATAAAAATGTAAGTTTGCATTGGAGGTATTCTAAATCCAAAGTACTTTCCATCAATGACGACAAATGTACCCCCTTCTCTTTCAAATGATTCGACATATATGAGATGTCCTTAATATGTCTATGACCATAAGAAAGAAGAGTTTTGCACCCTCTATTTTCCTCGTTATTTTATTTCTCTCTTTAATCCCCTTCTTTGTCAACCCTTTTCCTCCAATTTTTAACTCGGACTGTGGTTAACTTCCTTCGATGCATCCCTTCGACATTCCCATCGCACATTTCACGTGCAATTTCTAATTTAAATAAATCAATAAAAATATTAACATGAACATTAAAATAACAAATTTTAAATCTTGTTTCGCCACATGAACTTCAAGACAACTCATGTCAATATATATTCTTTTATAGTTGTGTTTAATTCACCTACACTATTTTATTTTTTGGGAACATTGATGGGATGACCATGTAGATTTATTAATTACATATTATGCAAAGATAGAGTTCCTTTCCAATAATTCTGCTTTTTTGCATAGTGATGTCAAAACTACCGGTTTTATGAGCATTGATAGGGTTATCTCGCGCCCAATTAACTACAAGAATTGGTCTCGCACTTGGAAGACGGAGTAGATGTTTCGCCAAGGTATGGTCTGTTAGTGGGGAGAGACACCAATAGTTGAGCAAGGTCTAATTGTTGATATAGTGTCTTGAATACAATACACCCAATAGTTGTCATAAAAGTACTCGGTGATTAGTCATTTTGACATGAAAACACCCAATCATATCATGAAATGTAAGATTTTCCTTTTTAAAATTTTAGATGTTCAACCATTATCACCCATGATCAAATATGGGTTCCAATCAAAATGTAGTGTAACTAATATTTACTATTTTGAATAAATTCAAAATATATCTTTCCCTCCAATTCAACACTCACAAAAATATATGTAATTTAAAAAATCTTGAACTAAGTGCTGTGAAAAACCAGTTCCCACATTTTATATAATTTCTTTTATGGACCCCTAACTTAAGGTGCACCACTATTGGTGTCTCTCCCTAGGACTGATTATTCCCTCTAGGCCTTTCAAATTATCTATTCCTGTCAAATCAATATTTAATGATGGCATAGCTTTTTGAGGTGGCTGTAAGTTTTATTTTTTTCAATGCTTATGTTTAATGATTTCTTCACATATCTACAAATAAATCATATTTTTCCACATATTTTATTTATATTTATTAATAGATTTTTTTAAAATAATACGGTTGTATAAATTTTCAGCTTATCATTGTGTACGGCCACCTAAATTTTTTACAAGTATTTTACGGTTTAAATCACAAAAAAACGGCCCAAATCCTGTGAATTTCCAGGCTTGGTTCCTTCTACTCAAAAGTCTTACTTTGTTTAAGTATGGATTAAATCTGTCTATTTTTATCTCTGCTTGGGACTAAACATTAGAAACAGAGAACATATAGATCACCACTTGATTTTGAAGGCCAACTTAGTTCCTATCTATTGTTGTATGTTTTTATCTGCGCTTTCCTTCCAGTTTCTATGATCTTGAACAACAATTGCAGCCGTAACTGAGAAGGCATTTGTCGCCCCTAGCATGATATTTGAAAACAAAAATAATTGATGAAATCAATCTTTGAGAAGCAACATGCCTTTTCTTTTATCTTCTGCTATGTCGTGAGTAATATTTGTCACATTTTTTACCACGAAGAGACAATACCAGTTGAATGCTTCTCATTTAGATATTAGTTTTTGCGTTACTTCCTACCATAAATTACAAAGTTGTGGGAGGGCTATGATTGACTTTTGAGATTTGTTACTTGGTTGTATGACTTCATTCAATTGCATTTTCTGTAATAGCGTGATTCGGTTGCAGATAAAAATTTCCTTTCAACTATGTATGTGAGTCATAATATCACCATGCATGATTAAGCCAGGAACTAGAAGCCTCATTTCAATGTCAATCCATAAGCTTGGAGGGGGAATCATAAGTCTGCGATCTACTTCTTAGCAGATATATATATAGATGGCAGTCACCTCCTATTGATTCTTTGGGTTTTTCAGTAGTTTTCAGTTTTTTCTTATTTGATTCTCCCTCATTGTTTCATCAATATTTCTCACGCATGTGTTATATATGATTCATTGATTTCACAATTTGGAAGCATAATCCATGCATGACAAATTCCAAAGCATTGTTTACTAGGGACGAAGAAAGACTGACTAATAATACCGAATAGTTATTGAGAGAACTTCTTTACACCCTTAAGCAGAGTAGGAAAATTTGATAGTATTTACTTTTTCTCAGGACATCTTCAGGCCAACTCTAGAGGGTGTAATATCTTAGCAGATATTCCAACGTACAAAAGTATATCGAAAGCATGTTCATTTTTATCCCATACAAATTGCATCTAGTTTTTTTGATATTGCTCTATAACTATTCATGCATATTTAGTAGATAGGTGATTGTATTTTTCAGTTCGAAGTAATGTTTCCAACTTCTTCCCATCCTCATAAATATGCTTTCAGGTTTGATGGCTTTAAATCATTGCCTAGTATGGCTATAAACTTTTAAGCTATGGTTATTAATCGTGCAATTGTTGTCATACCGAATGTCTAGCATACAAACTTTAAATTTTTGTCAAGACAACCAAGCCCTACTTTATAACCTCATTTCCATGTCATTGTAAACCCTTCTTCTGTCCAACCTATCAAATTTGTCACCCTCATTCTAGATGAGAAGAACATTCTAATATAGTTTTCAAGCATGTTTCATGTGCAGGGAAGTATACCTAGTTTGACTCACGAAGGTGCTAAGATCCAAGGTGGAGTAGTTGTTCCTAGAGACATAAAAGGATTATTTTTTAGCCATTTTGCAATGTACCCTTTGGAGACCTGATTGCAAGGGCTCAATCCATTTGGGAGTTGTGTAGAGAAATATAGAAGAGATCAAGGATAATTTTAAAGAATTCTGTAAGGCCATATGGTGTGACGAGTCATTCAAGTAAAATAGAGTAATTGCAGATGCATCGAGTGATGATTCCAATGGAGAAAGTGGACTTTCGTAAAAATTCTAGGAGTTTTGGGAGGACTTGGAAGATAGAGATAAAAACGGAAAGATCTTGGAATTCTCTCGTTATGATCCTCGTGTGTAGATTTCACTAACACCTTGAGATTTTGATGTAACAGCTTTTTAAATTTTGGTATCGTGAGCAACCACGTAGGTTTGAGTCCCAACATGGGTAGCCATACGCCGGCATTGCAAGCGGTGTTTTTAGGGGCTCGTATAGGGAGGGGATGTGGTCCCGCTATACAAGCACAAATCTAGCCTAGGGTCCGGCTACAAAAGCGTGGTGGGATGTTATGATCCTCATGTGTGGATTTCACTAACGCCTCGAGGTTTTGCTATAACGGTTTGTTACATTTGGTATCAGAGCGACCACCTGTGTTTGAATCCCGTTTGGTTGGTTACGCCATATAGCCTGTGGCTCGCGGGCGCATAAACATCAATGAAGTGAGGCTCGTACGTATGAGAGTGTGGGCGCAAATCCAACCCAAGGTTGGGCTCACGGAGCGTAGTGGGATGTTATGATCATGGTGTACGGATTTCACTAATGCCTTGAGGTTTTGGTGTAATGGTTTGTTACATTCTCCACATGGTAGACACATCAATTTTGGTCCAAGTCTTCAAAATCTTCCATGATAATTTGAGTCATTGAATGCCCCTTTGTGCCAAAAGAGTGATTGGGCCTAAAATTCAAATTACAAGAAAAATTGGCTCTTGAACATAGCCTGGAATGGTCTCGAGAAGGTGTTTTGGAGTCAAAAACATATATATGATTTGGCCTCCGATTTCAATATCTTTCTCCCTGGGCCGGAAAACCACTCTCCATGTTCTAATTACGCATTGAAAAGATGACATCAACACATTTTTCAATACCGAGAACACTTTTCACCATCAACTGTCCATTTTCCCTTATCCTTGGTAAAGGGATAGTGGGGACACAAAAATGCGCTCCCCTATTGAAACTTTTTTTTCACTTAAAACTTCAACTTGGTGTGTTAGAAACATGTGTAATTGTAAACACAAAATATATACACTTGGGTACATTTCTAGGTCCTAGAGCATAGTAATATATACATGATTTATAAGGAAGAAAACTAGTAATTAACCATGTATTTTGGGTCTTTTTCTTTGTCTCTTATACTTTTATTGACCTTAAACACCCTACAGACCTGTCGGTATTTGACTGATTTATCTTTTATGCCCTCAGACACTAGTCCATTTAGGACAAAAGTGTCAAGGCACTCTTGTACCTTTAGGGAACTTATGACCCTCTTTTCTTTGTTCTTACTCTTTTAGGTGTTAATAGTTTCGAGTCATATTTTACAACTTTGGGTGGCCTATTTTCAGTTTTTAATAATGAAATTCAAACAAGGGAATCATATATATATATACATAGTTATAGCTCCCAAATGAAGGGTAAAACACTAAGCATTACCTTTCATCACCTAATATTGCATTCAAAGGAACAAAGAGCATTGTAAAGAATCCATCTAGAAAATTAACTCAAGGGACAAGCGGTGTATTCTTCTGCATACACAACATAGGAGGGGAATTTTATTCTATTTCATCTCACACATTCTATACATTTTCTACATTCTAGATCTAGCTCACTATCATTGTGCAACTTGCACAAGGGCATCCTAAGGCATCATTACACATACTTACACATAGAAATACATGGAGTCTGAAATGTAGTGCAATGCTCAATACTAAGTTCACTCTTTGGGTGACCATCGAGGTCAGTCCAACTCCACATATTGCATCTTTATTTTTAGGATTTGATGTGGTTTGTGGGTATGTACAACTAGAAATTTAGTTTAAAGGTTAAAAGTACAATGGATGACATTGAAGTGATACTAGAGAAATAAATATGAATAAACAATGAAGCTCCTCCTACACATAAATGATCAAAACCTGAGCATCTAGGTAGACACTAGTGCTCAAATCTAGTCAATAGTACCCATGCACTCCTGTCCTTCCATGGGCAATCCTATCCTACATAGTTATGAGTTCTAGAATTTTTGGTGAGCCTTTAGGACATTGTTTCTAGTATGTTCCAACTATACACTTGCCCAAATCATCTATAGATTGTGTAAAATCAGCCAAGTCACCATTTTCTCTCTTTCTCTTTCTTAGGGTTTCATATAATTGCATACTTGTTTCTTGTCCATTTACTGTATTTTATTACTTATATATCATACACTACAATATTTAATATCAAATTAGATTAAATCATTTGGTGAACACACTCGCTCAAACCCTACCTTCCTTCAAATTCTTATTTTTTTCCGTCACATGTAGTGGTAATTTTGGCCCTCTTGAGCACATTGAGCTTCATCCATCTATCCGTAAGTCGTATAAATCATTAAATGATGAATATTCTAATCCCTTTCTTAACTCCAAAAATGTGCCTCTTGAAAAATTTAAACTTCGATAGTGAACAATAATATGATAAGGACACTAATGTTGATCGAGAATAGCTAGAGAAGCTTAGCAATTTTTGTTCTTCTTTACGCGATAACCCTACACATATTCCACATGTCCTAAATGTTTAACTCACGGTAAAACATGCTTAAGATGTTGCCTCGACCCTTTTGTGGGTTCCTCCTCGCGGCCATGGCCTCCACACCACCCTCAACTATTCATATTTCTATAGCTACAACTACCGCTTCCCCCTCCTCCCAATACTTCATACACATGAAAGTCTCCTCTATAGGAACTCAAGACCTAGATTCTTTATACTAGGTGTAGACACCAATTTTTGTATCACGTCCCCTTACCTCGCATTCACTCTCTTCTTGAATGCATGCACCCATTCGAATTTTCCCTTTCCTCAAACATCATACTTTATCCATTTTATTATTATTTGCCACCTTAAATCCCATCCTAATTGCACTGTTCCTCGATCATCCTTAATCATCCCTAATCATCATTAATTAAATTCAAAACCTTCATCTAACTCATGTACTCTCCCTAAATCCTCCATTTTATTCTTCCTAGGTCCGCATTTAAGAAATTCACCTCCCCTTTACCTTTATTTAATATTTTCTACCTCCCACGTACCATTTTATTCTCACCTAAGAACCTTAAAACCATAATCCCACCTCATTTGGGGCTCATTCTCTCGAGTACACCACTTTTTCATCACCCAAATGGACATATCTCTGCAATCGACAAAGGTGACCCATCCATGTCACCATTAACCCTATGAATACACCCATACCCTCCTCTCCTCAAGAGGCAATTTTTTGAGAGCTTAGGTATTCTTGTGGATTTGTTGTGTTTCTTTCTCATATCTAATTCGGTTGTTGCTGATCCAGCTTCAATCATCCTTGATCTAGTCCATTTTCCACCGATCCATTTTGGTCACCGCCGATCCATACAATCACCATCGATCTAGTCCACCACCACCAAGGACCTAGTCTCGGCCGCCGAAGACGACCTAATCCACTCGCCACCGATCCGATCCGGTTCTTGTTGATCGAGATCCAATTGGCATCGACCCACCCCTGTCATCAAATATATCAATTTTCTTGCATCTTTTCTATTTCCACAACTTTCCCAAATCAAATCCAAGACCTTCTCAGTATTTTAGATCCTATTTCAAACATGTCTTCTATATTTCCCGATCCACTCTATTGTGGTCACTATCGACTATGCTCTACAACCTTGGGCCACCGTCGATCTACTTAAGTTTGGTTTTGTTTATCATTTACAATAATCAAATCTACATCTTATCTCTTCTTGCACATTTAGTGTTTTTGTTTTAGTTCAATTATCTACTACATCCAATTTATCAATCATTTTATCTATCTTTTATCAAAAAGAGGGTTGACATCCATCCTATGAATTTTCACTTCTCAGACCGACATGTGGGTAACCCTCCATACTATCTACTAATCCATTTTTGTGTTTTAGTTCTCTTTGTTGTGCAAGTTATCAAGCTCGCTACAAGGAGGATCTTTTGCACCCGTATCCATTATCATCTCATCTAGAGGTACCTTAAACCCTCTAATATTGGAGTTGCTTATTTTTTTGTTATGATTTCACTAATCTGGAATAGGAGTGGGAAAATGTATTCAACATTCCAATGGGAAAACCTTCTTCGTTGAGTCTTTTTATCTTTTTTTCCATTTTCATTTTCTCTATCAATCTTCCACTAACCTCACAAGTAAAAAAATGTTTGTACTTTCTTGCTTGCGCTAGATTACATTAATTAGATTGGCATTATATTTTCTTTCTTTCTTTAAAAATAAAAATAAAAATAAAAAGTTTTATCCAGTATTCCTTGTTTTTATTCCCAACTATTTTTCATTTCATTGCATATCTTGTCTATTGCTTTCATCAAATCTACACATTTCATTTGGATATAAAAGAATCTTCATATCCGATTGGAAATATAGCTTAATTAGGGGTTAAACACATTGCATACACTTTATCATACAAATTCAAAAACACATGGATTAAAATACACATCTAAACATATCCTTCTAGGTGGAACTATTGGGATTTCATCACCTATTAGGAAATTTGTTGTAGTGTTCTAGCTATATTACAATTTTTTTGACTATCGTTATATTGGCTAAGCACCCCTCCCTTATCGCCACCGGACTATGAAGTGAAGGGGTAGGCCCCAATACCAAGCCTCGTACCAGTATTCATCACACATTTGTGCCTCACGTACCTTCAAGTATATCGATTAATCCATCCAAAACATCCTCAAACCATCTATAAATGGCCATTTCAACGCACCCTTCAAGCCCATTTTCTCTTCTCTCTCACATTTTCTAAATAATCAAAATGATAAAAAAATTAATTGACTTGTTTATTAATAAACTATATAAGTTCTTGTTTTTCTATTTCATGCCTATCATTACCCGTTCTCAGGCTAGGAAAACACAACAATCTACCTCATCTACCAACATCCTGGATTCAAACAATCTTTCCCAACAAACTTCCACAATTACCATTGATTTTTATACACCTATGATCACCATGCCTTTGGTCTCCCAACCCTTGTTTCTATGGTCTCTCTTCATGAAGCCCATGTCATCCAAAACTGATACCCATCCTAAAGAAAATCCTTCTATCTCTCATTAGTTGAATTCCAATAGACCAACTAGGCCCCCGTATGCTACTCCTTTAGAGACTCTTGGACCTCCTACCATCCCTCGTGGATGCTAGGAGTTTCAAGAACTCCTGATGGTAATAATATCTCCCTTCATGACTATCTAGTTTGTAAATCTACCATAATCCATCAGGCTTACCAAACTAATTAATTGATGATGCCCATCCCCCTTAATTTGCCTCATATTCACACCACCAACACATCTTCTATCCCCATCACCTCTTCATCCACTACCATGTCACTAGTATGCATATCCAATCATCATAAGAGTATCACTTGATTCCTCCCACATCCGAACAACATAATTAGACCTTGCCTCTTATCTCTATTTTTCATATTCATGCCAATATAATCCCATGAAAACCTTATCCATCTAAAGCAACTCAAACACATCAACCTCCTCCTAGATGATTTTCACTACATAATTCCCAATCAATCCACTCAAGTATCCCAACCACCTATTACTTACATCCCAACTCATCCTATATCAAACCAATAAAATGTCCACATCACTTAGTAACCAACATAATCTCATCAATCTTATCACATCCCTATTTCCCAACAAAAACCCCTATCTCAAACCATTCAATCCCAACCATTTAACTATATCCCCCTTATCAAACACTTTCATAAAAACCTATTTATCCTCACACATATCAATAACCTAACCCATCTACCTCATATGTTCCACAACCACATCCTTTAAATTTTCATCACCACATATATAATGATCCCATGCATGCTTTATTGAGTAGAATGGCTAATCTTGAAGTTGTTACCTTGGGATCCAAAACCACCTTCTCATATGATAAAATTTGCCACAAACATGTTGTCATGAAAATGTGTAACATGGAAATTGGCAATTTTCCAAGATGAAAACGATGCCCCGTGTCATAATTTTCAAGTAATACCCTTGCCAAGTAGGTATAATTAGTCAATCCAATGACCTCCCAGATGATGTTAACTTAGCCCCCTAGGTGATTTTAGGAGTTCTTGGAAAATGTAAATTTCAAGCAATTGTGGGAAGGGCTATCACCGACCTTCTCAAGACTAGAACAACCCCCAGAGCGGAACGAAGGATCCAAATTTTACATGGAGGTGAATTGAAGGTATAGAAATATCATGGAAGTGATTTTGGAAAGTTCATGGAATATTTGGAAGAGTTGGGGAAATTTCACCAAAAGCAGGTTCACAGTGCCTAGGCGGTGCACAGGCCGTAAAGAGCTGCTGAAATTTAGGAAGGGATTGGGAGCTCAGGTGGATTTAGGAGCCAAAAACATCTTAGGAAAGGAAATTCAGAGCTCTACAAGATGGTGAAATTATTTTTCTCACGAAACATCAAAAATAGGTTTGCAAGCATTTTTTTATCATGCACATGTAGGGGATTAGATCAAAAATCCATTTTTTCAGGGATTAAATTGAGGAATAAAGACCTTATAGCCCCACCATTGGATTCCAAAGGCCATTTTCAGTAAATATCATATAATTTTTTTAAAAAATTCCATTGGGAGCTCAAGTTATCATCGTTTCAAGTTGTCCTCTAGGAAGGCTTCAACAGTTAGTCAAATTTACAAGAGGACATGTGTCAGCTCCAAGAGCCTGGCACAATTTTGTGTCCCTTTCATACCTAAAGCTAATAGACATGAGGGACAAAAACTTCTCCCAGCCCTAATAATCCCTCTAATCACTCATGGAACCTCTCGGATCTCCAGTTCAGCCTCAAAGTGCTTAAAGCAGCAGGAGCTCATTCCCTTAACCGTTGGATCATCAACAAGTGGTGAATTCTGGAACACAATGTAAATTGGTGACCCTTATGTCCCTTTTTTCCGAGGGACATAAGGGCAATAAAAATTCACCCTACCCTTGAGGCCCTTAGGTCACCCATGTGACCCTCTCAGGCAATCTCTCAACCCCCAGTGAGCTAGTGAGGAGCTAAACCCTAGCCACTTGATCTCTTACAAGTGTCAAAACAAAGTACTTGTGTGAAAATTGATGACCCTCATGTCCCTTTGTACTAATGTACATCAGGGACACAAAAATGTACCCAAATTGAGCTTCAAAATTTTAAAATTTTCTAACTCCTAGTTGCTTCTTATTGCTTCTCCATTAAGAAGAAAATTGAAGTGAACACCTCAGTCCACCATAGTTGCTTGAACCAGCCACCATGGCGAAAAACCTTCCAATCCATGAAGATGCATAGGTTTCAGAGGTAATATTGATCAGAAGAGCTCAAGGATCGAATAACGGAAGAGAGAAATGAAGAAATCATCCTAAACTTCTCACTTTCAAAACGATGATTCAAGGATATCTTATGCAAACCGTGCACTGAAACAAAGAATTGTTTCTCGCCATGTTATTCATTCTCGAAAGCCATAAAACCTAATTTCTAAATCTTACTTCTACTGCATGAATTTATCACAGCAAATAAATCTTACTCTCATCCCAACGAAGACAAAAGTCAGATTTCGTCAAACCAACAATCGGTTTGAAGAGAAATTTCACGGTAGAACGAGAAAAAAAAACCCATATCAAGAATATGATTTTTGTCATGAATGGAGAAGAAAACCATACCTGCAATTTTTGAAGCTCCATTAATGGCTTCCATGACACAATAGTGAAAAATCAGCGAGCTAACTCTCCACTTCTCAAGGTTCCAGTAGGCGTAATCGCGTGAAAATCGGTGGAAACAATCCTTGAAAAATCTAGTTTCACGTGAACTAGTTTTCATGCCATGAAGTCCTTTTTTTTAGGGATATGGAGGGATGTGTTTTTTATCAGCATTCTTCCCTCTTCGAATAAATTTTCAAATCCCCAAGATTCGGTGGGTGAAATCATCTAAAATTCGGAGGAAGGGTCTCCAAAAAATCTAGTTTCTTTCAAACTAGTTTTTACACGATGAAGTTTCCAATTTCTCAAGATATGAAGGACTGATTTTTATCAATATTCTGCCCTTTTAGCTTTGTGCCCAAATCTCTTACCAAGCATAAATTTTTATTTTTTATTTAAGCTTTCTGGTAAGAGAATCATGATGAAAATTGGAGCACAAGTTCATGACAAAGAGTTGAATCCAAAAAAATTGTTCCCATCACAAACCAAGGTCATTTTCACCACTTAATAAAAATAGCATATTCTATACTTCCTCACATGTTATAAATGGAAAGTCCCACTGAATTACAAGTTTGATCACTCAAGACAATCAGAAAAGGGGTAAAATGGAAAGTAAGATAGAAAACGACTTCTTCCCAAAATAGTAGGTCCCTAAATAACAACGTGATAAAATAGAAATGTGTTAAAAATAGAAATATCTCATGAGAAGAGGGGATGGAATATGGTAGAAGGTTTAGAAGGTGAAACTGGAGCAAGAAAGGTGATATGTCCTAAATAGTAGAGCATGGGCTCATATTCTAAAAATAGAAAGTTTTCATTTTTGGGAGTGGAAATTTGTATACAATTTTTTTTCCACTCACTTTACTGATTATTTGAACTCCCCTTCGGATAATGAGATGGTTTCATGGGTAAAATAGAGGAATGAGAACTTCATAAAGGTCCTAGAAGCATCATCTTGAGTGCAATGGTATACAGAGGAAAAACAGGGCATCGCAAGGCACATCGTGTGAATTCATCTTCATCACTTAAGGAGCCGGGTGATTCAAAGTGAGTTAGTCAATGATTTCAATGAGTCAAAGAGTTCATCAACCAAGTTTCAAGGAGGGTCATCATGGGAATTGTATGTGTTCATCTCAAGCTTGCATCGGTAAACCTCAAAATAGTGTTTCTGAACACTCATTTTGTGGTCCAGGATGTCTGTGCATCATAGAGTTTGCGGTCATCACTGGATGGGGAAAATGATTCAAAGTTATTCAAGGGAGCCATCTTCATTAGTGTAGAGGATCACTAGTGGCAGAAATCTTTGCTCAAAGTTCATGACTACATCAAGGCATTCAAAGCATTTCGTCATGAGGAGTGTTTTCCCTCCATCCCTTCCCTCTTCCTTCTTCCCTCTCTTCTTTCTCTCTCCATTATAATTATTTGTTATGCATCATCATTTTATTTCATCCTATTCACTTAAGTGACCTATTTTAAATTTGTAAAAGTATTTTCAAAATTATAAGAGAAATACTTAATTCATGGAAAACAAAAGGTCACGAGTAAAATATGGAAATGAAGAGTCATGTGAGGGAGGTGAAAGGATAATTCATGTTTATATAAATTGGGATGGCCTCTCCATTCCAAAGGATTCTCAAATTTTGAAGAACTTCTACTATGTAGCATTATGAATTGTGATAGATTGGTTGAAGCTTTGTATTCATCACTACATATGGAATAAAAGCTACACTTCTTCTATTTCCCTATCTCGTTTTCCTCTATTTTCTCTTTCATGCACTTTGCAAGCACATTTGATCATATATGGAGGAGAGAAATTTGGTGTCCTCGATAGATGAATCTAAAAACTTGGTGTTTTAATTCATTTGTCCTGCTAGCTTTATTGTGAATTCCTCTATAGTGAAGGCTGAACTACTCCGGTTACTAGGTGTGAACTCTACAATCTACTAACGACAGTAATATTACTTTCATAATTTCCCCTTTTCTCCTCAATGATGTAATTTCCTCCCTTCCCCCCATATAAGCACTTTTCCATAGGTTCAGTGGAGTGTCCCTATGTGATCCTTGGCCATTTGGCCACCCACAACATTTAGATAGGATTAGGATTAGTTTACTTTCAATAATGGGAGTTGTACCATTCAATGCAGAGGGGTGTAGCCCATGAACGTTGGTGGAGACACCTGATTTGTCCACTTGACAATTTTGTTCACCAACGCTTTTTAGCAACTCCTTTGGGAGATATTTTCCTAAGCACAATAAAATAGGAATCTCTTCCCAAAAAATAAAAAAATAGGTATATTAAAAAAATACAAAAAAATAAAAAAAGGAAGTATTTGGATGATCAAAAGCCTCTTTGCAATCCTGATTGAGAAATCTGATGGTTTCAAGAGTTGAGGAAGAAGCAGTTGAAGTGGAAGAAATCATGGTGAATGAAGAAAGAGAAAGACCCCAACCCATTGTTCCATGGGGAAGGAATACAAGTCCACTTGCTCTTGCACCTCCTCATCATGATCTTTTGATGTGTTCCCGCAAGAACCTTCCAAAATTCAAAGGTGATGGCACACAACTTCCTAAGGAGCACGTAGCATCTTTCATCACTACATGTGGTGTGTTGGGTATCAAACATGAAGATGTATCTGTAAGACTATTTGTAGAGTATCTCTAAGAAAAATCAGCCGAATGGTTCTACCTCCTGCCAGCCCAATCCATCACTTATTGGAATGACATCAAAATAAAGTTTGAGGGAAGATTCAAATTTATTGAGGATTTTCAAGACCTCCTTGTTCAATTAGCACAAATGAAGAAAGGAGAAAATGAAACTATGAGAGACTTCGTGGTTCATTTCGACGATCAGTTGCTTTGGAGGATACCGAAAGAGGATTCACCATCAAAAAACAACGTCAAGAGATTCTTTATTAGTGCTCAATCACTAGAGGTGGGATTTTTCCTATGAAGAGTTCAACCGAGGGATATTGTAGAAGCACAAAGATTGGCCATTAAACTTGATGATGATCTCATCTTATCTGGAAAGATCAAGAATCCCTCAAAGGGTAAAGCTCAACATTCTGGAGATGAAAGAACCGATCCCATGATTCAAAAATGGCTAATGATATGTTTTCCATGAAAAAATAAACTCTCTCATATCACAAGAGCACCCAAAAGGATCTTTGAAGCTTCGTCATTCAATGAAATGTGCGAGAATTACAAAGATGAAGAAGAAGAAATTTTTAGATATGAAGAGGAAGGAGAAAGTGAATATGCTAGAATTGGGTTTTGTGAATGCACGCTTGATGATGAAGAATCACGACAATTATTCATATGCGGTATTCACCCAATCCCAAAAGGTGAAAAAATATCTTCTTCCACTGCCCAAACTAAGAAAGTGAATCCTCCAATGGTGACTCTGAGAAAAATAACAATGAAAGAAGGATCATCAAATCCTGTTTCAACAAGGACAACTGAGAAGAAGCATGAAGTCACCCCGACCAAGAATCCTTCTACCTCTTCAAGTAAGTCCACTTCTACTTCTCTTGGAAAATCAATTTCTAAAAATATCTATGTTAATGTTAACATAACCCATGATTCTCCCACCACCTCTCCATCCTTAGACATTGTTGACCATTTCAAAAATCCAAAATCCAAATATCTACATTTGAATACTTAAGAACTCATCCTAAACAATTGGAGAAACTCATTCAACATGTCAATGGTAGTAACATTTTTCCTAAAGATGCCTCCACCAAAAAACCACCATGTACATCCCAATCCACTCCATCTCTGAATTTCCTCACTTCCACACCCTCTACATCTATAAGTAGTTTGATCCATTCTACATTGCCTTATTAGTCAATGGGTACAAGCTAAACAATTGCATCATTGAATTTGGTGCCTCGAGACAACGTCATGCCCATGAAATTTGCTAAAGCTCTTGGTCTCTCCTTTCCTCTACCTCTAGTAAATGTCTCTCCATGGAGATGAAACAAGTGCCTCTCATCAGACAAGTCAAAGATGTCAAGGTAGCATTGGAGGACTTCCCCGACAAGAAAATCACAACGAGAATCCTTGTAGTAGACATGCTTACCTCATATGGTATGTTGTTGGGCCGAAGCTTCTATCGAGATGTTGGAGGAGATATACAATTGAATTGGTCACACATATACATTCTAGTCAACAAGTAAAAAAAGAAGCTACTTCCCATCATAAAAAATGAAGTATACTATTCAACGGCCAAACGACCTAATGGCAGACATACCATGCCACAATTCCAAACCTAGAAAATTCTTCATGACCTTCAAGGAAGATCTTGGGCTTCCCTTGTTGGTGGAGGAATGTCCAAGCATCATAGATCCATTCAAAGAACACAACAAAAGTTGATGAAGGCCGAGTTTGAAAGGGTGTACTTTTCATGGGATGAAGGTGTAGAAAAAGTTTCCATAATGGATGCCGAGGTTGGTGATGTGAACCTTGACTTGCAACAAAGAGATCTTGAAGTGATGAGAGATGTAGACTAGGAAGAAGGAATGATGCTCAACACCTTCTTAATAGACAACTTCAATGTTTTCAATGACTTTCCGAGGATCAATATGAGTCTTCATGTGATGAGTGTTCTAGTGAACTTGAAATCTTCTCTTTCTTATTGGAGGAAGATGACGGGGAACATAAAAATGGTAGCATACCTTCACCTCTCAAACCTAAAATGGAGCATACTTAGGAAAATGATGATTTCACTACGGAAATAGACTCCTCAGTTCCCAGGCAATCAAAAATAGGAAGATGGTGATGATGAAATTTCAGCTCCAGTTTTGTGCTCATTTCCTTTTCATGTAGATGGAAACATTCTCAATAAAAAATGGAGGAACAGATTGTTTCTTGGTCCTCATGCTGATTTTTCTAAAAATGGAAACCTTCTCAATAGACTTCAACCTTTCAGTGCTTACTCCCCTCAAGAAATAGATGTCCATAACACAAAAATGGAGGATGAAGCCCAAAATGGACAAGGCAAGGAAGATGACAATTTTTCAGATTAGAGACCCAATTTTGAACTCATTCTCTTTCCAAGAGGGTAATGCAATGCAAGTAACACACTATATAGGGAAGCACATGGTAGAAGACTCGGGGCATGAGAAAGACAACTCCATAGAACAATTGAAGAATGCAAAACATCAAGAAGTGGGAAATGATGCCAAAATTATTAGTACATCCATTGAGAATCAACCTATAAAAGTTGTGGTCATGAAGTGGATGCATAACAAAGAAAATATGTCAGGTTATGGATATGATAAGTCAAGAGTGTGAACAAGGAAAAGTTGCAAAAGCTATGAAAATGGGGTAAGAACACTAAAGAGGCCCCAAAAGATTTAAAAACTAGTCAATGGACCATCACATAAGAGATAAACAAGGATTCATCACTTTGCATACATTAATCTTGAAATAAATAAACAAATCTAACATATTTAGTAATCCTCTACTCTTGAAAGCTTTAAAATGAACCTAGGTAGATTCTAAGCAACCAATTTTATGATTACGGGAATAGGAGCTCACCATTAATGGCTTGAAGGCCAATGGTTCTTCCTATTTACTCAATTATTGTGAGTGTAGTCCAATAGCAAAGCAAAAGCAATATTAGCTCTATATAATAATGAAGAAAAAGCTCTAATCCTATCAATAATACTATAGTTTAGCCTAGAGAGAGGAAGTGTTCTTAGAAAATGACTTGGGGTAGTGGGGTATTTATAGGTTTTGATTTCCAAGAATGGAAAGGTTTGGGTGCATGTGGGACAAAAGGATAGTCCAAAAGTCACTTTTAGCTTTAGAAAGGTCAAAACATGATTAGGACTAGTTAAACAAGGTTAGGCTAGTTAATCCTCGTTTAGGAGGAATAAGGTGTTTAAGAGAGTTTTGAAGGTCTAGTGAATCCAATGAAATGGATTGATAGTATAGGAAGTTAGTATAAATTTCTTGGAAGGGAATAATAATATGGATTAGCCAATAGGAGGCTATAATAGCCTACTTAATTGATTATAAGAGGAATACGACCAAAAGAATGTCGTAAGAGGGGAGTTAGATAGGTCTAATTGATGGTGTGTCGTCAATTTGTAAGGAGTGAGATAGTTAGTGCAATATTAGGAATAATAGTGCTTTGATAAAACTACAGGTGTCTACATTTTCCCCTCTTTGGGGTGGCATAAGCTACGCCACTTCAAAGAAAGTAGACAAACACAAACGACTACAATTTTTTTGGAGTGGAAGAAAAATTAGTAGGGTGAAGGATGCCCCCTCGAGTGTTGATAGGGCGATGAAAGAGGTCGATTGACAATCGAAAAGATGATAGAAAGAGAACATAAGAAATAATAGTGTGAAGAAGAAGAAAGAGGAGAGAGGAGAAAATAACAAGGGGGAGATATTGAGCTATTTGTGATGGTGCTTTGCATAAGACAATGTTTGTTACATCATATTGCTAAGAATCTTCATCATCAGTCCTTATTAAAATAAATAATGAAAAAAGTGTAATATGAAATGAAAAGCCATATACAAACAAATGTCCATTTCTAAAAGCCCTAACTCCATGCAACATACAAAATGTAATGCAATAATAGAAAGTAAAATATTCCTAACTCCATGCAACATACATAATGCAAAGCAATACGAGAAAGTAAAAGATGCCTAACTCCATGCAACAAAAATAATGCAATGCAAGACGATAAATTAAACAAGCTAACCTAGTAGAGAAACATAATGTAATGTTTTTGTTGTCGATCTTTAGTTTTGACTTGTGTGAATTAACGACAAGGGTTAAAAATGATGGTGCCCCAAGAAAGGATACATGTGAGGGGACAAACAGAGGACACTTAGGTCCTATTAAAAAGCATTGTGTGCTATGAAACAAGTACTAGGTAACTCATTGTGCCCCAGAGTATAGATGAAACATGCAGACTAGCTTTGTTAATGAAGGTAGATCAAAATGATCTCGCGATTCGTTTATGACGAGAACAAACAAGAACCAAAGAACGATGTTTTGTAGGATGATTTTTTATTTTTAGAAGTTTTCTGAAACATATTTGAATGTTTTGATTTTTCTAACATATTTGAATGTTTTTGATGATTTTGAAAGTTTTCTAAAACTATGTATAGGAAGACAAAGAAGCATGGATTCCCCCAATGATAGATGGGATGTATAAGGGTAGAATGCCATGTGCATGTGTAAGAAAGTGAAGATGCAAAAATGTCCCAGCGCTTTAGGTGGGAGTATTCAAAGGAAAACTCTTCACCGTAGAGGCTGGATCAAGGCCAATATAGGTAGGTTCAATCATGATGATGAACATAAACTAATGACATGCTAGGAAGGAGCAAGGATGCCCCCAGTGTAAGCTGGACAAGAAACACATGATAGAAAGGAAGTGGAAGATTTATTTATGAAAGGGGACAAAGGTGTCCACAAACATGGACAAAAGGAAATCTTATACACATGGATGTTCTAAATGAAGTAAAAGAATGATGTTAATAATGGGTAAGTGCACCAAGTTGGGGGACAATTAAGTGGACATCAAATCCTAAATTTTACATTAAAAATAGAAAAACATCAAATTTAGTCTTCCACGGACTTGAACCATGCCGAAAAGTAAAAAATATGTCATAAAAATGGTACCATTACGTAGGGGAGACTGTTAGCTTTGTAGAAATACTGATTTTAAAGTGAATAGAATAGGATAAATATCATTTTATAATTTTTTACTAATAGTAGGTCTTTAAGACACTTTTTCCGTGAATGTTTATGTCTAGGTTTAAGACTGCAAATTTTGTTTCACTTATCAGAATGTGATAAAACTTATACCATCCCAACCGTGGTGAAATTATATACATGTTCAAAAAAAAATTTATTTGATTTCAATATTTTTTGATGAAGTTATGGCGGGCAAACGGAAAGTTCTCTGTTTTCTTTATGTTTTCATACCACTTTCACAGAAAAAATCATAAAAAATAAAATATTACTCAAAAAAATAAAAATAAAATCCATCCCAAGATAGATAGTGGCATCTAACTTCTCACCAAAGGAGAAAAATATATATCAATTTTTGGTCATCCAAATCGTGGGCAAACGGACTATAATTTTATAGGCGTTTTTAAAAAAATACCAAGTCATTGAATTTTGAGTGTTTAATATAGCTAATCTTGTCCATTTTTTTAAAAAAATAGTATTTTAGAAACTAGATTCCGGATGCTACAATTCATATTAATATAAGTTTTTCTAATTTTGAGTGTATGTATTGCTAATAATCCCTACAAGTTGATATTATGTTGTTATTTACAATATGACGTCCACTTATGACCCCTTTTTCTCCCCAACTTGCTGCACTTACCCTGATAGGAATATAGATTAGAATCCTCACGATGAATAAGTGATTAGCGAAAGGCACAAATTGTGAGACGACATATGGACTAAAGAAAGAGTTTGAACAAGGTCCAAAAAAAAAGATGGTAACATACTAATCCTATTCGCTCATAGAGATCTAAAGGTGTACACGTCAAATTTATTACTTCTTGAAAGGGATATTTGATAGGAAACAAATGAGGACAAACTAGCCATATGTATAAGAATGATTTATTTTGATAGGTGATAGGTGATTTGTGAATGGAATGTGGAAAGATAGCCATACATTACTCCGTCGCTAGCTAGGCATCCATAGCCCCGACAAAGATGTATTTGATTCTAATCGCAACATTTCTCTACTTACAATCAGGTGTCCATAGGCCCAATATAGATTATTGAAATAGCCCAAGATAGAGTAATATATCTATTTACTTTTTCTTTTAGATTTTAGCTTTTGATTTTTGATTGATTTTGATTTTTTTTCTTTCTGAAAACTTATTTCAGCTCTCTTATTTAACAAGGGGTTAAGAACCACATATGGCTTGATGGAAGGATGTGGAAGTGATTGTGATGATGACATTGGCTAGTGTCAACAAATATGTCCAAAAGTTCTTCGAGAATAAGGTTATTACATGTTGAATTTGATAGATCTCTAAGAGGTCATTCGTTCTTTAATTTACCAAGGTGATAAAATACCAGTGGTCAAACAAATACCATAGAGATAAATGTCACAAAATGTGTGCTAATGAGCTAACCAAAATATCATCAAAGGGATGATAAAGGTAGATTCCTGCAGATGAATAAAAATAATGGGAAGAAAGAACATCCATATATACGCAATACCTGATTGTAATGTTTGATCTTTGTACCTTTGATTTTTTTATGTTTTCTTAATTTTTGTATTTTGAATTTTTTTAGATTTTTGATAGTTTTTGGAAAGTTGGGACTAACAAAGTCACTTTGTGTGATAAGATCCAACAACAATGTTTGCAACTTCCTTGATAAGGGAGATTAAGCATGTTTGTTTATCAAGAGTCATATTATCTCCGATCTCGATGATCGTGGTGAGATCATACTCAAAAAATGACTACGACTTATCCCGAAACATGGATTTTGTATTGTGGAGCTTGAGTTTCATATACATAGGTTTCGCACTTTGTGTCATACTTGATGGGTGCATTGGTGTGAATTCTTGAATCACGTCTTATTTGTAACTTTATGATCATTGGAATTATTGGGAGGTTTGGAGATCATGGAATGTGTGACTTGTGCTTGATGAATAATCCATTTGGGTTTTATATAAGTGACTATGTGAGTCATTCGATCTCGAGAAGTTGGTGAAGAAAGTGAATTTTTATGATTGATGATAGGAATAAGAGAAATGATGGTGGCCTTTCCCCGGTCATTGATAGAAGAAGAACATGATAGGTGAAAATAATACGGTCCAATAATTGAAGAGGATGGGCTACCAGGAGATGATCCACTTATACAAGATGATGAAGGGATGCTAGAATATAGCCCTAAGATCAAGAAATTAGGCTATGAGGACATGGCCCAACTATAGAAGATGATGGTGTCCCATGGACGGAAGAGGATAAAGGGATACCGGATGCAACCCAAGAATAAAATGTAATGAGATACCCAAGGTGAAGCATAAATAGAAAATAATGGAGGGATACTAGGACATAGCCCCAGGATAGAAGAAGATGGCAAGGTAATACTAGGTTGTGGTCCAAGTATAAACGAGGAGGGACTACCCAGAGATTTCCTAGAGATAGAAGAGGATGAAGGAATACTAGGATGTGGCCTAAGAATAGAAGGTAATGGGCTATTAAAAGGTGAACCAAAAGTAGAAAATGGAGGGCTACCAGTGAGGGTGCCTTTAGGATAGAAGAAGACGATGGGCTAGTAGGGTTTGGTCCAAGGAAACATTTTGATTGAGGAATGATGATAGATAGGAATGATTTGATAATGAGAAGATAGGTCATGGATCAATGATAGACCCCGACATATCATCATGATTATAGGAAGGTTAAGATGGAACTCTAGAAGAATAATCACATTCCATGACCTTAAGATATTCTTTTTATGTTATGACAAAAGGATTCAACTTCTTCCTCCCCATATGTGAGCATATCACGTTCTGAAATAACCCTTGTTTTCAATCCTCTACAAGGATATATTTGTGGAGTTTTATTGTTCCTTCATTCCGAGAGAAATCAATCAAGAAGTTTTTGTTCTTCTCGGTTAGAGGAGGTTGACTAGAAGAAATGGGTCCGATAATTGGGGAAGATTGATTGAGAGAAGAATATGAATTTGTTCTATGATGTAGACAAGGGAAGGCTTGAACCGATCACTCCCACAAAAAAGTTTTGAAAGTGCTTTGAAGATATATCTAAGCACATGGCTTCTTTCTAATGGTTCAACGTGGTCATAAACATTGATATTTAGAGGATGGATGAGGAAATGGTATGATATGGTTGAAAGGGCTCAAGGTCCGAAGAGAGATTGAATTTCGATTGATAACAAAAGATGACTTAAGAGAGGAATTATGATTGGAGTTGGGCATCTCATGAATGGATGATTTGGATTTAGACCTAGGTCATTTTTCTAGAAGACGACGCAATGTAGGAATAAAAATAGGATCGCATATTCATACATTAAGTTACGACGAGTCAAATGGATGATTGATGAGAGGGAATCGTAGAGTCGTGGAACTCTTTGACAAAGGAAGGGGTTGTTGAGGTGATTGATAAAGGTGGTCTTGTCGACACTAAAATTTTCCTCCGTAATTTCTATTTCATTAATGTATGTATTAGGAATAGGATGTTGTTAAGTATAATTAGTAGTAGCATCCAATAGAAGATAACGACACCGATGACGATTAATCGCCAATAATGAATAGTATGGTAATAGTCAAAAGTACAATAGGAATGTTGTGGTAAAAAGTAAATATTTGTCGTAAGTGGTCCTAAGTAATGTTAAAATGTCAAGAGAGAAGTAGGGTCTACATGATTAGGAATTAGAAATATTATATTGGTTATAAGGACAAGGAGTGAGGTCATAAATATTTTGTGTATTTTATTTGTAAAAAGTCTAAAATGTGGAACCCATGTGAAATGATAAGGTTTATCTTATCTTAAAAGATAAGCTTACATGTACAGATAAGAGTTAAGGTATGGAATATGATTCGTCAGAGTAGATTTCTTATCCTATCTTAGAGATAAGATGGATAAGCCTGGAAGTTCTATAAATAGAGAGGCCACCCCCCTCATTTAGCATAGAAGGAAGTAGTGAGAAATATTGTATGAGTAAGTGTGTAAAGGAAGCCATCATTTTGAAGGTGTGTTAAAGAAGCCATTAAGAGGTGTAATTGTGAAGTTTCTCCCATAGTTATGGTTGGAAGGAAAGTGAAGTCAGTAACACTTGAAGTACCTCATGGGTGAGATTGTAACAATTTCATGTTGATATTATAATTTACACTTATATTTCAGATTTATCATCATTCCTTCTTATCATAGTCTATGGTATTCTTGTGTTATGTTTTTTGTTGTGTTTCCAGATTACATCCACCAAACTAAAAGTCTGTGCATTAGTAAATAATCATAGCACGAGGATTTCTCGGTGAAGAATTATCATAGTGCCGGATTGGTGATGACATTTTGGTTACTATTGGGACCATTCCTCGTTGGTGGATTTTCTCGGAGAGATATTCCCACTTAGTCGGACAACATTTGAGAGGGTAACCTTATTTTTACCGTGCATAGTAGTTACCATGGTAAAGTCACTTTTTCCGTGAATAGTATTTACCGCAAGAAAGTCACTTTTTATCATGAATAGTATTTACCCATAAAGAACTTCACTTTTTACTGTGAATAGTGTTTACCACAGTAAAGTCAGTTTTTACCGCAGTAAGTCAAGTTTTACCATAGTTTACCATGGTCATTTCTATTTTCTATTATAGTGATTCCAATTATTTGTGCACATAAGTCTTTCGATTGTACTTGTGGGTTGGTATTTCACTGTGGTTACTTTTGAAAATGGGGAAGATTCCTATTTTTTCAGCCTAATCTAATGAAGATGCTTCCTCTTTCATTCAAGAGTTTAAACGATCTTTTATTTGTAATGGCCTTATAAGAAGGGAACAATGGACCGAATTTTTTCCTACCTTTTTGGATGGTTCATTCCTTAGGTGGTTTGAAACACTAGGTGATAATGTGAAAAACTCATAGGATTTATTAACTGAAAGTTTTCTTGAAGAATTTGGTGAACAATGAAATATGCAGATCTCATGATCGATATCACAAAGAAATCCCAAGGAGAGAAGGAGAAGATAAGAGATTATCATGCTCATGTTCTAGAGCTAAGGAGGAATCTCGATGCCCGATCCGGAAGGAAGGATTAACGGATGGGTTGATGAATGGCGTGGATAATCTCCTCTGAAGCACTTCATTCTTGGGATGAAGCTAGAGATCAGACAACGAGTGAAGTATGACCGCCCAGCTACCATTAAACAAGAAAAGGAGATTGCAAGAAGGCAAGAAGAAAGCATGGAAGAGGAGCCCAAAGAAATTGTTGCTAAAGTAGAGCCTACACTAGCACCTTTGGTCCATAATCCACAACCACTCTCGGTGAGCAAAAATCTTTCTCCTAGTACATCTACTGAGTATGAAGATCTACTCAGGAAGATGGGCCAGTTAACTATTAATCTTCTTCAAGGAAAAGAATTTAGTTCTCAGGGAGGAGATAGAGGTCCAAAAAGAAATATTTTTGAAGTCATATGTTATGGTTGTCATAAAAAGGGTCATTATAAGTATAATTGTCTAGATAGAGCTTCTACATCCGGTACAAGAGATAATGATAAAGGAAAAGCACCTATGAATTCTTTTGATGTAGTAGATAAGAGTATAAATAATGAAGCAGATGTGTTTGTAACAAAAAGAAAGAAAGAAAAAGATAACCAAGATGGAAATGATCCTAAGAAGATGAAAGGAGAAACTAGTAATAAAAATAAGAGAATAAAGTTGGGTGTGTAGGATTTTCTCGATTTCACAGTGGGACAAGGACCATACTCCATCTTAGAAGATCTATCCAAAAGGCCTGTAAATATTACATATGGTCAACTTTTGGCTATGTCTTCTGAGAAGAGGCGGGAGCTGTGAAGTGGACTCAATGCTTGACGAAGGAAGGAGGTTGAGGTCCCTATTTTGGAGGCAGAGGCAGATCCCTACGCTCCACAAGCTGAGGTATTATGTAATGGTATTTCAATTCATGATGTCTTAGTTGATGGAGGTGCTGCAGAAGCTTAATGGAATGACCAAGTTTGTAATGAATATGTTGGGTTTGAAAATTGATTGCACCTCAATACTTATGTTAAGGTCAATAAATAAGGGAAAAACTAAACCAAAAGGTGTTGTTTAAAATGTGGCAATATCTCGTTATGGGTGTTGTATGTGTGGTAGACTTTTAGGTGATGAAAATGGTATCACAGCATACCCAATGTTGTTGGGAAGACAATGGCTAAGGAGAGTTCATGCAAGAAACTACTAGAATGATCTAGTTCTTCCTATTGAGTTTGATATTCCCACTGTGAGAGTTATGAAAAATGAAAGGATAGATGAAAGTGATTCAATAAAAGAAAGGTTGGTACATCTTCATTTGTTAGAGGAAATGAGGGAAATAGCGAAGGATACAAGCTATAAGAAGAAAATGAAGCAGAAGGAATACTTTGATCAAAATATCCATTGGTCTCCATTTCATGTGAATGACTTGGTTCTAGTATATGATTCCAGATACAAAAAAAGAAGACAAAGAAAATTTCTTCCAAATGGATGGGGCCCTACAAAATAGTAGTTGTGCATGAAAATGGTACATATCGACTGGAGGAATTGGATGGCACTCCCATTATGAAATGGGTCAACCACAACAAGTTAAAGATTTTCCAAGCACCATAATAGTCTACTCCAAGGACAGAGTAGAAGCTAGGAAGGGGGAAGATGTCGAAACTAAAATTTTCCTCCGTAATTTCTATTTCATTAATGTATGTATTAGGAATAGGATGTTGTTAAGTATAATTAGTAGTAGCGTCTGATAGAAGATAACGGTGTTTCCGGTACGACGCCGCCAATAATGAATAGTACGGTAATAGTCAAAAGTACAATATGAATTTTGTGGTAAAAAGTAAATATTTTTCGTAAGTGGTCCAGTAATGTTAAAATGTCGGTAGAGAAGTAGGGTCTACATGATTAGGAATTAGAAATATTATATTGGTAATAAGGACAAGGAGTGAGGTCATAAATATTTTGTGTATTTTATTTGTAAATTTTTTAAAAATGTGGAACCCATGTGAAATGATAAGGTTTATCTTATCTTATAAGATAAGCTTACATGTACAGTATAAGAGTTAAGGTATGGAATATGATTCTTCGAGTAGATTTCTTATCCTATCTTAGAGATAAGATGGATAAGCCTAGAAGTTATATAAATAGAGAGGCCACCCCCTCATTTAGCATAAAAGGAAGTAGTGAGAAATATTATATGAGTAAGTGTGTAAAGGAAGCCATCATTTTGAAGGTGTGTTAAAGAAGCCATTAAGAGGTGTAATTGTGAAGTTTCTCCCATAGTTATGGTTGGAAGGAAATTGAAGTCAATAACACTTGAAGTACCTCATGGGTGAGATTGTAACAATTTTATGCGATATTATAATTTACACTTATATTTCATATTTATCATCATTCCTTCTTATCATAGTCTATGGTATTATTGTGTTATGTTTGTTGTGTTTCCAGATTACATCCACCAAACTAAAAGCCATGCATTGGTAAATAATCATAGCATGAGGAGTTCCCGTGAAGAATTATCATAGTGCCGGATTGGTGATGACAGTCTCGTGAAGGAAGGGAGGACCGTGAGTTAAGAACCGAATTATATGTTCGATTGTCGAACTTGGAGTCGCACAAGTATTCAAATGAAGAAGACTTCATTGAGGTGATTGGGACTGAAGGTCCCTCAAAGAAAGGTAAGCACTTGTGATTTAGGATTTGATTTAGGGTATTTGAATTATAGTTAGGATCGAATCTTCGGAAGAAGAGTGGGAATCCAAACAATAGTCTGGATCTAAATAAGAAGAAGAATGGGGGAACCTAAATAATAATTTGGATCAGAAGCATCCAAAGCATACCACTGAATATGAGCTAAAGGTGGGGAACATGTTGCCCAAACAGCCCTCTAGTGTGAAGAACCAAATGAGGTTTAGTCATAATGGGAATATTTTGATTTGAATTCCTAAACCTAGGTTTCATATTTTTGTAAGTGTGAGGAACCATGTGATAATCAGTCATTGTTGGCATCATTTAAGCACAAATGTCTAGACCTAGATAGTGTGATGGAACTTCTTCAAAGGGAAGGAAGTGACATGTCGATTCAGGGAATCATAATGACATCCAACTAGACATTTTGTAAAGATGGGGATGCTTGTGTGATTTTCCAAAAGGATATAAGGAAAACATACATCGTGATAACGTAATTTTGATAACCCAACAATATTTTCCTAGAATAAGTCTATGAGTTTGTTAACACATAAGGAACAATCATGCAAGTCCACTAGTAAACCAGTCATTCACTCAAACTGTTTTATGGAACACTATACCTTTAAGCTACGGTTTCAATGATAGGTACAAAATCAAATAGTGACAATACCCTATCAATACCTAGGTCAAGTTGAAATATCAACAAGATCTAAGCACCAAAGTTGTATTGACACGATCTCTCCATGAGATATACTATGACTAGTTCAAATGCCGACAAAATATAAGTCTTTGATAATGGAAGTTGCAAATGTGAATAATGTAACAACACTACCCCGACACGTTAACCAAGCTTGGAATAAGCAAGGTGTTTAGTATCAAGATGATGCTATTGTGATATGAAAAATGTAGTATCAACACTTTCAAAAGGCCTTAGATGTTTTGGGACCGAAACTAAGTACAAGTATAACAAGAAGTTGTCAATCATGCGGGCAACGTAACGATACAATAAGGAAACTTATATCAAGTTCTCAAGAAATGAAAACAAGATGTAAGTGTCACAATTATATGGATAAAATGTGGGCAGAGTAACAAATCAAAGGGGAAACGATGATGAAATGAAATCCTAGCTATGAAGATGATCTTGAAATCAAGATCATGTGGCCATCAAAGATATAAGGATGCATCCACACACTTTAGACATTTAACAACTCAACCACAAACATGGATGAGTGTAAATAGACAAAAAGTGGTGAACACTATCTATGACAACACTCCTGAATGATGCCTTCTCTTGTCCCAAATGGGAAACAAGAACGCAAAGGTATAGATCTAACAAATGTGAAAATAAACTAAGTGTCACTTGGGCAGTGAGTTTCACTTCGTCAAAGGTGAGAAAGAAACCAATCAAAGTGATACATCATTTAATTATGTGATGAGAGACACTTAGATATAACTTGAATGGATTCATTGCCTTGTTTGAAAAACAAGGTTTTGAAACCAAGAAATTTATCACTTCGTGATGGTTTGACAAGACGCGATAATGGACTAGTAAAGTGGGCTCCTTGATGAAATGGATTTCCTAAATAGATCACTCAACTAGGTGTCAATAGTTTGTCTAATGCAAGCTCAATTTTCCAAAAAATTGAAATGACTAATCTTGGTTTATCTCGGATTTACTTTACCCCCTTCTAATACAATGAGAAACTAGTGCATTTAGTTGTATTATCATTGGGGTCGCAATACAGCAACTTTGACTCTAAACTCACAATGTAAAATCTAGTCAAGTGGGTAAGCAGAGTGTTTCATGTTTCATCTACGAGGTTACTTAGCTATGGATTACTTTAGGGTTCCTAGAACCACCCCAATTGTTGTAGCTTAAGGCATTATGCCAAAGGGGCTACAATCTAGTTAAGTAGATAGGTCGTACCCTTTTCCAAAACCCGTAAGATGTGTGATGTATGTGGTGTGTTTTTAATCTTGTTTAGCTTAGTGTGGTTTTACGTAGCACACTTTTTGGAAAGTTTTATCACATGTTAGTACTAGTGGTTTTGTGTTTAGACCCTCCTTTCTTTGAAAAATGATTTTGGAAATACACCACGATTAGTAGTTTTCCAAATGATAGTATATATAATGGAGATAAAGTGTTACTATTGATTTCCCGAGATCATCTTAGGACACAAGGAAAGAGCATACATAACACAATGTCTCACTCATACTTTGCAATAAATGGAAAAAAAATCAAGTACTTGCGAAAATGAGTTTGTTTTAACCAACTTTGAAGTTAATCCTTTAGAAATGTTTTTATTTAAGTGTTTGGAAAACAAGAAAAATGTATTTGAAACATTTTGATTCCAAATATCACCTAAAAGGTACGAGGGAAGAGCATGGATGTTTCAAAAATTATTATAGATAAACATGCAAACACTTTAAGGAAAGTTAGTATAAAATATGATTAAAAAGTAACCTATAAACCGCCATGACATGTTATAAAATAACTAGTTTTCTAAAAAAGGAAACCATAAAATTTATGTAAGTTAAAATATTAATATTATGCTTCCAACGTGTAGTTCGCTTGAATACCTTTCCAACACAAAAACAAAGGATTCGTTTCAAGTTCGGGAGCAAAATTTATGGCCTCCGGAAGATAGGTAATGAACACAGTTCAACATACATGCCCATAATGACATGTACTCCCCTATTTCAACGGATATGCGCCCTTGTGTAAAATAGATAGTAACGATGATGAATGCATGCCCTGAATGAAGGATACATGCCCATAATGATGGATACATTCATGTTTCGATAGATACACACCTATTTTTGACGAATACACGCATGTTTCAACGGATACATGCATGTTTTGATGGATACACACCTAGTCCAAAACACCTACACGTACCCCTATAAAACCTAAAAAATTCACGAAATGAAAAATTCAAAAGAGAAAATAGGTTAGTTTTTCATCATTAAAACCTATTTTTAGCTTTAACCCATTAAACATTCATGCAAAAGAGAGATTTAGCCTTCCTAGAGTTAGAAATTTATTAAAAACAAGATATTAACCCTAAAAAGCATGAAATTTGTTAGAAATGGACATGAAAAATCTTAAAAGACCTCCATTAATGGAGGATGGACTAAGAGTCCCACCGGGCATGCCAAATGTGAACAAGGAAAAGTGTCAAAAGCTATGAAAATGGGGTAAGAACACTAAAGAGGCCCCAAAAATTTAAACAAACTAGTCAATGGACCATTAGATAAGAGATAAATAAGGATTCATTACTTTGCATGCATTAATCTTGAAAGAAACAAACAAATCTAACATATTTAGTAATCCTCTACTCTTGAAAGCTTTTAAAACGAACCTAGGTAGATTCTAAGCAATCAGTTTTATGATTATGAGAAAGTGAGCTCACCATTAATGGCTTCAAGGCCAATGGTTCTTCCCATTTACTCAATTCTTGTGAGTTTAGTATAATATAAAAGAAAAATAAATATTAGCTCAATCTAATAATGAAGAAAAGGCTCTAACCCTAGCAATAATACTATAGTTTAGCTTAGAGAGGGGAAGTGTTCTTAGAAAATGACTTGGGGTAGTGGGGTATTTATAGGTTTTTATTTCCAAGAATGGAAAGGTTTGGGTGCATGTGGGACAAAAGGATAGTCCAAAAGTCACTTTTAGCTTTAGAAAAGGTCAAAACATGATTAGGACTAGTTAAACTAGGTTAGGCTAGTTAATCCTATTTAGGGAGGAATAAGGGGTTTAAGAGAGCTTTGAGAGGTCTAATGAATCCAATGAAATGGATTGATAGTATAGGAAGTTAGTAGAAATGTTCTAGAAGGGAATAAGAAAATGGTTTAGCCAATGAGGCTATAATAGCCTATTTAATTGATTATAAGAGGAATACGACCAAAAGAATGTCGTAAGAGGGGAGTTATATAGGTCTAATTGACGACGTGTCGTCAATTTGTAAGGAGTGAAATTGTTAGTGCATTATTAGGAATAATAGTGCTTTGAGAAAACTACAGGTGTCTACAAAGAGTGACCAAGAAACATCTTCATAATGATGGAAAAAAATCAGTAAATAAAAAGAACCTGAAAGACGAGGAGAATCTGGAAATAAGGTTTTATAGTAATGAAGGAGGTGGATGTAGAAGCAAGCTAGAAATCAAGATAGATTTCTCAAGAAGCTAAGAAGAGGTTCATACTTCAGTGAACCTGTTAATGGATTTGTAGAAGAAAGACATTCAGTGACACCCATTTACGGGTAAGAACTCAATTCAAATTTGCACTTCAGTGAAAGAGGGTCATCCCCCGCATGTACATAGGTGATTTAGTGTTTCCCTTGTTTTTGTTGTGTGTTTCCTTTCCTTTTTGTGTTTCCCTTGTCGCATTTGTGTGTCCGGCTATGTGTTCAATAAAGAAAGTTGTGTATCATATCTTTCTAGTGACTACACAAGGAAAAATGGATAAGGCATTGGTCATTATTTTATAAAGTTGAGATTCTGGGGTTCTTCATGTCATGTCTTCACTGCGATCATTCCATACCATTTCCCCAAGCTAGAGCCAGTTGTTGTCATGCAAATGTGCAATATGGAAATTGGCAATTTTCCAGCATGACAATGATGCCCCTGTGTAAAATATTTAAAGTCCTACACTTCACAAGAACCCTAGGTCTACTCGGTAAATCCAATGGCCTCACAGATGATGTTAACTCATCCTCCTAGGTGATTTTAGGAGTTCTTGGAAAATCCAAATTTTAGGTAGTTATGGGAAGGTCTATCACCGACCTTCTCAGACTGGGAGTAACCCTCTAGATCAGAATGCAGAGGATTCGAATCGACATGGAGGTGAATTGAAGGTATAGAAACATCATGGAAGTTATTTTGGAAGGTTCAAGAAAGATTTGGAGGAGTTGGGATAATTTCACAAAAAATAGGGTTCACAAGCTCCTGGGCAAAGTGCACACGGCCAAAAAGAGCTACTAAAATTCAAGAAGGGATTCCGGGAGCTCTGGGGTGGAGTTAGGATCAAAACAAAACATCACGTAAAGTAAATTTAGATCTCTATAAGATGGTGAAATTATTTTATTCACAAGACCTTGGATAAATAAGTCCGCAGGAAGTTTTTCTCATGCATGTAGGGGATTAGATCAAAATACGATTTTGAGGGTGTAAATCGAGGAATCGAGATCTTAGAACCTCACCATTGGATTCAGAAGGCCATTTTAAGTCAATATCATATAATTTTTTTCCAAAAAATTCCATTGGGAGCTCAAGTTATCATCATTTCAAGTCATCCTCTAGGAAGGCTTCAACAATTAGTCAAATTTGCAAGAGGACACATGTCAGATCCGGAGTTTGGAGAAATTTTGTGTCCCTTTTATCCCTCAAGATAAGGGAAATGAGGGATAAGAAAATTCACCCAGCCCCAATAATCCCTTTGGTCACTCATGGAACCTCTCAAATCACTAGTTCAACCCCAAGGTGCTTGTAGGAGCTCATTCCGCCAACCGTTGGATCATCGACAAGTGGCGGATTCTAGTGTGCCATGAAAATTGATGACCCTTATTTCCCTTTTTGCTAAGGGTCATAAAATATGAACCCATCCCCTGGACGCCCTCGGAGTTACCCATGTGACCCTCTCCAGTACAATTTCTCAATCCCTAAGAGCTAGTGGAGCTAGACCCTCAACCGTTAGATCTCGACAAGTATCAACACTAGGTGCCATGAGAAAATTGATGACCCGATGTCCCTTTTTTCTGATGTGCATCAAGGTAAAAAAATTTCCCAACCCCAGCTTCAAAATTTGAAAATTTTATAACTCTCACGCTTCTTACTACTTCTCCATTGCAACAAAGTTGCAGAGAACACCTCAGTCCACCATTGCTTCAAACAAGCTCGATATGACAGCCAAACCTTCCAATCCATGAAGATGCATAGGTTTTAGAGGTAATATTGATAATAAGATCTCAAGGTTCAAAGAACAGAAGAGAGAAATGGAGAAATCATATGAAAATCCCCAATGTCGTAAAACGATGATTATAGGATATCTTGCAAACCAAAGTGCACAAAAAAGAACCATTTGCTATTGTGTTCTTCATTCTCAAAGGCCATAAAAACATCATCTTAAAATATCCCTTCCACCACATGAATTTATCACAATGAATAAATCTTACTCTTAGCCCAACAAAGAAAAAGTCAGATTTACCGTCAAATCGACAATCGGTTTGAAGAGAAATTTCATCGATAAAACGAGAAACAAAAACCCATATCAAGAATATGTTTTTTTTTGTGAACGGAAAATATAACCAGACCTATAATTTTTTAAGCTCCATTAATTACTACCATGACACAAAGTAGTAAAAAAATCAATGAGCTAACTCTCTTCTTCTCAAGGTTCCAATAGGCGTAATCGTGCGAAAATTCGATGGAAACGATCCTTGAAAATCGAGTTTCACATGAACTAGTTTTCCGCCATGAAGTTCCTATTTTTTAGGGATATTGAGGGTTGTGTTTTTTATCATCATTTTTCCCTCTTCAAATAAATTTTCAATTCCTTGAAGATCTCAAGCGGGTGAAATCATTTGAAATTCGGAGGGGAGGGTCTCTAAAAAATCTAGTTTCGCTCAAACTAGTTTTTGCGTGATGAAGTTGCCAATTTCTCAAGATATGAAGCACTAATTTTTTATTAATATTTTTCCTTGGTACCTCTGTGCTTGAAGCTCTTACCAGGTGTAAATTTTTTTATTTTATTTTTGAGTTTTCTTGTAAGTGAATCATGATGAAAATTGAAGTACGCGTTCGCGACGAAGAGCCGAATCCAAAAAAATTGTTCCCGTCACAAACCGAGGTCATTTTCACCACTTCATAAAAATAGCATATTTTATACTTCCTCACATGATATAAATGGAAAGTCCCACCTAATTGCAAGTTCAATCACTCAGGACATTAAAAATGGGGTAAAATAGAAAGTAAGATTGAAAACAACTTCTTCCCAAAATAGTAGGTCCCCAAATAACAACTCCGCTAAAAATAGAAATGTTCTCAAAATAGCAATAAATTAGGAATAGAGGGGGATGGAATATGGAAAAAGGTTAGAAGGTGAAATTGGAGCAAGACAGGTGATATGTACTAGAATAGCAGAGCATGAGCTCATATTCTAAAAATAGAAAGTTTTCATTTTGGGAGTGGAAAGTTGCATACGACTTTGTTTCCACTCACCTTACTACTTTTTGGACTCCCCTTCAGATAATGAGATGGTTTCATGGGTCAAATAAAGGAATGAGAAATTCACAAAGGTCCTAGAAGCATCATCTTGGGTGCATTGTTATAGAGAGGAAAAATAGGGCATCACAAAGCATATCGTGAGAATTCATCTTTGTCACTTAAGGAGCCGGGTGATTCAAAGTGAGTTGGTCATAATGATTTCAATGAGTCAAAGATTTCATCAACCAAGTTTCAAGGAGGGTCATCATGGGAATTGTATGTGTTCATCTCAAGCTTGCATCGGTAAACCTCATAATAGTGTTTTTGAACACTCATTATGTGGTCTAGGATGTATGTGCATCATAGAGTTTTTGGTCATCACTGGATGGGGAAAATGATTCAAAGCTACTCAAGGAAGCCATCTTCATCAGTGTAGAGGATCACCAGTGGAAGAAATATTTTCTCAAATTTCATGACCGCATCAAGGCATTCAAGGCATTTCATTGCGAGGAGTGTTTTCCCTCCATCCATTCCCTCTTCCTCCCTTCCCATCTCTTCTTTCTCTCTCCTTTATAATTCTTCATTATGCGTCATCATTGTATTTTTTCCTATTCACTTAAGTGACTTATTTTAAATTTGTAAAAAGTATTTTCTCAAAATTATAAGGGAAATAATTAATTCATGGAAAACAAAATGTCACGAGTGGAATATGGAAACAAAGAATCATGTGAGGTAGGTGAAACGACAATTCATATTGCTATAAATTGGGATGGCCTCTCCATTCCAAGGAATTCCAATTTTTGAAGAACTTCCACTATGTAGCATTATGAATTGTGGTGGCTTGATAGAAGCTTTGTATTCATCACTACATATGAAATAAAATCTACACTTCTTCTATTCCCTATCTTGTTTTCCTCTATTCTCTCTTTCATGCACTTTGTAAGCACAGTTGATCCTTTATGGAGTTGGAGAGGAACTTGGTGTCCTCGATAGATGAATCCAAAACTTTTTGTTTTAATTCATTTGTCTTGCTAGCTTCATTGTATGTTCCTCTATATTGAAGGTTGAAGTACTCCGACATCGGGTGTGAACTCTGAAATCTACTTAGTGCAATGATCTTCCTTTCCTAATTTCCCCATTTTTTCTCTTCAATGTTATAATTTCCTTCCTTATACCCCCCGTGTAAGAACTTTTCCATAGGTTCAATAGAGTTTCCTTGTGTGATCCCCGACCAATTTGGTCACCCACAACATTTAGATAGGATTAGGATTAGTTTACTTTCAATAATGGGAGTTTTACCATTCAATGCAGAGGGTGTAGCCCCGTGAACATTGGTGGAGACACCTGATTTGTCTACCCAACAAATTTTCTCACCAACAAAACCCATCAATCCTTAGGTTCTATTCAAGCCATATCCTCCACACTTGGAAACTTCTAAAATTATCCAAGTTTAATAGTAAGGAATATCCTCAACAACACCTTCACACTTTTATTCATGCATGTTATCTCATCACTCATGACCAATATCTCATGCTTCGTACATTACCCATGTCGTTAGTCGGACCTGCATTGGATTGGTATAATGACATTCCATAACATTTATTATTCTTCTTCACCCAACTCGCGCAACTATTCCTAGAACAATTTTATATCAATATTGCATATAGGATCACTATCACTGACCTATATGCCATTAGAGAGTTTTATAATGAGTCTATTGAAGACTTCATGACATGATGGCGTGGTATAATTAACCAATTGTACTTATCACTTCCACATAATGAGTTAATAGAACTTTTATCATGGTCTTTGTAAAGGATATTTTCTCTACTCTTTAAATACAATCATTCCAAACCTTTAAAGAGGATTTTACCATGGCTCGTAAACTTGAACTTCATGCCCTTGAACAAGGCCTTCTAAAAATTTGATCAAATAAGCCCAAACCTGAATTTACTAAGTCATCCACATATGGTGAAAATTTTAAAAACACTCTGCCAACATTAGTGTGGTCAAGTCTTCCTCCACATCCACTTCCCACATGGAGCCTCCAGAAAGATCTCATAGACCGCCTCCTAACTATACCCCTCTCGGAGAATCATATAGCTCCATATTTGACAATTTAATGACAATCCATCTTATTCAAATCTCTCCCATCCGAACTTTTGATGTTTCCGAAACCAAAACCAGCATGGTATTCTCGAGGAACATTATTGTATGTATCATCAAGTCTATGGTCACGACATTAAGAAATGTGTTTCCTTCAAAGATCTTGTCCAAGGACTTATAAATCCTTACGACCTCCAAGTAGGAAATCCTAATGCACCACCTAATCATCCTCTGGACATCTTTAAACAACCCTTCCCCAATCATCCACCAACAAATCAAACTCCACCCCCACATCTCAAGCACCTAATGCTCACACAATCAATACTATAAATCAAGAGCCAACACTATCACCTACGCCCATTACCTCTTCATCCATTACACCCACATCTATTTTAGACCTTTCTCCTACACCCATCATTCCTTCATCAACTGAATCTATCTCCACTTCAGTTCCTAACTCTTCATTGATCACCTCATTAATGTCCGCACCTAATTCTACACCTATCACATCTACATCTATAACATCTACACCAACTATATCTACAACTACCTCATCCAACTCTATCACATCCTAACCTATCACATCTATTTCTTCACCTACAACTACCCCAATACCTACCTTGACATCTCCATCACAAAAACCTACATCTTTACTTACTTCAAAATAAACATCTATTACACAAACAACCCCACTTTAGACAACTAAAAATGATATTTTTACCCCATCTATAAAACCAATCACCCCTAAACAAACTAATCTGAAACATATATAGTCTACACCCCTTTTTATCTCATCAAGCGCATTATCTAGAAACCCCTTCCATCTTCAATATATACTTCCACAATATAATCTGCATTCCCTAATCACCCCTCGGTTGAAATCGTCATCATTCTGCTAAAGGAAAATATCACAACCCAATTCTAAAAACCTTGGCATACCTATTCAAAAATATCTCACACACCCACACAAAATTTTGGAGCTCCCTACTCCCTAGTCTAACCCCATAAGAAATCTAAAGTCACATTATAACTCTTAGGAGCATCTCCATCCATATTAGGGTTAGGAACTTGATATAAGACACCCATTATCAACCAATCTACAGCCAAAAATATAATGCTCCCCAAATCTGATCCTCCAAAACTATCCACAACTCCAATAATCAAATTAGAATCCAAACCATCTAAGTCATCCAATCCACCTCCTAAACCTACATCTAAATCACAAAAATCCACTCCTTCTAAATCTAAATCTGAATCAAAGGCCCCCATAAAGCATGATAGAAGAAAACCATACCTCTTACCTTTATCTTTTATTCTCAAATCCACTTCATCAACAAACTCCTCTTCAATAACCACCATCAGGTCCTACAATTAAATCTTCCAACACTTACTCTTAACATCAACAATCACCCTTCCTCCCATGTAGTCTTTTGATTCACGCATACAAAAACCCACGTGGTTTGACTTTAATAGCCTTTGTGTATATCATCACACACTAGGACATGAAATACAACATTTAAGGAACTCAAAACTATCACCCATGTTCTCATTAACAAATACGATATTCTCATTGAAGGGGATCACCATCTTCCATATTATAATCTAACTTCTTTATTGTAATCTTCATCCACAAAATATCTAAGTCCCCTCATTTTCCCAAGACCTTCATTGCTATTCCTCCTCCAAATGTTAGCTACACCAAGGATAGTCCTCCTTTTCCTATTAATGTTTCTCACATTACCAATCATTCTCACCCTCATGATCCTCAATCATATATCCAATCAAAACCCAAATTCATCATCACTACTCCTTTTAACAATCCTAGCTCATCCATATCTACATGCAAGTTTCCTAATGCAATACAACATCTCTCACTGGGGGAGTATCTACTCATCCCTCTTAATCCTCTCACATCTACTTCTTCATCTACATCTCCCATGCACATCAATGCCATTTCTTCTCTATATAAAAATCACATGGACATAGATGACAAGTGTGTCCACCCCCAAACTTCTTCTAATCTCTATCACTACTCTAGAAAGGAGCCAACATGGAAAGTTTTCTCCCAACTAGATTGGACCTTATATTATCGGGTTTGGAGCCTATAATTTGGAATTTCTTGATGGAAAATTGGCAACATAACCTCTTAATGCATTACACTTGCGGAATTTTTTTCTATTAACATACCTACCAACGTGATCTTAGTATTATCAAAGATATTATCTCCATCGTTATCCTCTTCCATATTTCATTATAATGATTTGGAATTATGCGGTCTATCACCGTTTCCTATCTATGACCTTGAATATGGGTACCATGGCTTTGCTCATAACATATTCCTTATGGAAATGTTCCTCCTTCTAGGTGGGAACCACACGATCATTACATCCATCTAAATTCTTATTTATCTATTGGAATCATGCTAAGGGTTCATGGATGTCACTTGTACATTATTCATCCCTCCTTAGTGGTCTACCTAGCTATCCTAGTTCTTCCATAAAAATTCAAAGTTTTTAGATGTTTATTAAATGATATCTTAATCCAAAATAGATTTCTCCCCATAAGGACAACCAAATGTAAAAGTATATATTGATCCCTTGAAGGAAAAATATCATGCATATCTTATCCTACCATTTATAAAATCAAAAATCAAAAAGTAAATATCTAAATGTAGACCACTCCTTGAAGAATGGCTACCATCTTATATAATGATAGTAAAGGCTTCCAAATATCGAAATAAAAACATAAAGTTCAAAATTAAACATCCTAAGAAATCTTCCCGCATTGATTAACTTTCTCATCCACACCAAACTTCCCACATTGAGCAGGTTTGCACCATGTTGCTCAAAGTTGGGGCATAGACCTAGGAACACCCACCGAGGAGAACCTATTTTCCCACGTACAAATTACATCTCAACCCATTTCTAGTGTCGACATTAGGTTCATAAGCTCAAATCCCATATTTTCCTCGTGATATTGGAATAACTAAGTATTGTTGGTTATGTGTTAATACTTGTTATTGGTGCAAGTGTATGGTTTTATTTTTTTCTTTTTTCATGTTTACCTCCATCCAGTTTGAACCATCAATCCTACATGTGCTCCTTACTATGAAAAAATTTCATTTTTATCTTTTCGTCACTTCCTATCAAGTCACATATTTTATCTCACCTCAAAATATTTCATCCAATCTCATCCAATCTATTTCATCTTAATTCAAATTTTTGGCCATCTTTTTGTTCTCTCTCTGGGAACCATATTTCATCTTAAGTCCACCTTTGTGGCCATATTTGTGTTTTCTCTTGGGAAACCATATCTCATCTTAAATCCAAATTCATGGCCATTTTTATCTCCTTCCCACCTAGACACATGTTTTCTCAATCGCTCATGTATGAAGGATATCACATATTTTTCCCCGATGCCTTATCGACCCTTCTCTTGACCAAATTCACATTTCTTATGCATATTTGATGTATTCCTTGAAATATTAGTTCCACGGATTGTACATTCATTTGAGAAGATTCCACTTGGATTCTCTCCATATTGCAATGGTTTTTAACCAAGTAACAATTCTTGTAGGACATTGCCATCGTCTCCATTGAGGTCGCATACTTTATTTCGTATCAAAGTAATTCCAAAATAACCACTATATTTTTATTTATTTATTACTTTTTGTTTTTCCTCGTTTGGGGTATCTTATTTCATCATATTTATTTTCTCATCCTTTCCACCCTCTCTTCCTTCATCTATCTCTTTAAAACTCATGACCGATTCCCCTTCATGTTGTCGAACCATATTTTGATGGAGAACACCTCATCCATCATCTTCTCATCTCTTCATTTTTGTCTCATGGCTTTCCCAACGCAAAACCACTTAATAAAAAGGGAAAATGTAGACAATACTTTTTTATATCATGTCTCCTTACCTCACGTTCACTCTCTTCGCATGCATGCACCTATTCAATTTCCACTTTCCCTTCGACACCTTTTTGTTATTAATTATGATAATGTCGACTATACTTATGGATATTATTGTAGCTTTTGATTTGGCATGATGTTAGATGTTAGAGATCATGGAATGTTGTTGATTTCGATTCATATATGATGCATGTGGATTATTAGAGACATTTTATATTGATGTTAATATGATGTTGACATAGTTATAATATATATATATATATATATATTATATATTATATAACTATGTCAACATCATATTAACATCAATATAAAATGTCTCTAATAATCCACATGCATCATATATGAATCGAAATCAACAATGATCCATGATATCTAACTATATATATATATATATATATATATATATATATATATATATATATTTTGACATGCGATATTTCGTCACTTTGAATAGGCTTCGATAATTGAACTAATGTTGTGATCATTTTGACATAGATGAGATGTAGAATAGAAATGTTGCTAGAAATTGTAAATGATATCGTATTTTCCTAGATGATATTTGATTCATATATAGATGATTGTGGATTTATATTGTATATTTTATCCTAGATGTTTTTGATGTGGCCATGAGGCCGAAGGAGGTGTTATGTGTTTTGTAGGTAAAACATGTCACAACAACATCGGGGGGATTGGAGACCAACCACATTGGAATTCTAGATGAATTCAACAAGGGTCACCATGACAACATGTGTTTGTGTGTGTGTGTTTGAATTATTGTTAGGGGGAAATTGTGACCAAGGGGTATGTGTTGTATTTTGTTTAGTTTTCCTTACTTAATGTAGTATGTGATTTTTAGTGATGTAATTTCCTTGTTTTAATTATTTAGAAAATGATGTATTCTTCCCCTTTATCTTAATAAATTTAAGTGTCCTATTTAAGTTAATTAATCTTTTTATTAATTAATTGTGGATTTGACCAAAAGTATTCATTTATTAGACTAGATGGCTCTTGGGTTTTGTGTTGTAAGATTGAGTGCTTGTGATCTTGAGTGTGGTACACTCTACCCCCTCATGGAAATTCGAATTTGGCCTTAAGGGTAAATTTTGAAGGCTTGTGGGACAAGTTAAACTTGTCCCACACCTCTTAAATTGCTATGCCAACCCTACCTATGGGTTGGGGGGTCAAAATTAGACCCCATTATGTGTTTCGGGAAGAAAAATTATAAGTCTTTATTAAACATTCTTACATGTAATTACTTTTGGTCCTTAAGGGGTGTGGGCATGGATTATATGTGTAAGTAAAATATCATTTCTTAAACCACTTATTAATTGTGATTTGAATTTTGAGGTTTGAATTGTGAGGTGGAGTTTAGGATGAGTGATGTGGCATCCTACATGGAGCCACTTCACCCTCCTATCTACCTTTTCTATTTATTCAAGTTCTTTTGCTTGTTTGGGGTTACTTCATTATTTTGTGCTCTTTAATTTCTTGGAGTTAGAGGATTTTGAAGATATTGTGGTCTTTTGGGAGCTTGTTGGTGATTTATTGGGTTGGAAGGAGCTTGAGTTTGACTTCTGAACAAGCTCTACTATGGAAAGGTAGGAGCTTTACTTTTGCTTATGTAATTCCTTTATTGTGTGCTTATGTGATTGTTTTTTTGAGTGTTTAGAATGTTTGTTGGGTGCTTGGGTAGATTTCTTAAGTGTGGTGTAGGAGGGGACTATGGGTAGAATTCATGTAGGGAAGCATAAGAGTTATTTCATGTTTTGGAGGAGTTTTGGTTGAGTGGCCCACCTTGGACAACAAATGCTTGCATTTCTTACTTGTTTCTTGTATGAGGGAGGCATAAGAGATACTTGAGGGATGCATAAGAGTATGTAGGGGTTTATAGATTGTATTGGAGGATTTTAGGTGGGAACCCATTTCCTATTGGGAGGCATAAGTTTCCTACCCATAGGTTCTTACTCCTTTGGCTTTTATTTTTAAGCCTTGTTCTTTTGTTGATATTCCTTCTTGTGTTTTAGTTTGATTTGAATGTGCATTTTTAATGGTTGTGAAATACTTGGTTTGTGATGTGGAAGCTTGTTGTTTCCATGTGTTGGAATCACCTCTCATTGTAATGTGGTTGGGGTTGGGGCCAATGAGGAGGATGGATTCTCCTCCTCATTGGATATTTTGGTTGGGTGGAGAGTGTTGCCTCTCCCCCATTTTTGTTGTGAATCAAGAAAATCATGAAGGAGCTCTCTTGTTGGTGTTGTGAATCTTGGAGATTTTGGTGGAGCCCCTAAGAAAATCCTTCTTGTAATAAAACTTCCTTAGTGTTATTCCCACTTAGAGTGGAGGAACTTGTAATATTGTATTCCATTTTAGCTCACATTATTGTATGATTTCCCACTTCAAGTGGAGGACATTGTGTTGAGGAAAGTTGCATTCAAAATTAAAGTTGTATTGCATGTTGAGAGAAACAAATAAAAGAATTATGATATTCCATTGTAGTTGATTTATCCCCATAAAAGGGTGTTTCTCTTTTTGTAAAATAAATTATTGGAAAATTGTAGTTTGAAAAAGAAAAAAGAATAGTTACTTATTTTGTATTCCATGAGTTTTATGTAATAGTGAAAGGGTCATATTTGTTTATCCTCTTATAGTGCTTGAAAGATGTTTTAAAATTTGTATGTTGAAATGGAGAGAACTTAAGTGTTAGTGATCTTTTACTTGCTAAATAAAATAAATCACCTCCTAGAACTCAATTTGTAATTGCATTCTTACTTGGTTAATGAAGAAAGTTAATTTCTAAGGTTAGCTTGTAATTCTCATTTAGAAATTATTGCAAACCAAAAAAAAATGGTTAAGGAAAAATGTAATCTACTTTCTCCTACCTCTCACTACAATATCAAATTGAAATTATATATAAAAGGGAAAAAAAGAAAATTAATTACATGATAATATAGTAATTATTAATCGGTCATTAATATTAATACATTTAAAACCTATATATATATATATATATAAATAAATAAATATTTATATATAATTATATCACGTATATAGATAAAAGGAAAGTTATTAAATTTAAGACTACATAGAGAATGCGTTGAAATGTTATTTTGACCAAAATTTATAGTAAAAGAAAGGGATGCTTTTTAATTATGCACTCGCACCTTGTTTTTGTAGTTTTTAATAGGTAGATTGGGGTGGAGAGGGGTGGTGACCCCAACCCCACCCCATTTAATATAAAATGGGGTGGGGTTGGAGTAGCCGACCCTCCCCAACCCCCAAAAATTCAAACCCCACTTAACATCAGGCCAACACACTTAGATATACCCCCGCATGTTTTCACGCCTTTTTATGGTCTCAGATCACAAACTGTGGCATGCCCTTACACACGCACGCACACACACACACACACACATGTATATATATTTGCATATATATTTCTAAGAAGTAAATAAGATTATATATATATATATATATATATATATATATATATATATATATATATATATATATATATATATATATATATATATATATATATATATATATATATGAATCCAATGTAGCTTTATAAATAAATGGGCAAAAACCCACAAGCTCATTTGGGTAATACAATGAAAACTAAGTTGAATATAATATATATATGAATCCAATGTAGCTTTATAAATAAAATGGGCAAAAACCCACAAGCCCATTTGGGTAATACAAAGAACACTAAGTTGAATATAGTTAAGCAAATATATCAAACCCTCGAGAGGGTGTTTACAAGATAATAATAATAATAATAATGAAACTTGGAAGCTTCTTCCAAGAGCTTGAAATGGCCTCCAATGGCTTCCCTTCCTCCTCCAACAACCTGCAAAACAAAAGAGAAAATAATGAACCAAATGAAAAGAGAAAGAAGACTTCATAAGTATGCTTTAGGGTTAGATTGCCTTTTTCCACATCAAGGGCCCAAATTGAATCCATCAAGGGATGAGATTCATCCCTATAAAAAGTAGGTGGATGGTGGGTGAGTGGAGATTACCCTTTTAATATAAATGTTTTATTTCAAAATCATGGGTTGACTTTTTTAAGGGGTCACTTTATGGGGTAAGGAAATGTTTATTCTAACCCCATGTAAATGGGGACCTTGTTAATTGTTTAAACCTTGTGGAATTAAATACCTTGGGTATTTAATTATTTTAGCCCCTTTAACCCTCTAAATTTAAATATGGAATATTTAACTATAATAGGAATTTAATTGTTATTAATTAACACTTAGAGAGAATTTAACCATGCTTGGACTAAGTATACTCATTAGAATTTTAATGCGGGTTTAATATTATTTTTACGGGAAAAGTGTTATCCATTAAATATAATGGCCTAGAAATATTAATGAAGCAATCGTGTTTTTGAAACCTTTTGTGGGCATGCCTTTCAAAAAAAATTATTCCATAATTTTTCTAACTAAACCTAGGTTGTTCTTGGGTCTCGTGTGGACAATTTTTTGGGTGTTACACTTGGTATCAAAGCCGTGGGTTCAAAGCTTGGACCCTTGGGCACACAGGAAAACGTGAGACACGAACATTGAACCTAGTACAATATTAAACCTAGCACAATACTAAACCTAGAAAACAACTTGTCTGAAAGATTGTATATTTTAGTAAACTTAGAAAAATGGAATAAAACCTAGAATGATGAACTAACTCTCACCTTGGTCTGTGTAGGAGGTGCGGATTAGATGAGGGGTCCTTTCACATAGACCTAGATATACCACCTCCAGAGCATGTCGTAGTGGCCATTCTACTCCAGATTTTACAGACACTTCGTGACGTTAATGTCGCTTATACACAGAGGGTCCATAGGAGGACGATCAACTAGACATGATAGAGAGCCATCCATTGAGGCTTGTGTATCTCCTCAACATAGCGAGGATCATAGGCGAGAAATCCCATGTAGAGTCGGCCAGAGCAGAGTCACCGCAAAGGGATAGGGAGACAAGATTTCAGGACACGGATAGGTCTTGGAGCCCTAGACCTAGAGATGAGCATGTAGAGAGGGCTAAGGGTCACGTAAAAAGCCGAGACCATATCAAGGAGATCCAAGCTACGACTATCGCACTATTCTGGAGATATAGGTGGATTTTAGGTAGAGGCCTGGTTGGTGAGCTTGATTGGGTGCTTCAAGCTCGCCCTTATACTAGAACACGAAAGCTTGTGTTTAGATCCATCTTCTAAGGGATGGAGCTGGTGTTTGGTGGAAGACCAAGGAGAAGAAGTTCCATGTTGATTCGTAGATGGTTACTCAGAGCTCTTCGAGGAGTTATTCAGAGCAGCTTAGTTATCCCAGAGGTTTATTCAAGACAGATAGATGAGTTCCACGACCTCTCGTTAGGCATCTATGATCGTAGCTAAGTATGAGACTTTATTTCTTGACCTACTCCAAAGATGTCGACTATATGCAAGATGAGAAGGTACGGATTTGCGGGGTCATCAGGGGCCCGAATTTGGATTTGGGTGGTGTGATGTGCATTCACTATCCACATACCTTAGCGGAGGCCATGGAGAAGGCCTATATTATAGAGGAGATGCAAGGAAAGATACAAAGAGGTTAGGGACAAAGTTTGGAGCTGCATCCAATAGATGCAAGATGATAGATCGAGGGATTCAGCTTCCTCCTCCTCATGGTGGATAGGGTTCCGCATAATCTTCTTTCGTGAGCACCACAAAGTAGCCACCTCAACAACAAACTTGTCCACCATTCAAGTCTACTCAGAGGTTCAATGCACAAAGAGGGTGGAGTATGGGGCCTCCTCCTAGGGGTCCCATTAGGACACAGGGTGTGCCGAGAGTGTAGTTAGTAGGAGCTCACCAAGATACCTCGGCACCCATAGCCAGATCATCGGGATCCAAGACAGCCTCTAGAGTACCAGATGGAGCTACATCTCATTAGAGAGGACCAGAAACTGTTATGGTTGTGGTGTTGCCAGACATCATTAGAGGGAGTGCCCACATAACCCTAGTAATAAGGGTAAGACACATATTTCTAAGCCTACTATTAGTGACATGGGGCGTAACCACCGGATCTATGCAATGGTCGAGAACCACTAAGTTCGAGCATCGATTACCTTCATAAAGATGACATGTAGCATTGGTGGTATTCCTACCTCCATTTTGTTTGATTTTGGTTCATCAGATTATTTTATTGCACCATCCTTAGTAGAGCATTGCAAGATGGTGGCAGTTAGGCAGGGTCTTAGTTGGGACATCAAATGGCTTCGGAGCCAAAATTTCTATAGAATCCTTAGTAAAGGAGTGTGTAGTGGATTTGGGACCCTTCACCACTACCTCGGATCTTCGCATCCTTCCTCTGGGTTCTTATGGAGTCATCTTGGGCATGGACTGGTTGTCTGCACACAGAGCCAGAGTGGATTGTTACCATAAGACTATATCATGTACAAATGATCTAGGAGTTGAGTCAGTGATAGCAGGGGTTAGGAGGCCCGTTTCTATTCACACCATCTCCGCTATGCAACTTAAGTGGTGTGTGTGATGAGGTTGTTAGATGTATGCTGTTGTTACGGTTAGTGACAGATCGAGGATGAGTCTAGTGGGCCATCCCTTGATGATCATCCCATCTTGAGAGAGTTTTTAGATGTCTTTCCAAGGGATCTACCAGGGTTACCACCCCCATGTGAGATATATTTTCACATAGATTTAGTTTCAGTGCGCAGATCCTATCTCACGAGCACCGTATCGATGACTACTCCTGAGCTCTGCGAGCTCAAGTTGTAGCTTGAGGGCCTTCTGGAGAAAGTCCTAATCCATCCTAGTGTATCCCCTTGGGGTGCACTGGTGATTTTTTTAAAGAAGAAGGATGGATCTTTGCGGTTGTGTATTGATTACCGCCATCTGAACAAAGTAACGATCAAGAATCATTACCCCCTTCCGCGCATTGACGATTTATTTGATCAGATGAAGGGGGCCACAATTTTCTCCAAGATAGATCTTAAGTCAGGTTATCATTAGCTAAGGATCATGGAGGTAGATATTCATAAGACCTCCTTTCATACGAGATATGGCCACTACGAGTTCACAATAGTGCCTTTTGGTCTGACGAATTCCCCCGCAGTGTTCATGAGCTTGATGAATGGGGTATTCAGGACATTCTTGGATCACTTCGTGCTCATTTTCCTTGATGACATTCTGATTTACTCACGTATGTGTGAGGATCATGAGGATCACCTTTGCCAAGTTCTTGATTGCCTTCATGCAAGCAGATCTTTATGGGAACCTAGAGAAGTGTGCATTCTTTCAAACATACATGTAATATTTGGGCCACATCATTTTTGGGGAAGGTATCACAATGATCCTTCCAAGATTCGATCTATTATCGATTGGCCTACACCCACTAGTGTGATAGAGGTTTGTAACTTCATGGGTTTGTCAAGATATTACGGGATATTTATACAAGAATTCTCTCAAAGTCACAGCACCCCATCACTTCTCTTCAAATGGAAAGGGAAGAATTTTGTATGGTCGGAAAAATGTGAGCAAGATTTCGTGTGGCAATCGAAGGAATGCCTCATGACAACACCTATTCTTGCAGGTGCGATCCTCAAGGCAAGTTATTTGTATGCACAAATGCTTTCGTAGACACCAAATTCGTGGTCTTACGACCCTCGTGACCCGCATCCCACCTCGCAACCTAACCTCATTACCTAAACCTTACACAATTATTTATTAATTGCCTTGTAATTGATAAATCCACATCACCTTACCTACCACCTCACTTTGCCACTTCATCATGACCTAGCCCTAACCCTAAAACTAACCTAATTAGGACCCATGACTTGGTCTAGACTCACATCCACAACTAATGCCTCCTTACTCGCACCCAAAACCGACCTTCTAGCCACTTGACCAAGCCCGCCGCTGATCCCTCGGGAGAAAAGTTAGGGAAGGTGGGCTATTTTACTAAAAATAGCCTACTTTTTCCTAACCGATGCCGGTTCCTACTCGACCGCCGTCGGTTACGCAACCGCCATCGGTTCCCTGTAAATGGGCTCCCCAAACCAAAACAACGGATCGGAATTTCATTTTGGGAGATCAGTCGAAGGATTTTTGAATCAAAGGAGAGTCCAAAGCGATTAGCAGAGTCCAGAACTTCACTTGACCAAGCAGAGACGAGTGAAGAAACGAGGAAGAGTTGGCGCCAAGGAGATCAACTGGCATCTTCACAAAACCAGAAGTTATATCTGCATGTCCTCCATTATAACATTTCTTATGCTTTTGGAATTACAGTCCTCCCAAATCCGTTTCTGGATCCATTATCCAACGTACCATTGCCTCTAGCTGTCATTCTTTTGTTTCTAACCATCCCGTTTCCCAAAAACTATCCAAAAATCAGCCATTACAAACTCCACAACCAGCCCAGAAGATCCTAGAACCCACCAGATTCGGTTATCGTGAATCGCCATCGGTTATAGGTAACCGGCATCGGTTCCTTTGATCAAAAACCAGGAAAAACAGCCTTTCCCCTACCCAGTTCAGCCAAGCAATTTAATTGATATTTTACAGTATTTTGTGTTAACTCATATCGGCAGGGGAACTGACCACCTTCGAAAGGAAGTTTCATATTTCCTGGGCCCAAGGCAGTTCCCTCATTTACTATCTAATCAAAATCTTGTGGTCTTGTGTTCTTATTTGCAGTAGTCCTTCCAAGACAAAAGGAGTTCTTCGCAATCACCGATCTTCTCTACGGTACACGCACATCATCTCGACATTCTACAGTATTCCTCCTAACCCTAACCTTATCTGCTTTTTCTATAAGGAACGAAGCATTTCCTAAATAAACATTTTTGGCATGACTTAGTGGGACCCATTTTGGGTTTTTCTTTATTTCTCGCTTGCTTTCATATAGGGAGCATACTTATGTTTTCTTCTTCTAAAGATATTCACAAGGTAGTCTATTATTTTGGTAAAAGAACTTGCTTTGTTTTTGCATCTCGCATTAGTAAATGTCATCTCTTTTGCTTCATCGAATATCACTTTTCGATTTAGGTTTAAAACACATGCATTGCATTCTTGCTTGTTGTTTTTCAAATTCTAGTGAACATAGATTAAGTAACATGTGTATTACGTGCGGGGGTGATATCCACGGTATTGACAGAAATTAACCCTAGTTTCACCGCACAACACATACCGAATCACTTCACAATTAACACAACAACTCAAACATCCCCCCTTTTTTCCACGGTATTCCTCCGCCCGATTGAGGTAACCTTATAAGCCAAAACAACTTGACATTTCCCCTAAGTCTCTTGTTTAGGATTCTGACATCATTCTACGTCTAAAGGCATAAGCCCACAATAATTAAAATTAACCCTAGGGTTAATCTCTGGATTTGCGTGTGCATCTTGCTTGTTTGTTGTTCTGTCTTCTCTCTCATACTGCCTTCTATGATCAATAAGTTGATAAAAATACTCAACGTTGCTAAAAATCAAATTAGCAGCCCCTTTGTATCTTCTTATCCTAGATTTTGACACCGGCATCGGTTAAGGGACCGACGTCGTTTCCCCGTGACCGACACCGGTTAGTAAACCGATATCGGTTACTGTCTCTCTCAGCCCCTGACAAACCAGCAACTTGCCAAATTCATCATTCTGGGTTTGTTTTTGTTCTTGATAGATTAAAACTTTCCTGTGTGTTCTTGTCCATGGTTGTTATCACTCGAAAACAAGCCGCCGCCATGGTTTCACACGCTTGCTCTGTTTCTTTGCCTGAATCACCCCCTTCACCTTCTATGGGGAATCCTACTGATACCAGTGAAGTTCCTAAAATCCCTGTGGGAGATAAGGACTTTGCCAAGTTTCTGGATGCTAATTCCAGCACTGTACAATACTATTTGTCTCATACCCCTGACCGTACACCTGATGGTCAGCTCCTTGTAGGTATGCCTATCAGTATAGCTGCTCATTTAGCTCCCACTCCTCCTGATAATACCGCCTTGCTTCCTGCATCTCTAGCCCCGTCTCCCAATCCGACAGCGGCAGAGGTTCATACGACCCCGATTAGCTTTCCTTTTGTTAATCTTGGACCCCACGTTTGCTACCACCAACCGCCCCTACCTCATCTCTTTTGCATCGCTCCATTCATGACTTGCTCTCTCGCCACCTATCCACACGAGCTTTCCTTCTCAAGCTCCGCCTACCTTTTCATTCCCATACACGTATCCAAGAACCTCAACACCTTATATGGGACATCCCTATTCTAGTGCCCCATCATCTCATCCAACCACCGATTTCATCAAACAAATGATGGACAAAATGCAAAATTTGGAGGCTTCGGTTTCGTGAAGTCGTAGCGCTTGACATACGAACAAGTTTGTCGGGAACCCATTCACCCCTTCGTCCCCCTTCATTCGTATCCTCCTCAATGGGAGTTGCTTAAATTTACTCGTTTTAATAGTAAAGAGGATCCTCAACAACATTTGCGATCATTTAGACATGCTTGTTATTTGATTGCCCATAATGACGCCTTGTTACTTCGCACCTTCCTATGTCCTTATCGGGACCCGCTGAGTGGTACAGGTGCTTTAACCCAAGACTCGATCTTCTCTTTTAATCAACTAGCCAGCTCTTTCTTGGATCATTTCTCCATTAACATTGCTAAGAAAGTATCTATCACCGACCTTTATGCCATCCCGAATTCAAGACGAATCTATCGCAGATTTCGTTGGACGATGTATGGGCCTTATCAACCAACTTACGTATGCCTTGCCTCAAACCGAACTTATCGAATCGCTTTACGCTGGCCTGCGCTAAGCACATCTCCCCTACCCTCCAAATTCAAACTTTCCGTACATTCGACGAGGCCTTTACTATGGCTCAAAAATTAGAAATTCGAGCCTTAGAGGAAGAGAAATTGCGGTTGCTTGCAACAAGAACTCCACTTTTCGAACTCCCGATTCTACCAATAAACCAAATACCACCACCACCACTCCTCCTCATGCGTCCACTTCTTCTAAATCAAAAGGAGCTGTCCACGCGGTGATGGTCAAATCCCAACCACCGTCCAATACTCCACCAAAACCACCTATAAATACAAAGCCGAGCATCAACTACACTCCTTGGGAGAAACATATGGTGTGATATTGGAGAAATTGCTCAAAGCAGGAGCCATTACCTTACCTCTCCCGTTAAACCTCATTCGGATTTGATTCCACTCGTGCCATACCTTCCTGTACAAAGAAAATGACTTTTGTAACTTCCATCGCGTGAAGGGACACAGTCATGAAAACTGCAAAATGTTGAAAAACATAGTGCAGAAATGGTGGATGCGAGGATATAGCCCTTGATAATCCTAACGCACCTCGCTAACCGAAATTTAAAAATTTTCAACAAGCCATTCCCGAATCACTCGTCCAACAAGAACATCAACCAGATATCTTAGCCGAGGAGAGTGTTCATGAGATCCATGCAGATTCGATACCCACCAAAAGCCTCTATCGAGAAAATTTTGAATCAAGCCTCTTCACTAACACAGAGCAGAACCTCCTTTACCACCATCCAACCAAAGTGAAATCGTTTCTTTACCCATAGAAGAGTTAGCTGCCCAGGCCTCCCTTCCCATCAATGAGTCTTCTTACACCACATCCCTCCAAGATTGCGAGCGGATGTTGTCTAATCTATCCATTTCCCAGACGTCTCCTTCTACCACTCTCGCCGCACAAGAGGAAGGTACGCCACCCCTTTTGACATCCTTAGATGAGAAATCTCTCGCACCGACATCATTAAATTCTTTAGCCATGATGGACCCCCTCCAACATGCCCTTCTGCCTATTAGTCCCTCATCACCTAAATCTTTTCAACAACCCGTCGACCTCTTAACATCTGTTGATACAGTGCCTCATCTACCCCCTGTATCACTCCCACAGTGGACTGGAATCACAACCCACCTTTCTTCCATACCAAAGTTCCTATTCACACGTGAGGACTGTCAGTCTCCAGACGATAGACGAGCCCTATGGGAACGTTTGAGTACGCCGTATTCTACTCAAATGCAAACAACCAATCCTGATGCCTCCACCATATACCCGAAGTGCCTACAAAAGCTTAAAATGCCCATGTTCTCACCTTCACCACCCTCACCTCTACCGAAGGCCCCTTCCACTTCTATTAACTTAGCCAAATCTTCCCCTACGCTTGGGACCTCACCAATTCCCAGCCTCACACACACCCGCCTAAGCGACTCGATTTATCCCAAAATAAACCCGCCCCGCCACCTAGAGACAAACACAATCCGCGCTCTATCAAAACCCTCATCTTCACACCCACCTTCCATATTGGGACCTCATCCCTCCACCTTACATCAATATATCATACCTCCCGCGTTTTCTTCAAACGACCTACGCCTTCTACACCTATACAGAGATCAAAGGGTATAACAACATGCGTTACCCCGCGCATATCGTCCGCCTATCAACCCTAAACCAATCCCATCATCAAAAGATTTATTTTCTGTCACTCCCTTTCTCCGTGGTTGTTTCCCGCTACTACGCCATCTCGTAGCCTCATCATCTAACCACCAACGTAATTTATGTGTCAAAGAAACCACGTTTAGTGAAAAACATGTGTCAGCACCCCTCGGCTAAACCACCACCGTACGTAACCAACCACACCCAAAAATTACCAAAACCCGCACAACCAATACCCTCATCCGATTTTGACCCCCTCAAAGGATCTTACGCCAAAATCCTTGCTATGTTGGTGGAGAATGCGACCATTTCCCTACCTCCACTTCGACCTTATGACCCGCCTAAACCCCGACCTATGGGTTACGATGAGTCTAAAATCTGCGCTTATCACCGCACACCGGACATGATGTGGAGGGATGCAAGCTCTTAAAACTATCCTTCGTCAGTCACCTCTCCCGGATAGAAAGATTAAGAAAGACAACATACGAAGGGAAAGACCTCTAGCGTCAATTCCCTCTACTATATCATCTGTCCCGCCTCACCAAGATCTATCATTATTACAACCCCACCGCAAGACCATGAATTATCCCAACCATCTTCCTCATCTCGGATCTACGAGATTAATATGATTAGTGTCGCTACTCGAGGACGATGAAAAACAATGGGAAAGCGAAAGAAAACACACCTGCGGCATCTCTTTCCCCTTCAACAATCCCGATTACACCACCACCTAAAGTGGTTATTCGCGGGCCCGCCTATCCCGTCTCTAATGGAGTTGCCCACCGAACCATGATCAAACAGCTTCATCAATCGCCCGTAAAAATGACACTATATGATCTCATTCAGACTTCTGAATCTCATCGACAAGCTCTCGTTGAGATCCTTCAAGGGATAGAGGTTTTACCCAATGAAACCCTGCCCGTTGCCTCCATTCTAACACCCAATCACGTTGCCTCTCTCACCAAACAATCCATCTCCCCCACCACTTCTGTCTCAAAACAACAAGCCGCTGCAGTTAGTTTCTCGGATGATGAAATTATTGACTTTGGTGCGAAGACCCCGACTCGCCTCTTTTCATTTCCGCTACGTCCGAGACATTCGAGTACGCCGGGTTATGATTGACGGGGCGCTAGCCTAAACATCATCTCTTCAAAAGCCTTCCAACAAATGAACATCCCTTCTAGTTGCATGTGTGCCAACCCCATCATGTTGCGGTCATTCAATGACGCTATTACTTCTACCTTAGGCACCGTGATCCTCAACATTCGCGTAGGACCACGTACTTTACCCGAACTCTTCTATGTCCTTGAAGGAGAGTTCCAGATAATAATATATTCGGGGGTCGTCCTCGATCCGAGCCATGGGATGCGTTCCCTCAACATTACATCGATGCATAAAATTTGAGTACGAGGGGAAGTCCTACACTGTAAAAGCTGATCCTCCCCCCTTCAAAACTTGCAATATGTTATACCACCCAAACGATGTGCTTATACCAATTAAGACACCCATACATTCAACCCAACCATCCTCTTCAAATGTACCTCAACCGTCCACCTCAACCGCACCTACGCCTTCAACCGATGAAACCACCGTCGCACAAACCACTTCTCTTCCCAGCAGCTAACATCCCAACCTCCACCCCTTAGTAGGCGTTTTCATCGCCTTACGCTGGGGAGTATCGCCTATATAACGTTAGTTCTTTCCTACCCCGCAGAGTACGGACAATTACATGCACATCCCACCTACGACCGTCGCGTGGGGAGGTAATCTCTTACGGACCACCCCATTGCCGCACTAACCTAACGTATGGGGGTGTTGACGCATCTTCCATTACCCCGAACCTCCTCTTGGTGTGGTTTCCTTCCAATCCGATTTTCAATACACGACAAATCGCCGCCCGCCTCACCTTCTTGATCATTGCCGTGCGTGGAAAGGCTTTGGTTTCGGCCTTTACGAACAAGGCCGACACGCTCATCCCCATCACCACACGCAAACATAATGATCGCGGTGGTCTCGGTTTTCCAAAACACCTACACAAGAAACACCTCCATCGTCACCGTATCCTGGAAGAAGAAGACGCGTTGCCCCTCTTGAACCATCATCACCCACTTTGCCATCATCACCCACGCAGTAATCGATGGACCGAATCTATCCCTCCTAACTTTTTTTTTTTTCATAAATGCCATCTTCATAGGTCCTCTCACTTATCAACGCGATAATGAGGACCCATCTTTTTTTCCTTCTACGTATCCGGACATGATCGAAGAGGATTCGCCTTTGATTAATGTTGTTGAGTGCCAGGATGACGACTCCATCCTCACTTACCTTGGGGGCGATTTACTCTATCTTCAACGTGCCTTACCATCTCAAACTCAAACCATGCTGAACGAATCTACTATAGAAATCAACATCCACACGGAGGAAGATCCTCACATAGTGAAGATCGGACAATCCCTTAACACATCAGAACAAGCCGCCTTTACTACCTTTCTCCGTGTTTCGCAACCAAGCTTTCGTGATGGTCTTACGCCGACATGCCAGGAATTGATCCTACCATTGCGCCCATACACATCACCCTAAACCCCGATTCCAAACCAGTCAAGCAGAAATTGAGAAAATGCATCCACGCATTGCCCTCTTGGTCAAAGAGGAGCTCCAACGACTCCTTTCTGTTTCCTTCATTCTTCCTATGACTATCCTCAATGGATTTCTAACATCGCACTGGCCACGAAAGCGACGGGGACTTCGGATATGCACGGATTTTAGGGACCTTAACCTCGCTTGCCCTAAGGACGAACTTCTCCCTCCAAGATTGATCAACTTGTTGATCTCACTCATGCGGTCATGAAATGCTTTTCTCATGGATGGCTTTTCAGATACAACCAAATTTTGGTTGCCTCGCCGATCAACACAAAACCGCCTTCATAACTCCTTGGGAACCTTCGTTATCGTGTCATGCCATTTGGCCTTAAGAATCTTTGGCAACCTATCAACCGGCTATGACCTACATTTTTCATGACATTATGCACACTATCCTGAAGATTACGTTCGACGATCTTTTGGCAAGTCTAAACATCGCAGAAGAACATCTCGATGTTTTAACCATTATTTTTTTGATCGCTTTGTTAAAGATTTTGTTCGTCTTCAACCAAAGAAATGTGTCTTTGGTGTCCTTTCGGGGAAACTTCTGGGCTTTATCGTCTCTTTGCGTGGCATTGAGGTCGATCCATCTAAAGTAAAAGCTATCCTAGAAATGCCCCCACCCAAAAACCTTAAACAATTGCGTAGTTCAGTGGTAAACTTCAATCCATCCAGCGTTTCATTTCCCAACTCTCGGATCGATGTCACCCTTTTCATCACCTTCTAAAAAAGGACGTTGCCTTTCAATGGAGTGAGGAGTGTCACCAAGCCTTCGAAGCTCTCAAAACATATCTCTTGCAGCCACCTGTGCTTATCCCACCCCAGGACGACCGTCCTTTCTACCTTTATCTTTCCGCCACTGACCATGCTATAGGAGCTATGCTCGCCCATCGAGACGACGCCGAGAGTAGCCGTTTACATTATATAAGTCGTACCCTCGTGGATTACGAGACTAGGTATACACATGTAGAAAATTGTGCTCGCCCTATCATTCGTCGCCACCAAACTCCGACATTACCTCCTGAATCACAAAACTTTCGTCATCACCAACACGGACCCCATTCATTATATGTACGCCAAACCACATCTAAACCAACGCATCGCTCGATGGCTCATGCTCCTCGCCGACCTTGACCTTGAGTTTATACAACAAGTCAATCAAAGGACAAACTCTTGCAGACCAACTTCATGGAGGCCCCTTTACCTCGGGAACAATTTACCAATTTTACCTTCCCGACTAACTCATCGCCACTTTTTCGCTCGGAGAAGAATCGTATCAAATGACCCTCTTCTTCGATGGATCTAAGTGCCGGGCGGCGGAGAGAGCCGGCGTTGTTCTCATCTCGCTGACGCTGATCCAATGCCTCTTTCATTCGGCTTGATTTCCCGCACTAATAATACAGCGGAATACGAGGCCCTTGTCTCGGTCTCCAAGTTGCGATACATTTAGGCATTAAATCTATCAATATCTTTGGTGACTCTCAATTGGTAGTCAATCAAGTTATGGGCATCTACTAATGTAAAAACGAGGAACTTCGTAAGTACAAACACCACGTGGAGTCACTTCTAGCCTTGTTTACTCACTATTCTATCCAAACCATTCCCGCTCCACTAACAAATTTGCGGATACTATGGCTTGCTTAGCCTCGCAGATTCCCGCCGCACTAACCGACTCGAATTATTCGCGTTGTGGTCCAACAACTTTTGCACCATCCTATTCAACCCCGGTAGTTTGCATGATAAAAACCGTGTCTCCTAATTCGCAGGATACCGGTACCACCAATTTCACGACTACCTTACAATCTCTGCTTCTCCCACTGACCTTACTAGTAACGGCAAACGTGCTTTTCTTAAAAGTGTTTCGCGTTATGTTGTCATGGGAGGACTCCTTTACAAACGTGGCTTTGATGGCATCCTCCTTCGTTGCCTAACCGGCGCAGAGGTCCCCCTATACCATCTAACAAGTACACGATGGGATTTGTGGTGGACATTTTAGTGGCCTTGCGGTGGCTAAACGAATCCTTCGCCTAGGTTATTATTGGCCTACTCTCAATAACGACTGCTACGAATATGTTAAGCGTTGTGTCATGTGTCAACAACATGCCAACCTTCAACATACTCCTAGCCACCGCTACAAAAGTTGCTTCGTGATCTTTGGCCTTTCTCACAATGGGGTTTAGACCTTATTGGTGAGATTCACCCGACCTCTTCACAACGTCACCGTTGGATAATCACAGCGACCGAATATTACACGAAATGGGTGGAGGCCATTCCACTCATTTCGATCAAAAGGAAAAATTGTCGAATTCATTAACCATCACATTATCTCGCCGTTTTGGTATTCCTCATCGCCTAATAAATGATAATGGTAAATCTTTCAAAAACAAGTTGTTACAAGACCTTTGTGACAACTTTGGTATCAAACTTAGCTTCTCATCACCTTACTATCCGCAGGCCAATGGTCAGGCTGAATCTTCTAATAAAACTCTAACCAAAATCCTCATGAAAGTTGTCAATGAATCCGGAAGAAATTGGCACGATCACATTCCCTTTGCCCTTTGGGCTTATCGTATCAGCATTCGTACACTCTACTAATGCCACACCTTTTCTTTGGTATATGGTACCGAGGTGTTTTGCCTCTCGAAATACAAATACCTTCCTTCGAATATCTCTTCGAGGATATTCTCACCAATGATGATTTCCGCCAAGAGCGGTTAGCCCAATTGGAGCTTCTTGACGAACGACGCCTTACATGCCTCTCGATCACCTTCAAATCTATCAAAAACGCATCAAGCGTGCTTATGATAAGCGACTTCATGAGCGTACCTTTAAGGTTGGTGATCTTGTCCTCAAAGAGAATCAACATGTAACCAAGCTAGAAAAGAGCAAACATGGAAAATTTTCTCCCAATTGGATTGGGCCTTATATAATCACTCACACCTATGGATCAGGCACTTATCGTTTAGCTTCGCTTAATGGTAAACTCGAGCACAACCCTTAATGCCTTACATCTTCGACCATTCTCTCGTTGAATCTAGTGTTATATCACCTCTTATCTACCTATGCTCGTCCTTGAGCTCATTTACCGCTACATACACTTTGTTTTCTATATCTCTAAATAAAATCAAATCACTTCGCACCTCCCTTGATAATGCCTTGCCCTTGTTTTAGTCTAGTCCATGACTTCAAAGTATTAAAATAAGCCGTATTCTTATGGGATTTTCTTGAGTCAAACTTCCTACTAAACTAGATGCTTCACGCCAAAAGAACATCTAGTCATCTACAATTAAATATAGATGCTCCTCGAAGGATGCTATATGCCGAATTATTGCTGCTATTATATATAGATGCTCCCAGAAGGACAAAGCTATGCACTAAACTCATCCTCGCTACTATAAGTAGATGCTCCCTCGAAGGACAGCTATACACGGTCGACCTTTTATCTCGAAGCTTCTCGCATTGATCGGCTTCGAAGACCTCAAGAATAAAACAATCAATATCCCTTGTAGACTTCCCGCATCGATCGGTCTACATTCAATAAAATAAAAGCCTCATTCAAAAGAACTTTTGGGTCATGGAATTGTCTATTTAGGGTAGGTTCTCTTCGCCGTAACACTCACTTTGTAACGGGTTCTCAACCTCAGCTATACCATCCACCTCCTCTCACCATTTGTTTCAACTCAAGGGACGTAACGTACACCGATATATTGTGATCATACAACTCTTTTCAACTATGGATCGCTCGTCTATGCCTTGCACTTAGGCTTCGTGCTCGTTCTACGTTGTGTGGTTTGTTTAAGCTCTTTTCACCTATGGAGCACTCTTGCCGCTTTGCCTCGCATCTAGGATTGTGTGTTGATCTTAATCGGGCACTATTCCCTACTACTTGGGTATGCTAACCTTTGCCTTACCTATACCTACACCAACAACATTATCCTACCAGCACCAACAACATTACCCTACCAACATCAAATTCTTACCAACCAACCAATTTCCTAAACCGTACCAAATTGCTTGAATTCGCCTCTCCCTGATCCTAAGGGAGAACTACATCGGTCTGAGGCCCTTCCTTGCTTTGTGCAATGGGCTATGTAGGCAGCACTTAGGAGACATGGGGTCTCCCAAGGTTAGCTCGACCACACCCTACCATAACCTATCATGTGTGGTAAATATAAATATTTGTGTATTTCTATTTAATCACATTCCTCTTTATCCTTTTTCAAAGACACCAAAAATCAAAACACAAACATTCTTATTATTATCATAACTCAAATCACCATACATATTCAGCTTATTTAGATGTTAAACAAATACATCTTCTTCTATCATCGACACGCAGTCGGTACTCTTATTTATCCTTATACCGTGCTAACATTTATTTAGACCCTCACGCCTCATCCCGAACTAGGTGATGATCGTGATCATCGCCCTCTCGCCAGGGCCTCGTCCTCAAAGGTACTGCAATTTATTGGTACCGCCACCGATCCCGCCAATCTCTCCTCGTAACATATGAATACGCCTCTCGCATGGAGGACTCCCGCCTCTAGTCTCGCTGCCCGTGACTCCGCAACCGCTAACAATCTTCTTGTCTCATTCACCTCGTTTGAGCTGCTGAACCAAACGCCGCAACCGACTCCTCTCGCCTGTAATCATCGCTATGTCAGACGATCGCGCATACCTCGCAGCTCTCCTAACCACCATAATCTATAGGCCTCTATCATTCCTAAGATCCATCACACTACGCCACTGCTATCTCCTCGGGCCCTTCTCGGAGGTGTTGGCCGGGAGGTGAGAATGTTGCCCGCAGACGATCCTCATATATGGTCTATAAGCTCCGTGGTATGTCCCGCACAAATCCAAATTGTCACCGCACGCGATCTATCTGGAATCCTCTCATATTCACGGCCCGTGCCCGCGATCCACCTCAATCTCTCTACACCTCTCAACTCCTCGCCTATGTTCTCGGTTACTATATAGTTCCCGTAGGCCTCCAATAGATATCTCGCAACCGTCACCCTCTCCCATACACCGCTGTAATACTCAATGTCACCCGGCACGGCTCGAGATCTTGCCTCTTATTCTCGTCGCTACCCGAGCCGAACCCAGCGCGGCCTCCAAAACTCATTTTTTACCTATTTCTACCCATCTACCCACCCAAAAACCTAAAATTTTACACACCTAGCCGCTTTAGCCTATCTAACCTATCTACCTCTCTCCTTTCTCAAATTACCTCCATTTACCCATTATTTCCTACAAACTACCAATTCCTACCCAAATCCCAAAAACAACATAACTCAACCAAATCACCAAAATAAAGAGTTTAGAACCCACGGCAGTGCACGACACGTCGCCGTGGTGGGATGGGTGGTGGCGGTCCGGCCTGGTCCAGCCCCTCCAGCTCTCCTCTCTGCGTGTAATGGCTCCAATCCTGATCTGCTGGGTCCCCGGCCAATCACCTGCGGCCTCCTCAACTATTCGGGCCCACTATCAACTCTCTCCGCCAATCAAATAGCTCCACCTCACTCAATACCCCTCCAACTCAACTCTCCACGTCAGACAAGTTAATTTGGATTGCAAATAACCAAAGTGACAATGACAGGCCGTATTTTTTCTTTTTATAGGTTTTTCGACCTTAACCGATGTCGGTTTCCTTTTTGCCCTAAAAAACCGGTATCGGTCCCTTAACCGATATCGGTCATGTAGAATCGACATCGGTGTTAATCCCAACTTTCCCCCAATTTTATCTTTTTGCCCCTATTTACCATTTGCCTCTTTTTTAACCACATATCGCCTATATCCACCTTTGCTGAACACCATTTGTTTACCTATTCGGCCCGACCTAAGGCCTCAACCTACCAATTGGCCCGACCTAAGGCCTCAACCTACCAATTGGCCCAACCAAGGCCTCAACCTACCATTTGGCCCGACCTAAGGCCTCAACCTACCAATTGGCCCGACCCAAGGCCTCAACCTACCAATTGGCCCGACCCAAGGCCTCAACCTACCATTTGGCCCGACCTAAGGCCTCAACCTACCATTTGGCCCGACCTAAGGCCTCAACCTACCAATTGGCCCGACCCAAGGCCTCAACCTACCAATTGGCCCGACCCAAGGCCTCAACCTACCATTTGGCCCGACCCAAGGCCGCAACCAAACCATTTGGCCCGACCCAAGGCCGCAACCAAACCATTTGGCCCGACCCAAGGCCGCAACCAACCCATTTGGCCCGACCCAAGGCCGCACCTAACCATTTGGCCCGACTTAAGGCCGCACCAATTAACCATACCATACCCACAATCACCGTTTTAATTTATCCATCCATCATGTAGCTTTTTGTTCAATCGAGCTCACCTGTTCGTGTTTTAGCATGATTAGGGTCCTTGACTTGATCTGTTGACCAACTTTGCCTAGACCTAGACCGTGACGTTTATCTCAACCAAACCAACCATTTGGTACTGCCGAACATGCCTAAACGTTCTTGTACCTTACCTGTTATATACCCTGGAGCTACTTCCTATGCCTTGGATACCAGGATTATATCACCCTTGTTTGGATAAACTATCGACCTTTGCCTATACATCGCTGGTTTGCTCGTCAAATCATGTACCCTAGTCATACTATTGCATTTCAACATGTGTATGCTTCCTTGGACCTACCCCACACCTTACCATTCTCTCAACAACATATACCCTTTATCAACCCTATCCCTGATTTCCCGTTCACCCAATCTGTGATAGATTTGAGGGGGATTACCTATATCCTTAACAGAGAAACCACTTCATATTATTGTCGCGCAGCTTTACAAAACAAGCTACACGACAATAAGGGGGCTAATGTAGACACCAAATTCGTGTCTTACGACCCCTTGTGACCCGCATCCCACCTCGCAACCTAACCTCATTACCTAAACCTTACACAATTATTTATTAATTGCCTTGTAATTGATAAATCCACATCACCTTACCTACCACCTCACTTTGCCACTTCATCATGACTCTAGCCCTAACCCTAAAACTAACCTAATTAGGACCCATGACTTGGTCTAGACTCACATCCACAACTAATGCCTCCTTACTCGCACTCCAAACCGACCTTCTAGCCACTTGACCAAGCCCGCAACTGATCCCTCGGGAGAAAAGCAGGGAAGGTGGGCTATTTTACTAAAAATAGCCTACTTTTTCCTAACCGATGCCGGTTCCTACTCGACCGCCGTCGGTTACGCAACCGCCATCGGTTCCCTGTAAATGGGCTCCCCAAACCAAAACAACGGATCGGAATTTCATTTGGGGAGATCAGTCGAAGGATTTTTGAATCAAAGGAGAGTCCAAAGCGATTAGCAGAGTCCAGAACTTCACTTGACCAAGCAGAGACGAGTGAAGAAACCAGAAGAGTTGGCAGCCAAGGAGATCAACTGGCATCTTCGTCAAAAACCAGTAAGTTACATCTTGCATGTCCTCCATTATAACATTTCTTATGCTTTTGGAATTACAGTCCTCCCAAATCTGCATTTCGGATCCATTATCCAACGTATCATTGCCTCATTGCCATTCTTTGTTTCTAACCATCCCGTTTCCCAAAAACTATCCAAAAATCAGCCATTACAAACTCCACAACCAGCCCAGAAGATCCTAGAACCCACCGGTATCGGTTATCAGTAACCGCCATCGGTTATAGGTAACCGGCATCGGTTCCTTTGATCAAAACCCAGGAAAACAGCCTTTCCCTACCTAACAGTTGACCAAATGCCAAGCAATTTAATTGATATTTTACAGTATTTTGTGTTAACTCATATCGGGAACCACCACCTTCGAAAGGAAGTTTCATATTTCCTGGGCCCAAGGCAGTTCCCTCATTTACTATCTAATCAAAATCTTGTGGTCTTGTGTTCTTATTTGCAGGTAGTCCTTCCAAGACAAAAAGGAGTTCTTCGCAGTCAGCCTGATCTTTCTCTACGGTACGCGCACATCATCTCGACATTCTACGGTGTATTCCTCCTAACCCTAACCTTATCTGTTTTATAAGGAACGAAGCATTTCAGCGAAAACACTTCTTGGCAGTGAGGCTTGGAGGTGTGTTGATGCAAGAGGGCGAGTAGTGGCTTTTGAGTCTCTCAAACTCAAGGATTATGAGATCAATTATCCGACTCATGATCTTGAGCCCGACAGATTGTTCATGCCTTAGTACAATGGAGACACTTCCTTCTTGGCTGGATATTTACACTCAGGACTGATCACTTGAGTCTTCGCCACCTCTTCATGCAACCCAATATCAATGCTCGTTAGCGGCGTTGGATGGAGTTAATTTATGAGTAAGACATGGAGATAGAGCATGAAGGGGAAGGAAAATGTGGTTGCAGATGCTCTTAGTAGACGGAGAGATGTGGTTATGACCACTTTAGTGGGCATAAATTTGTGGAGCGAGGATATTATATCGCCTTCCTCACGACAACTTCTACCTTGGCAGCCTGTGGCAGGCAGAGATTAAGTCTCGAGACCCTGAGGGGAATTCTGATGGATTCTCATTAGAGACGTATGGACTACTCTAACACAAATGTCAAATTTATGTTCCTAGAGATGGAGGTTTGATATAGGAAATTTTGACAGAGGCTCATCGTGTACCCTATTCAACCCATCTCAGGGTGAAGAAGATGTGTGCCACCTTGAGGCAATTGTACCATTAGAGGTAAATTTGGAGAGACATGGCTCATTTTGTGTCACGTTGTTTAGAGTGTCAAAGGGTGAAGTCCAAGCATCGTATCAGCTGGCCTTCTCTTTCCTCATGCCTTACCGGAGTGGAAATGGGACACCATTTCCATGGAATTCATAGTTGGTTTATCAACATCGAGATACCACCACGACGCCATCATGGTCAAGGTGGATAAATTGATGAAAGTGGCTCATTTTTCTTTGGAATACCACCTACACAAACTAGTGCGGTGGCATGGTTATATCTTGATGAGATCATCATGTTGCATGGGATTCCATAGAAAATCATTTGTGGATCTGTGATCCTTTGTACACTTCCCACTTTTGGACTACCATACAGCATGCCCTCGGGATGAAGATCAATTTCAGCATAGCGTATCACCTGAGATAGATGGACAGATTGAGTGGGTGAATCAGATTTTGGAGGACATGCTTAAGATGTACGTCATGGATCACTAGTCAAGATGGGAGGAGTATTTGTACTTGGTGGAGTTTGCCTACAATAATAGTTTTTAGAGTTCGATAGGCATGGCTCCTTTTTAGGAATTATATGGCAGAGAGTGTAGGACACCTCTTAGTTGGGATAGGTTAGAGGACAAATTTTCTCTTGGGCTAGCATTACTACAGGACAAGGAGTAACATGTTGTTATGATCAAGCAGAGGTTACGGGAGGTACAGTGATGGCGGTAAGAAGTATGCGAGATCGACATAGGAAAATCATAGTTTTAAGGTGGGCATGAAGGTGTTCCTTCATGTCAAGCCACATAAGATCCCTATCCATTACGTAAAAGGATCTAAGCTAGCTCCTAGGTTTGTGGGTCCCTTTGAGATCTGGAGAATATCGGTCCTTGGGCTGCCGTCTAACGTTGCCACCTACCTTGTCTCACGTCCATTATGTGTTTTATGTTTCAAGTACTTAGGATATATATTGTAGATCCTTCTCATGTGATGGATTGGATCTCATTGAAGGTGCAAGATCGGGGGTAGGTGATGGTGGATCCCATCCATATTTTAGAGCGCAAGACCCTAGGCCTTTAAGGCGTAGAGATTGACTAGGTTCAAGTGGAGTGGGATAGGTATGATGAGATTGTGGCTACATGAGAGGATGATACATTGCTACAAGTTCAATTTCACATCTGCTCAAAGTGACTTCGGGGAGGAAGTCGAATCTGACCTAAGGGAGGGGGATGTAGTGCCCACTTCCCTTTGACACCTTTTTGTTATTGATTATGATACTGTCGACTATACTTATGGATATTATTGTAGCTTTTGATTTGGCATGATGTTAGATGTTAGAGATCATGGATTGTTGTTGATTTTGATTCATATATGATGCATGTGGATTATTAGAGACATTTTATATTGATGTTAATATGTTGTTGACATAGTTATTTATATATATATATATATATATATATATATTTCAGACATGTGATATTTTGTCACACTGAATAGGCTTTGATAATTGAACTAATGTTGTGATCATTTTGACATGGATGAGATGTAGAATAGAAATGTTGCTAGAAATTGTAAATGATATCATATTTTCCTAGATGATATTTGATTCGTATATAGATGATTGTGGGTTTATATTGTATATTTTATCCTAGATGTTTTTGATGCATCCATGAGGCCGAAAAGGGGTGTTATGTGTTTTGCGGGTAAACCATGTCACAACAACATTGGGGGATTGGAGACCAACCACATTGAATTCTAGATGAATTCAAAAACGGTCACCATGAAACATGTGTTTGTGTGGGTGTGTGTTTGAATTATTGTTAAGGGTAAATTGTGACCAAGGGGTATGTGTTGTATTTTGTTTAGTTTTCCTTACTTAATGTAGTATGTGATTTTCAATGATGTAATTTCCTTGTTTTAATTATTTATAAAATGATGTATTCTTCCCTTTATCTTAATAGATTTTAGTGTCCTATTTAAGTTAATTAATCTTGTTATTAACTAATTGTGGATGTGACCAAAAGTTTTCATTTATTAGACTAGATGGCTCTTGGGTTTTGTGTTGTAAGATTGAGTGCTTGTGATCTTGAGTGTTGTACACTCTACCCCCTCATGGAAATTCGAATTTGGCCTTAAGGGCCAATTTTGAAGGCTTGTGGGACAAGTTAAACTTGTCCCACACCTCTTAAATTGCTATGCCAACCCTACCTATGGGTTGGGGGTCAAAATTAGACCCCATTATCTATTTTGGGAAGACAAAGTTGTAAGTCTTTATTGTACCTTCTTATATCTAATTACTTTTAGTCCTTAAGGGGTGTGGGCATGGATTGTGTGTATAAGTAAAATGTCATTTCTTCAACCACTTATTAATTGTGCTTTGAATTTTGAGGTTTGAATTGTGAGGTGGAGTTTAGGATGAGTGATGTGGTATCTACACACGGAGCCACTTCACCCTCCTATCTCCCTTTTCTATTTATTCAAGTGCTTTTGCTTGTTTGGGGTTACTTCATTATTTTGTGCTCTTTCATTTCTTGGAGTTAGAGGATTTTGGAGAGATTGTGGTCTTTTGGGAGCTTGTTGGTGATTTCTTGGGTTTGAAGGAGCTTGGAGTTTGACTCTTAGAACAAGCTCTACTATGGAAAGGTAGGAGCTTTACTTTTGCTTATGTTATTCCTTTATTTTGTGTTTGTGTGCTTGTTTTGTTGAGTGTTTGGAATGTTTGTTGGGTGCTTGGGTAGATTGCCTAAGTGTGGTGTAGGAGGGGACTATGGGGAGAATTCATGTAGGGAGGCATAAGAGTTATTTCATTTTTTTGGAGGGAGTTTGGGTTGGGTGCCCCACCTTGGACAAGGTATGCTTGCATTTCTTACTTGTTCTTGTATGAGGGAGGCATAAGAGAATGAGGGAGGAATAAGAGTGTGGGAGGCATAAGAGGTACTTGAGGGAGGTTTAAGAGTATGCAGGGGTTTAGAGATTGTATTGGAGGATTTTAGGTGGGCACCCATTTCTCATTGGGAGGCATAAGCTACCTCCCATAGGTTTTGCTCCTTTGGCTTTCATTTTTAAACCTTGTTATTTTGTTGATATTCCTTCTTATGTTTTAGTTTGAGTTGAATGTCCATTTTCATGGTTGTGAAATACATGGTTTGTGATGTTGAATCTTGTTGTTGCCATGTGTTGGAATCACCTCTCATTGTAATGTGGTTGGGGCCGGAGGCCAATGAAGAGGATGGCTTCTCCTCCTCATTGAATATTTTGGTTGCATGGATAGTGTTTCCTCTCCCCCTTTTTTTTGTGAATCAAGAAAATCATGAAGGATCTCTCTTGTTGGTGTTGTGAATTTTGGAGCTTTTGGTGGAGCCCTAAGAAAATCCTTCTAGTAATAAAACTTCCTTAGTGTTATCCCCACTTATAGTGGAGGAACTTGTAATGTGATGTATTCCATTTTAGCTCACATTCTTGTATGATTTCCCACTTCAAGTGGAGGACATTTTGAAAGAAAAGTTAATATTTTGAAGGAATTTTTCATTCAAATATCTGTTATTAAAGTTGTATTGCATGTTGAGAGAAACAAAAAAAAGAATTATTTTATTCCATTGTAGTTGATTTATCCCTCATAAAAGGGTGTTGCTCTTGTTGTAAAATAAATTATTGGAAAATTGAAAAGTTTGAAAAAGAAAAGAATAGTTACTTATTGTCTTCCATGAGTTTTATGTAATAGTAAAGGGTCATATTTGTTTATCCTCTTATAGTGCTTGAAAGATGCTTTAAAATTTGTATGTTGAAATGGAGAGAACTCAAGTGTTAGTGATCTTTAGTTGCTAAAGAAAATAAATCACCTCCGAGAACTTAATTTGTAATTGCCTTCTTACTTGGTTAATGAAGAAAGTTAATTCCTAAGGTTGGCTTGTAATTTTCATTTAGAAATTATCAGAAACCAGGAAAAAATGATGGTTAAGGAAAATGTAATCTACTTTCTCCTACCTCTCACTACAATATCAAATTGTAAGTATATTTAAAAAGAAAAAAAATAGAAATTAATTACATGATAATATAGTAATTATTAATATGGCATTAATATTAATGCATTTAAAACCTATATATAGATATATAAATAAACATTTATATATAATTATATATCACGTATATAGATAAATGGAAAGTTATTAAATTTAAGACTACATAGAGAATGCGTTGAAATGTTATTTTGACCAAAATCTATAGTAAAAAAAAAAAAGGGATGTTATTTAATAATGTGTCCTGCACTTGTATTTAAAGGTTTTAATAGGTAGATTGGGGTGGGAAGGGGTTGGCAACCCCAACCCCACCCCATTTAATATAAATGGCGTGGGGTTGGGGTCGCCACCCTCCCCACCCCCTAAAACTTCAAACCCCACTTAACATTCAGGCCAACACACTTGGAGACCCCCGCACATTTCCCCCTTTACGGCCTGTACTCGAGATCCACGACCTTCCCTTACACACACATATATATATATATACACATTATTTCCCATACCCAAATGGAAAAGAGTATGAATCCAATGTAGCTTTTCAAATAAAATGGGAATAAAACCCACAAGCCCATTTGGGCAATACAAAGAAAACTAAGCTGAATATAGTTAACAAATACATGGAAACCCTAGGAGAGGGTGTTTACAAGATAATAATAATAATAATGAAATTTGGAAGCCTCTTCCAAGAGCTTGAAATGGCCTCCAATGGCTTCCCTTCCTCCTCCAATAACCTGTAAAACAAAAGAGAAAATAATGAACCAAAAGAAGAGAGAAAGAAAACTTCATAAGCATGCTTTAGGGTTAGATTGCCTTTTTCCACATCAAGGGCCCAAATTGAATCCATCCAAGGGATGAGATTCATCCCTACAAAAATTAGGTAGAGGGTGGGTGAGTGGAAATTACCCTTTTAATTTAAATGTTTTATTTTCAAAATCATGGGTTGACTTTTTTAAGGGGTCACTTTATGGGGTAAGAAAATGTTTATTCTAACCCCATGTAAATGGGGACCTTGTTAATTGTTTAAACCTTGTGGAATTAAATACCTTGGGTATTTAATTATTTTAGCCCCTTTAACCCTCTAAATTTAAAATATGGAATATTTAACTATAGTAGGAATTTAATTGTTATTAATTAACACTTAGAGAGAATTTAACCATGCTTGGACTAAGTATACTCATTAGAATTTTTAATGCGGGTTTAATATTTTTTACGGGAAAAGTGTGGTCCATTAAATATAATGGCCTATAACAATTAATGAAGCAATCATGATTTTGAAACTTTTTGTGGGCACTCCTTTCAAAAAAAATTATTCCATAATTTTTCTAACTAAACCTAGGTTGTTCTCAGGTCTCATGTGGATAATTTTTTTATGGGCGTTACACTTTGGTCCCACGGATTATACATTCATTTGATAAAATTCCACTTGGATTCACTCCATATTGTAGTGGTTTTTTTACCAAGTCACAATTCTTCAGGACATTCCTATCATCTCCATTGAGGTCATACCTCATTTCCCATCGAAGTGATTCCAAAATCACCACCATATTTTTATTTACTTTTTAATTTTTGTTTTTCCTCATCCTGGGTATCTTATCTCGTCATATTTATTTTCTCATCCTTCCCACCCTCTCTTCCTTCATCTATCTCTTTCGAACTCGTGTGATTCCCCTTGATGTTGTCGAACCATATTTTGATGGAGAACACCTCATCCATCATCTTCTCATCTCTTCTCATTTATGTCTCATGGCTTTCCCAACGCAAACCACTTAATAAAAAGGAAAATGTAGACACCACTTTTTTATATCATGTCTCCTTACCTTATGTTATTGCTCTCTTCTTGCATGCACGCACTTATTTGAATTTCGATTTCCTCTAATATCATTTTTCATTCATTTTATTATTATTTCCCACCTTAAATCCCATCCTAATTACACCCTTCCCTAATCATCCCTAATAATCATTAATTAAACTCTAAACCTTCATCTAATTCATTTACTCCCCTAAATCCTCCATTTTATCAATCCTAGGTCCATATTTAATAAATTCACCTCCCATTTTCCTTTATTTATATTTCCAACTCCCACCTACCCTTTATTATCCCTATACAACCATAATGTGCCTAAACACCTTAAAACTCTAATCCCACCTCATTTTTGATCATTATTTTGAGTGAACCATGTTTCCAATGCCCAAATGGATAGATCTCCACAATCAGCAAACTAACCATCTAGGTCATTGTCGACCCTATAAATACACTCGTATCCCCTTTCCTCAAGAGAAATTTTTAGAGATTGTAGGTATTCTTACAGATTTGTCATGTTTCTTTCTCATCTCTAGTATGATTGCCACCGATCTAGTATAGTTGTCACCGATTCACCAAGTCATCGTGGATCTAGTCCGATATCCTCCTATCCATTCTAATCACCACCGATCGAATCCAACGCCACTAATGACCCGGATTCGGTCACCATTGATCTAATATAGTTGACACTAATCCAAATCTAGTTAGCATCGAACCACTCCTCGTTATCAAATCTATCATTTTTCTTACATCATTTCAGTTTCCGCATAACTTACCCATGATGGGCCTAACTAGTCCCTGCAAAGTTAGGAATGAACCTCTTAACAAAATTTATTTTCCCTAGGAATGACTGCAAGGATCTCTTGTACACCAACAAAGAGAGAGCAAGGATAGATGATATGTGCTCAAGATTGATGGAAATGTCATCCTTAGAGACCACATGGCCTAGAAGTTTTCTCATGCGCAACAAAGAAGTTGCACTTCTTGGGGTTAAGAGACACCCCAAATTCTCTACACCTTTCAAAGAATTTCTCTAGGTGCATCATGTGATTTGCACTCTACTTTGAGAAGACAATTGTTTTATCCAAGTAAACTAGATGAACTCATTGATATATCCTTTTCAAGGAAATATCACCTGGTCCTCTATAATGTTACACCTAAATTTGAAAAACCAAAGGGAATCTTCGATATGCATATGTTCCCATTTAGTTATAAATGTTGTCTTGAATTGGTCCTCTTCTTGACTATAATTTTATTGAAACTAAAATACCCATCCAAAGATGGGAAATCTCGCACACAGCACACATCCTACAAAATTTACTCCATAGAAGGTAAAGGATATTTATCCTTCTAAGATGCCTTATTCAAATCTCTAAAACCTATGGAGATTCTAATTTCACAATTATTTTTGTTCACTAGAACAAGATTCACAACCCAAGTAGAGTACTTGATGGGGAATATTATTTTGGCCTCAATGAGTTTAGTAAAATATTTCCTCGTGAGGGCATATATCTTAGGATTTATTATCCTATTCTTTTGTTTGATGGGATTGATGCTAGGATCAAGGTCAATGGAGTGTTGAGCAATACTTGGATCAAATTATTTGAGGTCTTCATATTCCCATGAGAATATATCACTGTATTTTTGGTAGAGAGAGACAAAGGATTACTTTTCCTCATGTGCGCAATCCTTTCCAAGAAGCAACTATTTCCCACTCATAATAGTGTCTCGAGTGCAATCTTCTTGTGTTGCACACATGTTATTTAATTCACCCTTGAAATCATCATCAGGATAAAATTTTTCTCTAAGGTGACCAACCCCTTAGAAGACTTGTTAGTCTTTAGCTGGATCACTTGATCACCATAATAGTTATGTAAGTCATCTTGCATATTTTGTAACATCTCTGACATGGCTGTTACTATGATGACTTCCACTCTTGACATTGCAAATGTTGACATGTGATTTGTCTTAGGAAGGTGTACTCTTATGAATTTTGGAAATCATGTTTGCAATGGATAATTCATTATTTGTTGAAAAGGTTCACTTTGTTGTGATTTCTTCTTACTTGAAAATGAGGCCATTCATCTCTTCGTACAACTTAAATTCACTTTTAAAAGATGATGAACTTGTATTGTTGTTGTCTTAACTTATCTAGTGTTAATGATATCAATTCCATTGATCCAAGGTATGCTTCAGTTCTTCTTACTGTTCGTCTTGTTGTCTTGGCATTTGAAAATGAAAGATGAATCTAGATTGGGCCTTGTTTTGTTTACAATTGTGAAGGACCCTTCTTCAGGGATCCTTGTTTAGCAACAGGCTTTAAGTGATAGGCTTGGGTCTTCTTGTTGATGTTAAAACACTGAGTAGCGTATAGGGACCTTGAACCTATTACTAAAACACTAAGGTTGACCCTAGTCTAAGGGTATATCTAACCTAAGTTGGGAGTGCTATGTTTATTTAAATGAAATACAACCTAAGGTAACTATAGACTTACCTAGGAACTAAGGTTGATTTTCTAACCTAATAATAATCTAACCTAAACTATTGCTAACCTAAAGGGTACCTATGGACTACTTGGCAATTGGCATGGTCGGTGGCATCAATTTTCAAGGCATTAAATGGAATTGATTTTGGTTTTATTGCTACGGACTACCAATTTTGGCAGAGGCATAGGAAGTTTAGTGGATGCCTAGTTGGCATCACCACTAAATGGAAATTACATGCAAATTTGAAATTAAAGGTATCGCCAAACATGGATGGCAAGTGGCATGGAGAAATAGGAGGGAACTGTTGTCCTTTGCATTTATTGATTTCATTTTTGGTGAAGAAACCACCTAGGAAAAATGCATGGCGGGTTTTGGTATTGTAGTTTTGATCTTCAGTTCATTTCGAGTTTTGGCTCTGCATGGGGTTTTTTCGGTTCTTCGAACCAACAATTCTATTTTGGATATTACTGTTATTTTTGCATTCTTGAGCTATTTTGGACTCTGTGGAAGTATAAGAAGAAGTGGAAGAGTTGAGGTGGTTGACGGTTGCGTGGAGAAAATAAGTTGTTGAGGCTCGGCTTGGAAATCTTCTGCAAATCAGGAAGAATCTCTATCAGGCATGATAGGCTCTACCCATTAAGTTTTTCTAATTTTTCTTAAATTTCTTCATAAAAAGAACTCTGCTCTTGGGGAACAAATGAGTTTTTATATGATGTTTAATATTTATTTTGATGCTTGTATTTTTGTGTATGGATTCACTGTTATGATGAAAATATGTTCTGGGTTTTGTTTTCCTTTGTTGGAAAAATGATGAATCATGCTTAAATTTTGTTTGAACTTAAGATGAAGTTGATTCTTTTTGTGCACTTGTTAAGTTGTGAACAATTTTGTTAGTGACTCATATGAGGTTGAACTTGAATGAATCACCTCGAATGCAATCTATCTATTTGGCATGGTTGATAGTTTAACCCGCTTGTGTGATCTATGGAATGGTTTATTGAATTCAGTTGCATCTTCTCTGGTGTGAGGAAAGAGTGGTCTAGGTTTCATCTTCTCGATCCAACTTGTTGTGTATGTCTTGCTCTCTTTTTACTTTAATAAAAATGTAGTTGTTACTATAGGATCTCATAGTAATTAAGGTTGAATTATAGAGTAACTTGACTCTTGTCTAAACCTGAATGAGCACTTGAAGGAAAATAGACTATGGAATTTTCAGGTTTAGCATTTCTTTTGAGCTCGACTTCGTACATAAAACTTGTGGTCATGCCGACATTTCATTTGTCTCCCTCTTGAGTTATGAATCTAGTTGGGTTTTATTCTTCCTATTCCAGTTATTTGTTTCAGTGATTATTGTGAAGATACATGGTTCTAAGTTGGCTTGAATGGAATTTTTGACTTGTAAGTCTTTCTCTCACCTTTTCGTTCACCATCAATGGATGGGTAAGCTTATTGTGTTATCTCCTTGAAAAGGAAATCGTTTTCTAAAAGGGTAAATTGTTTAAATGTTACTTTGTCTTCTTTATTTGGGAAACTGGGATAACTTCTTGAATTGGTGCAATTATTGTTTAGAAGGAATATCACTTTCAATTGGTAGTTTTGTGCTACAGATTGTTGTTATCGATTGTAAGTTTGAATAGTTCATTGGAATTCAATGGTTGTTTGGGGTTGATTGTTTTCTTGGCCTTGGGCCATCAAATATGTCTCGGTTATTTTTCGATCTTAGCAGAGTACCTCTATTTAAAGAATGAGTATTGAGACCTCCTCTTTACCATTATTCGATGTTATCTCCTCTTTCTATTCTGAGTTAAAAACTAGGAAGACTTACTCCTTGGCTATTCATTTCCATTTTCTTTTGTATCTATTAGGAGATGGTTACTTGCAGTTTGGAGAGTTAAGGTATTTATAATACCGTCCTCCTTGAATTCTAGAAAGGTAGATGTATGTGGTTCTTTGTTCTCTCTGTTTCGGGACAACTATCATCTAACCCGAGCCTGATCTAACCTCTGTTGGGCTTTAAAATGGAAAACAATAGAGACTGAACTTGTCTATTATATCCTTGCTTGGATTTAGAGTGAACAATCTATTTTCTCTTTCCTTTCATCTTTCACCTGTATCACTCCTAAGGAGGGAGCTGACCTGTTTGGTTTGTAATATATTGAAGGATTACAGGATCTGTAGTTGATTGATAAATCCCTCCATTCTTCTCTTTGAATTTTACATTTGTAATGATGTACTCGTTTGTGATGTGTGATTAGTTCCAAGAGCATGTCAAATTGAATTCATCCTTTGTCAAATCTATTTGATGTTGATCCTAAACTTAGGTTGGTTTTTGACTTTGAATTTAGGATATAGATTCTTAAATAAGAAACTCTTTCCTAAAGGTGTTGTGGGTTCATCCTAAATTTATCCTAATGTTTGATTGAGCTTGGCATTTTATATTTTAGGATGAAGTTAAGTGAGATAATGCTGAGATAAATGTATTATTGTTCCATCTAATGTAGACCTATTCCTAAGAGATGTTAGTGTTAGTATCTTCTTAGGTTAGATGGAATTAATTTAGATGTGAATCATAAAAATCAGTAAATGAAAAGTAGTTTGTGATTTCGTGAAATATTATTTAGCTGGATTAATGTTTTAAATTCTTTCTATGAAATCATTAGTTGAAAGTTGAATCTGATTATATCATAATATTTTCTTAATGATGATATGGGTTATCACTTTATTCTCTCTCTCTCTCTCTCTCTTTTATGACTGGTATTTCTTTATGATATGTCTTTCTGTAATGCTTTAACTGTTTCATAAAAGCATAGTTCTCTTTATGAAACAATTAGTTAAAAGCACATCATTTTAATGCTTAGTGCTTATCATGCTCAGTTTAATGAACTGACTTGTGCTAGCAATTTTTGTAGATGGACTTCGTAAGTGGTAAAAGGAGAAAAGATATTTTATGATGTTACTTTTGTTTACCAAAGAGACTGGATCTTTTATGATGAAATATGAATCATTATTGAAATGTATTTGTTGGAAAGGAAAGTTGTATTTTTAATTGATCTTATTGATGTTGTTTGACACTAAAGATGTTTGAAGTGTTTGGACTTATAATGTATGAATTCCACTTTGATGAATGGAAAATTTGTGGGTTTATTTGTACTTGATGTGTCATATTTTTGTATATTCTATGAATGGCAATGATAAGCTTATCTCTATTATTTTATTTATATTTTAGAGTTGACATGAATGGGTCGGTTTGACCTTCAAGTCCACAAGGATTATCAACAATGATGAGACTCCATGATCACCTTTACCCATGTTCAACAATACATAAATATACCTTATTTTCTTACCTTCTAATATGGCATATATGTATCTCAAGAAATAAAATGCCCATTAAATGTGAGTAAATCAATAGCCTAGTCACCTTATTTCATTAGGGGTGGTGATGTTTATCATGTAAGTTTTAAACAATATAGGTTCGATTACCATCTATTCTTTCTTGCCTTATATGGGCTTAATATTCATGCCCCACACTTTATAAACATTATAACCTATCATGTTAGATTAAAACATTACAAAACCTTAGCCATCAATCTAGATCCAAAATTTTAGATAAATAAAACATGATCTAAATACTACCGTGCAAGTATAATTGTGTTATTTACTTAAGCCTTAGATTCAACAGTACTTAATGGATCAAAGCAATAAAGAATATCAATGTTGCCACTTTCCCATCGAGAGTAGAGGTTTAGGACATAAAAATAGCCATTCATAGAATGATATGAAACCAACTATAAATGTATATTTCAAAATGAAAATTGAAATAATACCTTGATCGTTTAACTTCACATGTTCATTGTTGGGGCCGCTATTACAATTTACAACATTTGACTCCATGCCGACAAAAGAAGGTTAGTATTAACTCGAAATTCCTATACAATAGGTATGATCATCCAAAGTATAACAACAAGTTTATTCAAGCCCAAGAAATATCACAGAACATCAAGCAATGAATTCACCAGTAAATATCTTATCCCTTTCAAAATTACAACCTGAATCTGATGGGTGTGACATACTTCCCCTTAATGAATCATCATCCAAATTATTTTTAATTATTAATCTCAATGAGTGCAATTAATCACATAGTTACATCTAATATATTAAGGAGATCAATCTTCATTTTTCACAAAAATTATCAATTTTCATATAAGAAAATCAAATTTATTTGCTATAATAACCTTTTCAACAAAGAAAAATTGTCATACAGTCAGAGACATGACATAATTTTTGTCATAACAACCAGTCAATCATAAAATAGTATTTAATATATATAACAAATAGGAAAAAATCTGCCATATGTCATAGATGCAAATAAGGAAAATACTATTTTCATTTTGTTAGATAGCAAAAGCACCGAGAGAGGGGGTGAATCAATGTTTAGCAAAATTAAGTTCTTTTCAAAATTTCAAACTCACTTAACTTAGTTCAACATTTAGATTAAGAGCACACAACACAATGTTTATAGTGGGAACCCAAGAAGGGATAAAACCCCTTAAAACCATCCTTTTATTTAGAAAACCAATTCTAATGCACTGATTTACAATTGATTAAGCACCCACTTAATCATGAAGCACGAAATTCAAGAACCTACTTGATGAGAATAAGAACCCACTTAGCTAATTGAAAAAGAAGCACCTACTTCTCTGGTCTAAGCACCTACATATTTAGATACCTACAACAATCAATTGATCATATATCTTCCTTTATTGCTCCATAAAAATCATTATCACTTACCGACACAATTCATTCATCATGTTCACTATTCTCCTAATTTTCTAGTTTTTAATTCTTTGTATAGTTAAAGAGTACATATCTATGCCCTTAACATAGTTTCATACCATCTTAATAACTCAATCTTATCATACCGTTTTTATTTATTCAACAATCTCACAAAGTCAAATTACTCTTGGTCATTTTATCATAATCTGTTTCACCCTTTTAATAGGTGTATTTAGTCAATTTCATATCTCTTAAACTTGTCACAATTTTGCACTATCAACAATAATTATCATATTCATCCATCTCATCGGTTACTTTTCACAATGCATAAAATTCTTGTCACCTTTTACCTAACACTCTTGTCATTTCCTCTTATCTTCGACCTATTAATGTCAACATCTTCCTTTATTATCTATTTCTCTTTTTCAATACTTGAGACTCCAAACATACATACACAACATGTTGAATTTCCAACTTCTCCCATTTAATTACATGTCTCTTCTAGACTTAACCTTGTATCTCCAAGAATCAACCCGATTAGTTACCTTTTGTCTCTATCTACACACTTTTCAAGTTCTTCAAAAATTTGAGCAGTTATAGACCTTTGACCTTTCACATTTCCATTAAAGTTCAAAGGTTCATAACTTTTCCATCTTGGGTGAATAGGAAAAGTAAGTGGATTTTTCTATTTTGCATTGATATTGTGAAGATTTTGCAAGATATTTGGCAAGCTTAAAAAGTCTTTTGCCTTTTCATAACCTTCTCCTCTAACTCAAAGAACCAAGAATTTGAATAATTTTTCACTTTCAACCAAATGAACATAGTTAAGTCTTTAAAAGTTTGCTAATTTTCAAAATGAGGAGCAATAGAATTTGTATTCTAAGAAAGATTCCATTGTGTTTGAACCCTTCTTAGATTGTCAATGGGAGTTTATATGTACTTTGTAGTATGATTTCACTTAAACTTGAGAATTTACTCAAGTGAATCTTTTATCAAACCCTCTCAACATTCTTCACATTTGAGCACTCATGATTTTGAAAACTTCATAGTTTAAATGTTCTTAATATTCAAATCTTCAATTCACATTAACATCAACCATGATTTAGATTATAAATTTATTTGAATTGAAGGTTCATGACATTTTTAGAGAGACTTTATATGAAACCCAACGAAAAACTAACCTTGTGCCATTTCCATGACTTTCCATATTTATGTCATCGAAGATAAAAAGTGGATGAAATTTGATAATTACTTTTTCCAATGGAAGGCATATTGACCTCAAGAACTTTGTGACTCTTGCGTTTCTTGAAATCCACATGAGAAAGATTTTATTCCATCAAAACATGATTTCAAAAACCCTGTTGATAAGTTTTACTAACAATGACTATGAGGGTCCGAGAGCTCTAAAACAATAAATTTCCATCAATTTTGGATGAAAAATTGAAAAATTTTTTATCGTGGATCTAAGAGACACATCAAACATAGATATCTTAAATTTCCCGAATTTCAATTTGAGTTTTAACCATGAAAATTTTGAAGAGTGTAACCTAGGTCAAGTTTGTGACATGATTTTGAGTCATAGAAAAACACTATTTTAGAGAATTTGAGTTGATGAATAAAGCATTATATTATTTTTGGATGAATTGAGAGTAAAATATCTTCAACTTGTCATGGGTTTTATACCACGAGATGAAGATCACTCATACAGAGAGCACAAATGGTTCATCCCTTGAGAGCATATATGTTAGATTGGCATGTCAACAACATTATAACTTCATCATTTTCATTAAAATATCCATAAGGTTAGTGATGTAAAATAACCGATCAAAATTCTACTGAGAAGCCTGTTTATATGATTATTCATGAAGAGATCAAAAATTGAACCTTAAAAACTCAAGATTCTTGACTCAGATAGGATCGAACAAGATTTTGAGCTCATTCTTGGAGGCACCAATCTAGAATATTGGGTTCACATTTGGACCCAAAGTATTACTATAACCATGGAGGAGTCATAATATACTTCAATCTTACAAAATACTTTAAAATTACCATGCCTTAGACTGCAAATATTTCACTCTAAGGGTCTTGAAATGTACACTATCTTCTCTTGAAAGAAAGTTGAACCAAGAACAATAGTACTTGAGAAACATCAAACACCATTTTCTAATCACCGAATTCAGGGATGCTTAAAAATCACATATGCATGATTAAAAATTATCAGTGAATTTTTATAGTGTTATAGTATAAACAAATTTTAAAGATCAAAACAACTCAACTTATCGATTATATCTCAAGTTGCTTGAAAACCAAAAAAACATGCTTAGGAAAATGCTCAAAACTTCTTCAAAACTTACACCTCCTTTTGGAAAAATAATTTTTGCACATGAATTCTAGGCCAATTTACTATAAAAATTATCTTATGAATTATCTTAGTGATACTTCATTTTTTTGACACCTAAGAATTCAACTCTAAAATGAACTTTCACAAAACCAATCTTGCAAAAATTGAATAACTTGCTCAAATGACCTCTTGAGGACTTGAAATTTTACATGGAGCTCAAGGAACTTTCCTCCACCATCTCCCATGATTGGTTTGTCAAAATTATCCCTAAATTTTCTATACCATCCCATTTTCATGAAATTACAGTTTGAGTTCTTGAGGGCAATTTTGGGTAGAAGTGACATTTTGCTTTAAAACATATTTCTTGACCTTTTGAGCCCTAAAATGAGTTCATCCACCTAAGATACACATGTTCCAATTTTTATTGCTATGACACAAGGTGGGAAACAAAATCCCCCTTTTTCATTGATGTCAACACTCACACAAACCAAGGAAAATTGATGACAACATGACAAACCACATGACTTGACCAACAACATATTCATATTTCTCCTAGGATCATATTCTCCCCTTTGACATCCATGAAAAGATGGGGTAAAAAAGAAATGAAAGAAATAACATGAGAAAATACATACCTCTTAGATTTCTCCCCCAGGCTTTAGGCATACTTGAGACCATAGAAAACCACCATGCATGACTCAAGACCATTTTAAACTAGATTGATTTGAAACCATACCTGAACTAACCATGGACTCACAGGTAACAAACTTGTGTGGAAGAATATCATGAACAACACCATGAGCTAGTGGACTAGCTCCCCCTCACTTGAAGCTCTTTTGGCACATTACAAGAGCTGATTTTATAAGAAAAATGCTCCCTATAAATTTTCCAATTCTTCTTAACTACATTGGTGGGATCAGGAATGACCCCAATTCATCTCTGAGATGCTCAAATGTTGCCTTTGGCAAGTGGTTTTGTCATGATATCTAATTTCTTCTTTTGTGCTCACATATACAAGATTGATCTTTTTATCATTCACTTGTTCCCTCAAGAAGTGAAATCTGATTGGAATGTGTTTAGTTTTGAGTGGAACATTGGATTTTTGGAGACACTAATGCACTAGTGCTATCACAAAGCAAGGGAGTTGGATCATCAAATCTTACCTTGTAGTCTTCCAAATTTTCCTCATCCAAAGAACTTGAGTGCAACACATGGCAACAACTATGTACTCAGCTTCACAAGTTGATAATGCCATTGAAGATTACTTTTTTCTCAACCATGATACTAGAAATTTTCCAACAAAGAAGGCACCACCACTTGTACTCTTCTGTCATCAATGTTTCTAGCCCAATCAACATCAATGTATGCTCTTATGTTGAAGTATTTGCTTGTAGGATACCAAAGGCCATACTCTAAAGTTCCCATGAGATATCTGAGTATTATTTTGACTACCTTGAGATGTGTTTCTCTTGGATTCTCTTGAAATCTTCCTACTAGAACCACAACTTGCATAATGTCAGGCCTTGATGCAGTGGAGTAGAGAAGGTTGCCTATCATAGATCTATACAATGTTTTGTCCACTTTTGGTGAGTTGTCTTTTTTCTCAACTTGCATCCCACCTCCATTGGTGTGCCTATAGGTCTGCACTCTTCCATTTTGAATTTTTTAGCATTTCCTTGATGTATTTAGCTTGAGATATGAAGATGCCTTGATCTGATTGGCTTATTTGAAGGCCTAGAAAGAATGAAAGGTCACCAAGCATAGACATTTCAAACTCTTTACTCATCACATCAAAAATTCATGAGTCATCCTTTCATGATCCCCTCCAAATATGATGTCATCCACATAAACTATGACAATTAGTATCTTGTCTTTCTTCTTCTTTGATGTAGAGATTACTATCAACCACTCCCTTTTCTGAAACCTTTCTCAATAAGATAAGCATCCAACCTACTATACCAAGCTCTAGGAGCTTGTTTGAGTCCATACAAATCCTTTTTCAACTTGCATACATAGTCCTTGTCTCTAAGTTAAAGAGAATCCTTTAGGTTGCTCAATATATACCTCCTCATTCAAGTTTCCATTTAGAAAGTAGATTTGACATCCATTTGAATTTTTTGATTTTCTTGTGAGTTGTACATATGCCAAGAACAATTTGATTGCTTCCATCCTTGCCATTGGTGCAAATGTTTCATCAAAATCAATTCCTTCCATTTGTGCATAGCCCTTACATACAAGTCTTTCTTTGTTTCTTGTCACTTCACCTTTTTCATTCATTTTATTTTTGAACACCCATTTTGTTCCTATGACATTCTTGTCTTTTGGCCTAGGCACAAGCTCCCATGTTTCATTCTTCTCAATTTGGTCAAGCTCTTCATTCATGGCATCTACCCAATGTTTTCATTGCATGCTTCTCTCACATTCTTGGGTTCTATCATAGATAAGAGGGTTGTGTCTTCATTGTTTTGTTGACTTCTTAGCTTTCTTCTTGTAAGCACACCACCTTCTTTACTTCCTATAATATGATTTGTTGGATGATCTCTCTAACTTTCCTTGAAGGTGTCTTGGTGTCATGCCTTTCTTTCTTCTTCTTCTTCTACTTCTTCATGTGTGCTTTCTATTTCATCATCATCATCTTGATTTTCAATGCAAGGTGCATCATCTTCATGGTTGTCCTTAGGCTGATTTCTGATTTTTGAAGGCTGAGATTCATCTATTTTACATTGGTACTTTCAACCACCTTTTGAAGCCTCTTGTTGTAGCATCTATAAGTTGCACTAACTGATGAATACCCAAGAAATATGCCCTCATCACACTGGAATCAAATTTTCCCAAATTGTCTTCATCTCTCTTAATATAACACTTGCTCCCAAAGACTCTTATGTGCTTCACATTGGTTGGCCTCCTTTCTAGAGTTCATAAGGTGTTTTTTACTATTTACTCTTAATTGAGCTCTATTTAGAATATAGAAATATTTGTACACTACTTCACTCCAATAGCTATCAGAAGTCTTGATTCATTCAACATAGTCTACTCATTTCTTGCATGGTCATGTTCTTTCTTTCAACCACCCCATTTTGTTGAGGTGTCCTAGTAGATGAGAATTGTCTTTTGTATTCCATGTTCTTTGCAATAATCATCAAATTCATTAGACCAAAATTCTCCACCCCTGTTTGATCTTAAGCATTTGATTTTGGTGTTCTTCTCATTCTCCACAAGTGCTTTGAAGGCTTTGAATTGTCCAAGGCTTCTGATTTGTGTCTTAAGCAAGCTACCCATGTCATCCTAGTAAAATCATCTATTAGAGCATGAAATACTCATCTCCTTGCATACTTGTAGTCCTTGTAGGCCCACACAAATATGTATGAATCAGCTCCAAAGGTTGAGTAGTTGAATACTCTTTTGACTTGAATGACCTTCTTGTTTGTTTTCCATGTAGACAAGCATTGCACATAGAATCTGTTGGTTTACAATCTTTGGCATGTTTCTAACTCCATCTTTAGCACTCAATTTCACAATATTTTCAAAGCTGATGATGTCCTAATCTCTTGTGCCATAACTAGTTGTCATCAAGTTTTCTTGTAAAACATTTTCTTTATTTACCTCTTTGAGCACATACATATTGTTTTTTGTCCTTTTTCTTTTCCAACTCTCTTTCCTAGATTTTCCATCAATAATTTTACACCCTTTATCATTGAAGATCAGATTGTAGCCTTGTTTTACACATTTGGCTAACACTTAAAAGTTGTGTTTGAGCCCTTCAACATATAGAACATTTTCTGTGACTATTTTTCCATTATCAAGACTAAGAGTTCCCTTTCCCACAATATTTGCTGAATTATTATCACCAAATCTAACAACACTTGATGCATTATTTGAAAAGAAATAAATTTTATTTTGTCACCTATCATATGACTAGAGCAGCCACTATCCAAGTACCAAATCATTCCCTCATCTTGCACATGGAAGGCAGTTTGAGCTATCATACCAACCTCTTCTTTTCTTGTTTGATCTATCTTTCACAACATATATCCACTTGCTTTGTTTGGGTGTTTGTGAGTTGCACATGCTAGCTATGTGACCCTCCTTTTGGCATTTGTAGCACATGATTATGACTCATTCTTATATGTTGCAAGTTATATAATTTCTCCTATTTCCTCTAGCATTTCTTCTACATTTTTAGCTTTGTGACCAAACATGTTACATGAAAAACAATAACCATAGAAGGAATGAGAGTACCTCATAGCATATGTGATTCTAGGAGATTTTTCCTTATTTTTTGCAGATTTGGTGGCCTCCTTGTTCATGGTGTGAGAGATGCTTGGTGTAGTCTTATCTTCTTTCTTCTTGGCTGGTTCATCTTCCTTATTCTCTTCCTTAAAACCAATTCTTGATTTTCACTTACATCCCTTTGAGTGCTTAGAATGTTGGCTAGGACATTTGAGCTCCTTTCTAGCTTCTCATACATCTTGAGTTTTTATTTGCTTGTTTCCAATTCAGCCTTGTGGAGTTCTAAATCAGATTTCAAGATTTGACATTCTTCTTCCTTTTCCTTGTAGGATTGAGAATATCTTTTCAGTTGAGATTCAAGCTCCTTGAGTTCATTCATTTCCTCTTCTTCCTTTTGACTTTTCTTTTCAAGGATGTGAATTTTTCTTCATAATCCTTTAGGTGCATCTTTATTTTGGTTCCTTCTTCTACATATTTGGAGTTCTTCAAGAGCACTTACAAGTTCAGCCTCTAGATTTACTTTTGCCTCTTCTTCATCAGAATCTTCATAGCTGACCATATTCTTTCCTTTAGTGTTGCATTCATTGGAAATTTCAAGGCCATGAATAAGGTTTCACATTGAGCTCCATCACTCTCACTCTCTGAGCTACTTGAGTCACTTGATTGAGTCACTTGATTTTTCTTTTGAATAGAAATTTCTCTTGTTCTTGAAAAACTTCTTCTTGCTGCCCTTCTTCTTGTAGTTCATCTTTTTCTTGCCATGTTTATGACCTTCTTCCCCATATTCAAACTCAACCTCCTTTTTTTTTTTTTTGGACATTTAGCAAAAAAGTGTCCTACTTGACCACAATTAAAGCATTTGAAAGGGATTTTACCTTTATACTTTCCTGAGCCTCTTCCTAGTCTTCTTACAAACATTGCTTCAATCTTCTCAACATCTTCTTCATTCTCCAAATCTGATTCCTCTTTTTCTTGCTTGGATTGACTCTCTTTCTTGGCTTTGAAAGGAAACTTATTTCTTGGTAGATTTAGCTCCAATTGTCCTCATTTCATATGTTGATAAAGATGCTTTGTAAGCTCATCCAAAGTGTCAAGGTTTTCATGTCTTTTGCTTCCTCAATGGTTGAAACCTTTGCATCATATTTGGAGGTTAGAGATCTTAGGAATTTTTGAACTATGATGGTTTCTTCTTGCTTCTCACCTAAGCCTCTAATCATATTGATTACTTCATCAACTCTCTGCATGTATGTTGCAATACTCTCATCCTCTTTCATCTTCAAACTCTCAAATTGAGCTCTGTAGGTATGCAATTTAGCTAGCTTGAATTTGTCATCACCCTCATAGATACTTTGAAGTTTTTTCCAAATCTCCTTGGTTGTAGTACAATGCATTACCTTCAAAATTTAGTTTCATTCATCCCACATAAATGGCATTCATGGCTTTTGAATTGTTTTCATATTCTATCTTATCTGTTGTAGAGGTAATTGGAGTGGTTGGAGGAGTGTAGCCACTTTTTCACACTTTCCCATATGTCAAAACCAAGGGACATGAGATAAGTTTTCATCCTTATCCTCCAAAGTGCATAATTTGTTCCTGTAAAGAGAGGTGACCTTGACATTGATAATCCACCTGGTGCTGATTGTTTTCCATGCTTGTGAAGAGAGGATCACCTTGAAGTTGTTAAGCTTCCACAAAAAGGCCCTGCTTTGATACCAATTGTTAGATATCACAAGCACTAAGAGGGGGGGTGAATCAGTGCTTAGCACAATTAAGGTCTTTTCAAACTTTCAAATTCACTTAACTTGGTTTAGTAGTTAGATTATGAGCACAAAATGAACTTCAAGAAAAACAAATGAACATGACACAATGTTTATAGTGGGAAACCCAAGAAGGGAGAAAACCCACTTGAAACCAGGCCTTTTATTTAGAACACCAATTCTAATACACTTGATTTACAATTGATTAAGCACCCACTTAATCACTGAAGCACCAACTTCAAACACCACCAAACACCTACTTGATGAAGACTAAGCACCCACTCAGCTGATTGAACAAGAAGCACCTACTTCTTTCAGTCTAAGCACTTACTTAGAAAACCTACATTTAATTGATCATTTAGTCTCTTTGTCTATGCTTGCTATATCAACAAATCATGATCACTTTACTAGCATAATTCATTCACCAATTTCAGTTCACTATTTTCCTAATTTCTCTCGTTTTCCATTCTTTTATAGTTAAAGATTCATATTCTCATGTCATCAAAAACATCAACTTCTTCTATTATCTATTTTCAAAACTTGTCTATAATTCTCTAAAATTCTCTTTACTAAGATCTTCACAAACTTATTGTTAATTTCTCTATTACCGTTGTTATCTATTTTTCTCCTTTCTATATTAGTCAATACTTCACTCTCTTCACCATTTATATTTTCTTATTATTTATTAAAGAATTATGCCTTTTATTGCATCATATTGCTTCACCTCTGTGTCATACATTTGTATCTTAGTTTTCATTGTTCATCACACATGTATATTTTTTGTTTTTCGTTTTTTTCATCCCACACTCTATTTCACCACATTCACTCATCAACATTTTCAAATAATTTGAAATTCAACTTTACATATACCCTTCTTTTCAACTTTACCATTTCATTATATGTCTTTTCTTGACTTAGCCTTCTCTCTACAAGAATAAACCTGATCAGTTACCTTTTGTCTCTATCTACACACTTTTCAAGTTCTCCTCAAAACTTTTGACTTCATACATGACCCTTGACCTTCATTTTTTATATTTCAAAGGTTCAAAGCTTTTCCATTTTGATTGAAAATAGAAAAAAAGTGGCTCTTGACCTTATTCTTCGAGGTGTGAAGATTTTGCATGCATTTGGCTCTAAAAAAGTCTTATTGCCTTCTTCAAAAGTTTCTCTAACTCAAATAAAGGAATTTGAATAATTTATTCCTTCATACAATGTGAAAGCACCTTAAGTCTTTACAAATTTTGCTAATTTTTCAACCAGTGCAGCATTGAGAATTTACATTCTAAGCAAGACATGATTTCATAGATTATGAAGTCACATGTACTTGTATGATGATTTCAATAAACCATTGGCTTTACAAGATATGACATGACTTTCAATCAACATTGCATTTTACTAAATAATTTTCTTGAGGTTTTCCTTAATAAATAATGCTTAAATCAATCATCTCTCTGCATACTTCTTCATCAGCTTTGAAGATTTTTCAAAACTTTTGAATGTTTTAAATGTTTATTCAATTCAACAACATATTTCTTCACACTTGAATTCAAGGTTTGAAGTTTTATTGAATACAATAAGCAAATTATCATACATTTTTGAGAGAACAAATATTTGATATGAAAAAAAATGAGTAATGGTTCATTATTGTGACAGATAAGAAATGTGCACTGATTGAGATAATACTTGTTTAAACCAATGAAGGTTCTTTCCATACCAATGAAACTCTTCAAATTATTTGAATCCATGTGAGATTGATATTTTCTTACATGAAATTTGTGAAATTTTTTCAAGTTTTGTTTTAATACATTTTTTTCGATCAAAAACATGATTTGTAAAAAACCCTAGATAATGAAAAATTTGAAGAGATCTTAAAATAATTGATTTATTACTCCACATGACATTGATGAAATTTGAAAATTTTTGGTTGGGTGAGATTGGAGTTTGTGAGAGACAATTTCGCTAACCTTAAAATAGTAATTGATTGGCTTGGCAAACATTTCTCGAGGTCTAGCAAACATATTTTTTGAGAAAATTGAGATGAAATTGAACACTTCAAGCTTAAGGCTTTTGGTTGTTTTTAAGTACATAGAAAACACCTTGATAGAACTCAAGTAGACCATGACGATAACTCATACAACACTAAAATAAATTCACTTATTTGAAGACACACACTAGATTTTAAGTTCACTTTCAAAGAACCCTATTTGACAAGAGACAAAGTTCATAAATTAGTGCCTTTAATAGAGATTTCCCAAAATATCAGAACATTGATGAGAAAATTTTCTCTAATTATCATTCCTAGAGTCTTTGATTATCAAGAGTAATAAATTGAATAACAAACTTCTTAGGAAGTGACTTGAGAAGAATAAGAAGGATTGAGACTCAACATTTCTCTTACTCACTTCTGGAAGGACAACATAGAATGGGAGAAGAGATATCAATCTTGAACTCTGCAGAACATCTATTTGCTTGGAAAGATTCACTATAAACATGGATAACCATTTAATATAGTTCGATCAAGCACCTTTAAAATCTTTACAAATATATGGGCCCAGTACCTTAGATTTCACCATTTTTGGGGTTTTTATTGTCACAATCAAACTTTAGAAAGCAAAAATGAACACCTTCGACTCATTCAAAGGTTTTGAAAAGAACACACATCTTGAGCATCACATTTTTCTTGTCATCATCTTAAAGCATGAAGGGATGTTAAAAATCATGTTCCTATTATTTAGCACTCAAAATATTGATTAAAGATCAAAACAACTCAACTTAGTCTTGATATCTCAAGAACCTTGACTTGAAAAGAGAAAAAGTCATGCGTCAGAAATGCTGAGAACTTTTAATTACAAAGCTTGACAAAATAATTTTTACACATGAATTCTAGGCCAATTTATAAAAAATTCTATCTATGAATTATCTTACGAAGAAATCCTTCATATTTTTTCTAAAGTGTTAAGAAGCTAGACAACTCAAAATGAACTTCTCAAGAAACCAATCTTGCAAAAACTTGAATAACTTGCTCAAATGACCTCCTGAGGACCTAAAATTTTCATGGAGCTTAAGGACACCTGCCTCCATCATTCTCATGGTTGGTTTTTCAAAATTATCCCTGAATTTGTCTAGAATATCCCATTTGCATGCAAGTATAGTTTGGGTTCTTGAGGCAATTTTGGGTAGAAGTGACATTTTGCTTCAAAACATATTTCTTGACCTTTTGAGCCCTGAAATGAGTTCATCCACCTGAGATACACATGTTCCAAGTGTTTACTACTTCACTTTTACACCACAGAGAATCAACCTACATGACTCACATGCACCTAGAAAGCATCAATTTGACTCAACATGGACTAACATGGACTCAACACTCTATGACTCCCTAGACACACCATTTCCATGACAAACCAATTTTCTTTGCAATGAACCCATCGATCTTCCTTTTTGGTTTTTTTATCCAAATACTTCCATGGTTTTCACCTTTTGGATATATTCATCATAAATTCATGGTCAATGATTACTTAAATCATCCAAATTGTTCCTCTCTTTTCCTTTTAGGCTTGTTGTTTTCACATGCTTCTGAGTTTGGTTATCTTCCATATTAGCAAAAAAATGATTTATGTTAGAATAGTCAAAGTTAATCGCTATGTATTAAGTATTTTAAGAACTCATTAACTCCAAATTCTATGATGAAGCTCGAACGTCAATGTCGGTGTTGTAATGACATTCATAGGTGTAGTCACAAAATCTTGCACATTAGGCATTATTTAGCTTTCGGTTTTCATACTACTATTTAGAGGGTTTTTAAGTGAATAAAGTACTAATTAATCCCACCTTTTGGCCATCTTATTTTATATTTTATTTCACTACCCCTACCTATTTTTATACATGCCTAGCTATTTTGTCTTTGTTATTTCATTTTAGCCTAATCAAGTCACCTGTGCTCTGTCACTCCCTTGGTCCCACCTAGGGGTCCTGATTCATTTTCTAACTTTCCCACTTCTTTTTTAGGCTCTTTCTATCCATTTTTATCTTTATCTATTTTATATTCATCCATGTTGGGAATAATTACGAAATTAGAGCAAGAGAACCCTATAAATATAACATTATGATACCATAATGAATTTCCTAAAGCATCATTCACTACAATCACTCCATCTAGAGTTACATCTATTTCATCACTTGCATCAACATAGTTCCATGCATCAAGGCAAGGATATCTCGCATCAACACACACAAAATAGGGGAGGGATTCTATTATGATCCATGCACACATGCTATTACATTATCTATAGTTATTATTACTTACTACTTCACAATGTGTGATTGCACAAGAGCACCTAGGGCATGACATGCATACACATACCAAAACTACATTTGGGTCCAAAATGTAGTGCAACACTATCACTAGTTAATATTCCATCACTCAAAGACATTCGCGCAACTTGGAAGATCTAGTGTGACAAACAATGAATATTCTTGGACATCTTATAAGTGTGAAAATCAGATTTTGAGATTTTATAGAGACCAGGGGCACCTATTCTCTAGACCAAGGTGCCTCGAGGCGCCCCAATACCTTTTAGGAACTCTAGTCTACTCATATCTTCTAGATCCAACCTTTACGAGAATTCGAGTGATCGTTCTTGCTTATAGAATCCACGGTAAAAATTGTGACACCCTATGATGGTCTTCTACATAATCAGCCAAGTCATTTCTCCTTACTTCCTTGTACACTTAGGGTTTTATTTCATTTGATATAATTATTTAAGATTATTCCATATTTTTTTTAGTGCGTATTTACGACATTTTAGTCCTCCTATATTAGATTAGCTATTATTATACTTTCCCATACATTATTTTAATTTCGTTAATCAATACTTCTGCAATTTTTCTTCATATGTAAAGAATAAATCATATTTATGATTATGTTTTAAGCTATTCAAAAGATATCAAGAGCTCATATGTACTAGTATAAAATTAAAATAGTAATAGGAAGTTATTATTAACTTACTTAATGTCATGTTAGGAAATATTGTTCCTTCATCTTAGCTTATTAGTCACCGTAGTGTTGTTCTACTGCTTGTTGGAAACTACAACAAGTATTTCTTATTTAACTCATTCTAGAAATCTACATTTTCTGCCACATTGTTTCCACCAATTTTCCTAAAGTTATAAGTGGATAAGAGCTAACGCTCTTCTATAATTTTTCCCTTTTCAAGTAATATTTTTTGCATATCTCACTCGATCCTCGATTAGCCTTTCAAATCATTGTTGCATATAGTAGATATCCCTCTTCTCTATCTACTTCATCTACCCTTTGTGGTTTTATTTCATGTTGGTTTCAAGTTCCAAATTTTTTCATCATGTCAGTTCAACAATCAATAAATACTCTACTGATTTTTATCAATCATTTCAAGTTGTTTAACTTGGTTGATCATGTTCACACTTTCCTGAGTTGCTCCCAACATCCTTCTAGTTTTGTGTGTCACAAAGGACTGTTAGATTTTTATCTAACTTATTTACCGTCAAACCTGAAGCATAGTTTGGTCTAGTTCGTTATCCATGGTACATCCTTCTCACATTCATTTTATCTTGTTAATAAAATCAGAATTTAGTAAGTATAATTACCCTAATTAGTCAAATAGCTGCAACATTCACTCCGATACTAAAATGTAATAGTCACTTTATTACACTTCTCAACTAGGATTTTTTTATATTAACTTCATGCTTCACTGATTTAAATACCTAGTATTTAAATCTAGCATAAATATGAAATTGAATCCATCGATAACTATCATAAACCATGTGCAGTTGCATGAGAGTATACAGATCCTACTCAATCCCCCTCAAACACTCTTTACGAGCCAATACACCAAGTGTATCATTTGGTTTCCTTTTTCAAGTATTGAAAATCAAGTAATGTTTTCTAAGTGCATACCTAGAACTCAATCATTGAATCCCATCAGAATCTGACATCTTAGATCCTTGGTGAATCCAGGATAGTGTAATCAACAACTTACACTACTTTGGCTAAAGTTTCAGAGACATGTATGCCATGCTCGCCAGCTTTTGACGACACATTCGTCATTAGGAACTTGTCCTTCACCTAGTTCAGTTATATAGATTCTTTTCCATATTATTATGTTCATATTTGACAACTTAAGAATTCATTTATGTCCATTCCTATTTACTAGGTTCATTTATTTTGTTAATATTGGTAAGTAGATTTTACTAACTAAGCAAGCCACAAAGTTCTTAAATACTTCATTCGTACCATTTTGATTTGATCATTCAATGATGGTACTCACCCAAGTCATGGTATAATGTTGCTAACCTCATTGATACGATTAACTATCGCACCTATGATTAATATTTATTCATACATCTTCTACCTTAGTTTAATGTGTCATCTTATTACAAAAGCTACTAATGCATCTTCTAATTGTTGATGTGTCGGTTTTCATGACAACACATCTCAATCCTTCGAAGGAATAATTCTTCCAATCCTAGGGAAATAGTTATGACATGAGGACCTAATAATTAAATTTGATATATAATACCTCGACCTATCAATGGACATTAAGTATAATTTCCTCTTATTATTATTTTACTAGCAAACATCTACATGACTCCGCCTTTTATTGTTGATTATTGTGATATTTGTTTACGGCTATTATTCTTAACCAAACCTATATCATTGGAGTTCATAAAGACCGCAGAGTGGATCTACTAGTTCTTATGTATAAAAAGATTAAATTCATTTGACATACTTTCTTTGAATATATATGCCATATCCAATTACATCTTTAGTGTTTGTTTACTTTATAGAACATGAGATATCTTATTACAATGAAACCTTTCAAATTAATGCTAAGCACGTAAAATACTTCAAGACAATACTCATATATTACTAATCAAATTTATAATGATATGATTAATCATTTATCATATATAACAATCCATAAATCCATTACAAGTCATAAGTGGCCATTAAAAAGGGTCACTTTAATACAATAGGCTTAATTGCCTTTATGTTTTTATCACAAAATCCTTTACTCAAAACCAATTGATAACTTCATTAACAAGACAAAGAGAGAGTAACCAAGGGTAAATTATAATTATCCCAAAACCATTTTATTTACAAGAAAGTCATATATTCAAACAAAAGACTTAATTGGTCATCAAGATGGTCATTTTGAACATCCGGTATAATTACCTTTAAGTCCAAAACAGATAACCCTTTTAAAATATCAATGAAAAATTTATTATCTAGCCAAGGGATACTGAAAAATAGTCAATTTATATTAACCCAATAGCCATCATGTTACAAAATATAATTTAACTTATTGTTACGCTTAAATACATTTTTCTTAGCCACCAATATACAATCAAGAGAGTTCCCTTTTCATTAGCCCCGGGCCTCTTTACTATTCGTAAGTAGATCTTTCACTTTTAATCAAGTAAAAACCATTCTTTTAAACTCGGTATATGGTATTCAAACAAGTTATGATATCCTCATACTTCAACCCGCAATGTAATCTACCCCAAATTTGGGAAAACCAACATATTTCCACAGGTCGGTATTAAGAGAACTAACATGGAACCGTATCTTACTTTAGAGTATTATATTACAAACTAGATGAATTTAACCTCAATACCTATCATCCGTAAAGTAATTAATATAACAAAATTTCCATCAAAATATCTTCAATTTCATTCTTTACATCATTTTTAAAGGAAATTAGATAAACTTTAATTAAAATATCAAACCAAATCAAAATTAATTTAACTCTAATAACTTCCTACTTTCTTCTATATAACAACATAATCAAATGAAACAACATTTAAGAAAGAACAAATCATCAACAAACAAACTCTAATAGTGTCACAATCATAGATCTACCATAACAACTTCTCCTGAACCATACATCTAAGGGTAGATTACGGTTTTTTTTTCAATTTTTCTTTTACTCATACAAATTTATATATGTATATAAATATATCAATAATTTCAAAAAAATTAAATTCCATGTCACCATATGACCCATCTCATTAGCAGTAATCACACCATATAAGTATAACCGATTTAGGGCAAGCCCACGTATATGCCACAAAGCAATAGTGTGGCTTAGTCACATCCATAATCGAACCCAATGTCTTCCATAAAAACAATATCTATGGATTATATGGTTACATTTGGCCATTCATGGCCTAAACTAAAAATACATAAATGCCCAAGAGCATTACTAGACCCATACATTCAGTGGCCTGGAACCCTTAATACTCAACTCAAGAAAAATGTATATAATAACTATATAATCCACGTTGCCCCTTTGTAGGGTATATGCATATATAATAACAAAAATTACAATTTAAAGTTTTTATTCATACACACAATGCATGAACATGATTGCCATTCATTAATTCTAACTAGACCAACAACCATTTCTACACTTTAAATCATACAGAACCTTAATGTAACTTAGGTAAATCCATCTAGTGTATAATATAATATGCAAAAGTAAGATATGAGCCCATGCCTATAGATAAGGATATTTCCCGCTCATATTTGGAGAACCCAATAATCGGAAACCAAAGTGGCTTTTTATTTGGAAGTTGCCAGAAAATCCTTTTCTTCAAGTAACACCCATACCTGTAGGATATTTACTTCACACACAAGACCCAATATGCACAGTCATTCTCTTGTCTAATAAAAACCCCAAATTTTGGAAACTAAAACCTAGAAACGAATTTCTAGAAGGATGATAAACACGGATCAAGAGACCAAATTATTCAAGAAATATATATTCACGAATAAAAGTTCTATCATTTGAAATAAGAGTAATCCTATAATGCCATGCACAACTCATGCATTATTTTCAAAGTTGGGTCTTATAACCCTTACTCCCAACTCACAAAAGAGCTTGACAAATAAATAACAAAAGAAAATAGACCTATCTTGCATGTTGTTAGATTATTTAGAAATATTTGAGGTTTTTGAGGAAATTAATAATCATTAAAGCCAAGGTGCTATGTAGGTGGCCTAGAATTCCACACCACCACCTTCCAAATCTCATGCCATATTTGGAAGTTGATTTAATCAACAATAGTTCATCTTTTAACAATACATGGTCGATTGACCAAAGGTGTTATAACTACCACATAATTGAGATTTTACATGCATGGGTCGGTTTGACCTTCGAGTCCACAAGGATTATAATAAATGATGACACTCCATGACCACCTTTACCCATGTTCAAAAATACATAAATATAACTTATTTTCTTACCTTCTAATATGTCATAATAAGACATGTATCTAAATTAATCAAATTTCCATCAAGTGTGACCAACTCAATAACCTAGACACCTTATTTCATTAGGGGTGGTGATGCTTATCACATAAGGTTTAAATAATATACGTTCAATTACCATCCATTATTTCTTGCCATATATGGGCTTAATATTCATGCCCACACTTTAGAAACATTATACCTTGTCATGTTAGATTAAGACATTATAAAACCTTAGCCATCAGTTCAGATCCAAAATGTTAGATAAAGAAAACATGATATAAATACTAGTTATTAACTCCGAAAGTATAATCCTTCTATTTACTTAAGCCCAAGATTAAATTTTACTTAACGGATCGAACCAATAAAAGATATCAATTTTTGCTTTCACACTAAGAGTAGGGGTTTAGGAAATCAAAATATTCATTCATAGAATGATATGAAATGAATATATATGTATATTTCAAAATGCAAATTGAAATAATACCTTGGTCGTTTAACTCCACATGTTAATTGTTGGGGCTGCTATTACAAAATTTTGACATTTGAATCCATGCCAATAGAAGAAGGTTAGTATTAACTCAGCAATGCGTATACAATAGGTATGATCGTCCAATATAATAATAAGTTTATTCTAGTGTATGCAGCCTAAGAAATATAACAAAACATCTATCACTAAATTCAGCAAAAAGAAATATCTTGCCTCTTTCTTTCAAAATTACAACTTGAATATGCGAGGTGTGACATAAGTCACATTGAGATCGTTAGTCTCGATAATATATCAAATCTACAATATCATCACAACATCAAACATAAGGTTTTCTTAATAACATATTATTAATAAAAGTAATTTCTATTAAAATTTTGATAAAACCAAGGAAGAATAAAAGAGCCACTAACAACACAAACTAGAGTAGGTTAAGGATGGGGGTTATCAATGTTTTCCCTACAAACTACAACCAGAGGGTCCACAATGTCATGTATATACGGCTCCCACCAGTTATTTTGTGTTGTTTCTTCAATTTAAAAAGCCTTCCTAAAAAGAGAAATGGTAAGATCCAACCTAGGAAACTTGGCGTTGGGAGGAGCTTCCCGCTTCCACCACCACTACCTCAAATTCCTCAAAAGCATCCCCATTTCCTTGTGTAGGTGAATCCTACTAGTGATAGGGAGAGAAACTCCATCTAATCCTAGATTAACAATAATGAAAACCTTGGATATGAACCTCGAAATGATGAAAGTGGTTGGCGAATCCATTGGATTCTAAATAATAGCACACACAACACTCCCTAATTGTCTAGAAGAGATCAAGGTGCTCCACCTTTAAGTGAACCATCTCCGCCTTAACCTAGATATGAAGAAAACATGGAGATAATAGTCGCCGATAAATCTATTTTAATGCTATATCATTAACAATAACATGATTTATGGCTTTTCCATATATGAAAAGAATACAAACAAGAAATATTTTCCAAAAATGTTGTAATTTGTAGGCAAAGCATGGGCGAAGTCCCCACTAAGAACCATTTTCCAAGAAAATTATGAAATATAATTTTTTAAAAGTGGTATAAATCCATTTTTAGGAAGATTGAGCATATAGGAAAACCATAAAGGCGTTTTATTTTATTATCCTCAAGAAATTAGTATAATTGTATTTTAGGCCTCTATATTCTTAACCCCGTCTCTATCTAACAAACCTTGATAGATAATGCACCAAAGGAAAATAAATTGTTTGGGATCAATATGGCCTTCCCAAAGATTGGAAAATATTCTACCTCGAATGGGATCTAGGGACCTTAATTTATAAAGGTTATTTAGGGTTTCAATCTATATTACCCTTCCTTTTTTTAAGGGGAAGAGTTTGATAACCAAACGTGGTTTATACTAGAAAAAATGAGTATTAATAGACCAAATTGAATCTCTCCACTAAGGAGATTCATAAAGGAAACTAATCTTATATCCATATAATCATTATGTATGGATTTTTGAATCTAATAAATAGATTATACATCATCATTCTTAAGATATAATTTATCCTTAAGCACATCACATAAAATGAACTATTAAAAACCTTGTTGAAAGTGTCATAGAAGAACATGAATATGTTTTTAAAAATCCTAATAATCTTAAACTAAGGGACCATGTCAAAACTATACATTATGAATAGTAAGAATGGGAGACCACTAGAAAGAATGGGAGTTAAGTAAAATTCCATTCATGGAACCATATTTAATCTGAGTAAGGATGGGTTGGAGCATTTCATAGGTCTTCCAAATACTTTTAACCACAAAAGTGCCACAAATATTAACTAGAAGAATGATATTCTAAGAGTCTACAAATAAATCCCACCCCAATCGCTTTCTAGCAAGAGGATTTCCTTAAGTAATTTAATTTATAAATAGAGTTTTCCAACTCTCATAATATTCCAAGATTGTGATTTAATCCATTTGACATAAAGGGGATGACCTTGAAGTTTAATGTCTATGATCGAAAGTCCCCAAATTCCATATGTCTAGAAACAAGATCCCAATAAACAATGTGGAACTCTTTATTTCTTTCTGAACTTTCCCATAAAACATCTCTTAATCAATTCTCCAATTTACTAGAAGAATTTTTAATAATCCTAATAATAGGAATACTATACATGAGAAGAAACCAATACTTAGGAGAAAACTTGAAGTTTACCTTCCCAAGAAATGGGGTTGGTTTTCTAATAAGAAATATTTTCTCCATCCTTTGGGCCACATATGGTCAAATATCAAAAGGAGAATCTTTATAAGGAAAATGAATTCCAACAAATTTTAATTTCACACCTAGTTGAATCCAAATGTTACAATTGATTTCCATCCAATAAAAGAGATTTAAAGGGGATAGATACTTCATATAACATTGAGTCTTTTTCCATTGAATGAAAGAACCTAAAGCAAGGTAACAAAAATCAAGGAATTGAGGTTATTCTTGAATTAGGATTATTGTTCTAAAAGGGTGAGAAAAATTCATTAGAAAATATATATGGAAGATTTTTGGTTAGAATAGGGAGGGATATTCCTTTCACTACGCATTTAGAAGAGTAATTGAAAGGAGGTATTTGAATACTTTTACAAAAATCACATAAAGAAAAGAAGCAAAGAGAAAACATTTCCTAATTGATTTGAACAGATGAATTCTATGTGATTACACTCCATTCATGGTAATACAAGCTCCATAAAATATCCCTAATGGGATACCACTTAAAAATGCACAAAATATTGGAAACTTGCAGCCACATAAAATACTGATTTTACCAGATTTTTACAGTTGGGGCAGCGAACTAAAGAAACTTAATATTTGCCAAAATGTCCACCCAAAATACTTGAAAATTTAAATAGAGCTTGATATTATTATAAAGGACATAAGGAAACTATTTTTGGACTTTTACAAAGATTAAGTCGCTAATTAAAAATTACAAAATTCCCTAGGTGTTCGGAATACTCAGAGGTTCGTAACCCTCTAAATACAAGAGCAAAAATATGGGTCTTTGGAAATAACAATGAAAAATATAGGAAATAGTATTTCCACCTTCAGATCTGAAAATGGATGACTGGAAAACCCCAAATAAAGGTTGCAAGTCACCTTGCTTGGAATGGGGTCAGAAAATGATGGAGGCACCTTCAACGAGCTGCCATGCCTAGCCCAAATGGCTGCCATGAATCTGATCTAGAGCCCCTCTGCTTATCTTCCCCAAATTCCCCAAGACCCTCGAGATCCTTCCTCTGAAACCTCTGTTAATGTCTCTACCACACAACCCTGAAAGCGGCTCCAAAATGACAGACTAGGGTAGATCTCTCACTACCAAAGAATGCCCTGCTAGCTAGGGATGGGTCTCTCACCACCGAAGCTAGGGTCCCTGTGGGATTTGACTCCACAAGTTGTAGATGTGCAACAATAACAGCTGCATGAGAAGGGGTCAATAAAAATGTATGCGAAAAAGGTCCCTTTCCTTTCTCCCTAGCTCCTTATATACTTCCCAAGGAAAAAGAGCCCCAATGGACCCAAAACGCATTTGTTTCTATGGAGGGGCCAATAATATAAAGTGACTTAAGTTACTTTTCCCCTTTTAGTCGCGATGGTCCAAAACTGACCTCCAAATGCCAAACATGAATATTAGTACGATGCGGCCCCTTCTCAATAGCCCCTAGCATCCACAACCCCTTAGGTATGACCACGGCTTGGAATCAATTTGGCCCTTAGGCTTTTGGCATAGAAAAGGGGACATTACAATCCTCCCTTCCTGAGAAATTCTTGACCCCAAGAATTACCCTGTCATCTTTGCGAATCGATTACCACGCCATAAGTTTCTCCATCTCACCTGCCGTCAATCAAGGATCGGTGTAATCCGAAGTAACCAGGAAACCCCATGTAGTCATCATGACCTCCATATTGTATCAAGAGAAATGTTGTCGTGAAGTAGAATGATACCCAAACCGACTCTCCACTGGTACCCACATCGGGATTGCCAATCTGTCCAATCCCTACCACTCAGATGCCATCATCCTGGGACTCGTCACTATCTCTCCGATCAACTCTTGGGTATGAAATTCCACTTTGAACCCTGTAGAATTCCTTGGATCAACCTGTGAAATAACTTGTATACGCACAAAGTGTGCCAATTCTCCCACATGACCTACACACGTGTGAGAGTAATGCTGCTCATAATGTATCTCAACGTGTCCCATGGGGAAAATTCCCAATAATCCAAAGTAGATAGTCAACTCGGCAATATCAGCTCCACATACTCCACCTTCTGCACCGATCGTGAACCTACCGAACAACCCCGAGTCAAATTCATCTCTCCACTAACCAACATGTGGGCAAAGTGCTCACCGGCCTAGAAGTAGTAAAATACATAGGAGTGTTGTCCCATGTCGACTAAAAATTATGGACTCGTAAGCTATGACTTTTCATAGTGAAAATCATACATTCCTGTATAAAGTTGAGGATATTCTCACTCAACCTATGCCATATGGACTCTCTCGACATGAACCCTGTAGGTCTCATCAAAGCTCAAGTGCCCAATCACGAGAAGAACAATGCACATATCGCAATATCTCCATCCTCAACCATAAATCGACACAAGGTACAATCTTCCCCGATAAAAGATCATCTCATCCTCTAATTTGTAGTTGTCATCTTCATATGTGACCATCCAAAATCTCAAGTGTGTCTGTTCTTGGAGTACTCAACAAGCAAATGATATCTCCATCTCAATGAAACCTCGATAACCAACATAATGATAAAATCGATGATCGAACTCGTAATCCCAATGTCTATAATTGTCTCATGTGAAACACTATTGGTTACACTCCCATCCATGACTCCACTCATCTTATTTAGAGTCAAAGTCTCCATCATATCTAACTCACTCCCCAATTCAACATCATCCGACTAACTCTCCACATATGTCATCCAATTCATGTGCTCGTATCTATTGTCAGAATAAACAATCCGTCGAATAGGAGTCATCAAATATCCCACTTGTCTCATACCTTGTGATGTCACCATGATCCACAAGGCGCTGATTTCCTTCACTATTCAACTTCTACAACGACATGCTTCTTTCTTCACTAATCACATCTTTTGCATTCGCCCTTGTATACCATGAAATATGATTTATTTGTTTTCCTTGAAAATTTCAATTTATCCACATGAGGGATGAATGCAAATTTCCCAAAAGATGGAAGCGAATATGTCCAATGAATGATTTTAACTTCAAATAACCCAAAGGTACAACACATTCAAGTACTTCACATCTCTTAATGACAATAAATAAATGAGTTACCTTCTTTGTGCAAGACATGTCTTTCCATGGACATAACACATCAATTCCTTCTATGTTGGGAATACACATGGCTTCTCCCTCATCATACTTTATTCTCTTTCCCCATATTTTCATTTCATCATAAATGCAAGAGGAAGGGATATTAACATCAGAACTCATGCATCCATAAAATTTACCATAAGGAACTTCATCCCTTTTGTTGTACTCATTGATTCTCGTCATGAGAGAAGACAAAACATCTGAAATAGCATAATTGGGGCTGCTCATCACACCTTTACAACTTAGAATTTCTAATATAGGATAAACATCTTCATTCTCCTTTGGTTTTTCAACACATGCATCATCATCTTCCTTAACATCATGCAACCGTTGCATCCCAAAAATAGTCGACCTCTAGCACATTCAACCACAATTAATATACCACATACCTCATGTCCTTTCAATATCATGGGCTCCTATATTATTTTCTTTGCCAACATATGATTATTAGCTGAATCAAGAGCAATGTGAATGGAGGATGTGTTTATCCCATCTAGCATACGTTGAGACGTGATTATGAAATAGTCTTCCTTAATCATCCAAGCATTTAAATGTTGTCCCAAATAATAGAAACATGGAAACAACATAGGAGAACTCAACAAGCTATGAAAATGGTAACCATTATCATACCTTAGGATGCTAAAGTCATGAATGCACCTTGAATTCAACTCTTCTTTTTAACAACAAATTACACTTTGATTCTTTAAGCACTTTGAGGACCGAAGGCCCCACTAACCCTTCCAAGGGTTCCACCATGTAGCTGATATAAAAATCAGTCATGGGATCTTTTAATAAAGCATTTTATCCTCTCTTTATGACTATTGTTATACACGGTCCAATAGGCTGAAGATGATAGAAAAACATTCTCTTACCCTTTTGAGCAATCAAAACCAACGCTAGTACTTTGAGAGTTACTCTCCCTTCTTGCACCGGAGTCTCCAAGGAAGAAATCATGCTTGCCAACACTTGTAATCCCAAAAGACACATTTGAATTCCTTCCTTTGCTTATGAAATCAGTCACCAAGTTTTCAAAATCAGAATTGATAGTTTTGGACAATTGCAACATATTACCAGGATCCCATACCTTATAATGCCCATGAACCCTTGTATCATGTAAGGTCTGCCATCTTTGCTTCTCTTGTATCTCCTCATAAAGAAGATTATCACTCTTTGTCTTCATGATGACTTGACTTTGATGCACCAAATTCTTAGCATTCTTACCATCAATAGGTTGAATACCATCATGATAAAACTATTGTAATGATATAGGATGAAGATGATGAAATAAATCCGGCTACTACTAACCTCCTTATAAATAATATCATCAAAAGGTTCACCTTCTATTGCTGATTTAGAAACCTCCAAAACACCATCCCTTGGAGTATCCTCGTCAAGCTTGGTCTCCAAAATGACTCGACCTTTTTCTGCCACAAATCCTGAGCATTCTGGTCTACAATGGGCTGAAATTCTTCATAAATCAGCTTATCATGAGTTGTTAGTTTGGAAATTGCAACAACGTGCAATTCCACACAAGTGTCCATGTGAGGCTCCTTCTCATGTGCAAGTTGCTCTATACAAAATTTTTCGTGGGTGTAGACTGCCTTGCATCATTTTCCCACATATTTCCTTGAACTCTTATAGGTGTTGTCTTTCTTGGGCGGCTATCAATCTAGTAGCTCTAGCTCTGCTATTCCATTCCTCACACCATTTTAGAGTTTCCATTACATCCTCCTTGCTTGCATATACAAATTTCTTCTCCTGAGCTGGAATAATTTCTCTAACAAGTAGAGTTTCACTAATGCAATTATTTTTCTCAATGGAAATCATACCTTTTTCTCTAGAATCTTCTTCTTCTTCAAATGAGTTCTTTTGTAATTCAGTATCTTGGTATATGATGATCTCGCTTGGGCTTGCTACCAATCTTCATCATGCAATAATCTAGAAATGACATATTATCTCTGAAACCCTTACTCAAAGATTGGTATTTCCTCCAACAAGAATCCTCATCAATCACCTCTATTAGCCGCCCTTTATAATTGTTCTCATCATTTTCCTTATTGTCCCTGATTTTCTTTGATTCAAATTTCAAGTGAACTCGGCTCAAATAAAGGTTAGTGGATTCTGTTGTTTCACCATGTTGGTGAACATTTCCTTCATAAAACCCACATTGAGATCTTTCCAAACTACCATACTTGACCAACATAGGAATTTGGATGAACAAAACTATGATACCACTAAAATATCCCTAATGGGATGCCACTTAAAAATGCACAAAATATTGGAAACTTGCAGACACATAAAATATTGATTTTACAGATTTTTGATTAGAGCAAAGTGAACTAAAGAAACTTAATATTTGCTAATATGTCCACCGAAATACTTAAAAATTTAAATAGAGCTTGATATTATTATAAAGGACATAAGGAAACTTTTTGGACTTTAAGAGATTAAAATGCTGCCAACAAAATTATAGAATGCCCTAGGTGGCTAGAAACTTCAAAGGTTCAGTAACTCTCTAAATACAAGAGCAATAATATGGGTCTTTGGAAATAACAATGACAGATATAGGAAATAGTATTTCCACCTTTAGATCTAAAAATGACCAATTAGAAAACCCCCAAATAAAGGCTGCAAGTCACCTCGCTTGGAATGGGGTCAGAAAATGATTGAGGCACCTTGATGAGTTTCCACGCCCAACCCAAATGGTTGCGTGAATCGATTTAGAGCCCCCCGCTTATCTTCCCCAAATGCCCCCAAGACCCTCGATATCCTTCCTCTAAAACCTCTGTTAATGTCTCTACCACACATCCCTAAAAGTGGCTCCAAAATGACAGACTAGGGTAGATATCTCACTACCGAAGAATGCTCGCTAGTTAGGGATGGGTTTCTCACCACCGAAGCTAGGGTCTCGTGAGATTTTACTCCACAAGTTGTAGATGCGCAACAACAGAGCCGCACGAGAAGGGTTAATAAAATGTATGTGAAAAGGTCCCTTCCTTTCTCCCCTAGCTCCTTATATACATCCCCGAGGAAAAAGAGCCCCACTGACTCCAAAACACATTTCTTTCTATGAGGGGCCAATAAAATAAAGTGACTTAAGTTACTTTTCCCCTTTTAGTTTCCATGGTCCAAAAGTGACCCCCAAATATCAAATATGAATATTAGTACCATGTGGCGCCTTCTCAATAACCCCAACGTCCACCCCTTGGGTATGACCACGGCTTGGAATCGATTTGACCCTTTGGCATAGAAAAGGGGACATTACATTGGGCGTTAGAAAAAGGGACATTACACTCCAACATCTCAAAACAACATATTTACATTTTGGAAAAATCGAAAGTAAAAAAATGGCTTAGAGAATAAAAATAATGAAAGCCCACTCAATCTTCACATGAATGGATTTTTTATTAGAGTATTTAGCCCATTCTATATCTTCATAGACAAAAATATATTTATCATGAACATAGTTGTGTCAAGTAATTTTTTTAGTTTTGAAAAAGAAAGGGATAAGATGAATCAATCTAGGAACAAGATCTTTAACAATTATTTCATAGGAAACATTCAAAAGATTTACAAAACTCAAATTACTAATGAACTTAGGATCTATAACCTTTGGATTAAGCTTGACATTTCCTTGATTGATGAGTGATCTCAAAATGTTGTACTGAACATCTTCAAAATATGTGTTATTCTATATATTTTATTCAATCTATAGCTTCATAGCTTATTTGGATTGAAAAAGGGAAAATAATTATTTGATAACCTAATCACCCACCATCATTCATTGCATTCTATTTCTAACCCGAGATCCCATATATTTATTAGATTCCTCAATTTTGAGTTCATATATCCTTTGAGTATCTTGTGTTTGATTATGCACATTGAAGAGAGACTTACAAGTTCTCGTGAAATCCTATTATATTAATGGGATGAGATTTTATTAAAATGTCATATAAAGGTGGTTTCTTGATTTCCAAACAATATATGAAAGGTGTTATTCTAAATTTTGACATGTGCACAACAATAGATCCATCATGTTCCCCTTATGGGTCTAGAAACCATGTTCCAAATGAATTTAATGTGTCCTAGAGTAATACCATGTTTGATATCAATAATAAAAATAATCATGTTTGATATGTGTGTTGTTGACATAAAATTAGGTCTTGGTTCATCTTTCTCAAGGGGCACTCCATTCAATTCAAAAGTGAATAGGCCAATGATCCAAGAGAGTAACATCATCAATGATAGATATAAGGTGGGTGAGAGAACAAGAGATGGAAAAGATATCCTACTCTACAAGTAAATAATTTTTCAACCTTTTAACCATTCTTTCTTGACCATGCCAAAAATTTAACATGTGAATAATGTTGAGATAAAATATTTTATATGGTGGTGGTTGGTATTAGAGAGGCCAATATATTTATAGATGTAAAACCATGCCTCTCACTCACTAGAGCACAAACACATGGTAGGGATACATATTTCTTTATTTGATTCTACCATGTTGAAATCACCACATAAAATATAGTGGGCATCAAAAAGTGATTCTACTAGTGGGTAAAAACATGAATGTAGGTTACACTTTTGGAAAACAAAATTTAGGCTAAAATAAGAATCTACAATTAAATAAACATGTAGAAAATATTAATTAAATTTGTAAAAATTGTAAAAAAAGACTAAGCATTGTATAAATATGTATTTATACACCTAATACTATATATATATATATATATATATATATATATATATATATATATATATATATATATATATATATATATATGATTTTGAAATGTATGGTCACCTTAAGTTTTGTATAAAAAATATATATATTTTAATGGTAAATATTAATTTAAAAATATGTATGGATTTTTTTAAATGACTAGGCACTACGATTCTTAATGTAGAATAAATTTTCAAATTAACCCTCCATAATATTAATATTTTCATATATTTATGTAGTGTGCACGACTATTGAGGAAAAAAATATCTATAAAATTTTAAATTTGTTAATAAATTAGTATCTAAAAATATTAAATGGATTATAAATAACTATTAAAAATAGCAAGCCACTATATGTAATGCCTCCATTTATAAAAAAATAATAATAATAAAATAAATATAAAATAAAATAAAATAAAAGGATGCAAATTAAAAGAAAACCCGTGATATTCTTCTTAGGGCGGATTTAGGGCAAAATTGGGTCTTTGCTTCCATCGTTTTGGTTTTGTGTGGGGAGAGGGAGTGTTGTCGCCGCCGCCATGGGAGGAAGCTTCAGTGCTACGCACCCATCTACTGTAGAAGAAGGCGTGAAAGGGGGGCGACAGTCTGTGAAAACCAGTCTTTGCAACATCCTCCCAGCCACTGTCAAAAATGAGCTCCAAAACCTACGTGGTATCTCACAACTTGGATGTTGTTTTAGTGTTTGATCCAATGAAAGAATGAGATAGCTTCTCATGGACGTGGTCACGGCCGTGTACAGAAAATGTGGGGGGTTTTTCCTCATAAGGCAGACACGCCATTTCACCATGCAACAAACAGGTCTCCAGCCCAATCAGTTTACTTTGACAGCGTACCTCCCATCCTGTGCCAAAATAAGAGCTTTGAAACTGCTGCAGACGCCCATCAAAGCATTTTGGAGAAGGGATTTTGTATGTTTTAGTTGCAAGTGCGCTAGTAGACAAGGATGCAAATTTCGGAAGCATACACAAAGCAAGTCAACTGTTTGACAGAATGCCTCAAAGAAATGCGGCCTCATGGAATGCCATGATGGCAGCATATGCACAAAATGGATTTGTAAAAAAGGCGCATGGATCGTGTGTGATAAAATGCCTGCAAAAAAAAAGTCATTTGTGTGGATATGTTTGCTTGGTGTTTGATGAGCACATGAGAATGTGCAAAATGTGGAAGCATGTGAACTGTTCGACAATGCCTGAAAGAAATGTGCTTTATGGACTGTAATGATGGCAAGATGTGAAAAAAAAAGAGTTTGTTGAAAAGGCCTTGGAAACTTTCAAGCAAATGCATTTGGTACGTGTTAAGCCAGACTCCACAACCTTTTTGCCAGCATCCTCCCAACCCGTGCCCAGACTGCGTGGGCTTCCATCAAAGCATAAAATATTGATGGACTTTGTCAGATGTTGTAGTTGCCAATGCTCTGTGCACGCTGTTACAACATTTGACCAAATGAAAAAATGGGACAAATGACTCTCTGAAATGCATTTTTTAGCAGAAATCTGCATAAGAGACACGGTTTTCCTCGCGGGACAGTCACTTTGTTTGGTGTGCACATCAACCTATTTTATCAAGGCATAGAAAACAAGATGTTTTTGTTTGCAATGCAACTTCCCTGGTAGACGTGTATGCAAAATGGTGGAGCTGAGGTTGCTCGTGAACTGGTTGACGAAGTGCCCAAGCAAGATGCTGAACCGAAGCCTGCGGCTTCGACCGACTTCATTCTCTAGGCATGGTTCTTCTTCCCTTACCTCTCATAATTATCATGTTTTAGTTCTCTTTTGCAACTAAATAGAATTTTAAATTATTAGGATTTTTAATACAGTTAAATGTCCCTTCAAATCGTTGCAAAACAATAAATTGTCATGTCGTAACTCACGACGTCATTATAACTCGTCTACTTTAAACCATGAACTATTACCCTCACTTTGAGATGATTTAGAAAACTCTTACCCATCTTGATTGCTCCAATATTGTTTTATCGACCAGATGAATTTGACTCCCCATTGATAAAGTTGACCTTCTTCCTGTTTAAAATAGTTAAATTTTACATTTTTCGGAGACTCACTAAGTACCCTTCAGTAACTCTGGAAATGAGATGTGAAGTTTCATTTGTGTACCTTGGTATACGAGGAGTCACCTTGACATTTTGTATGACCTGAAATGAACATATGACATCCTTTTGACGCTCTTATAGGAGCCCTGTTACACTGGTTTACAATAGTAGGAAGTTGTTAAAACTAGAAAGTTGGCTTTCGTTTTGGACCGCCATTTGAAACCTGGAAAGAGAAATCACATCCGTCTTCACAAACCTCTAACGTTTATACTAGAAAAATGCATGGAATATTTAGTATAGGAAAGAGAACTTTTCGGGATAGTTTGGCGAAGCCATTTGGTAGGCCTTCGGTCACAGTTTGACGAGGTCAAACTGAACCAATTTCGTCTTGTCACTCTAGAAAAGTTGTCGCCATTTGAAAATGGTTTTCTAGTTCTCTGTCCCATCGACTCTAATGAATTATCCTTATATAGGGAAACTAGTAGGAAGTGTCTCGTTGCGTGCGCATCCATCAAATGTTTGTTTTGGACGTAGTTTTTGGATCCCTCGAGCTAACTTTTGTCCTTTTTCAACTGGGTCAACTAAGATCAGTAGCCCTGGAAAATTAGCCGCCAAACGCAAACCGTTCGCTCTTTTTCAACTCCGTCAGTTGCTATGAATTCTTGGTATATCTAGGGACACGTAGAAAGTTAATTGTGGTGTGTGTTCTCATCGGAAGATATAGTTTGGAAGTGGTTTCTTAGCCTCCGAGCCCGTTTTGAACGTTTTGTAGCTAGTAAGAAAATGTAAAAATACGAAGTTACGGACCCTTGTAGGGTTTCCAAATCACCCCGGAAAATTTTAACATATGCAAATAATTATTTAAAATCCTTTAGTGTATTTGTTGTGTGAAATAGAACTTTTGACAAAATGGTGTTTCTCTCTCCTGAGTGCAAAATGAAGAAAAATGAAATGCAATGAATACATGTTTCTAGACCTTTTTATTTCGATTGCAAATTGTAATTATTGTCAGATGTAAATGGGAAACTGAAAAATGATAATTATGATTGATTAGGGTGGATGCCATGCCAGCGATTTATCGCTGATATCATGCTCACGTGGGTTTTGCAGGATGGAAGAATGACGAAAAAAAAAGGCGATGTGTAATTTAATTATTATTATTGAAATTTTTACAGGTCATTGTAAAATGAATAACTGTATAATGTAGTCTCTTGTTACTGAAAAGTTATATTTGAAATTTGTTAATATGTATGAGATGCTAGTTTTAGGGATATCTTAGGAAATGTGCATCTAATTCACCGGTTCAATTTGATTCTTAGTTGTGTATGGAAAAAAAAAAAGATTTGATATATATATAGTAAATGAAATTGAAGTTAATATATTGTAGTACTTTTTCAGCATTCAATAAATGATTAAATTAATTACTGGGTTATCTTCTTACCTTGCAAACATAATAAAGAGTTTTTTTATGGAAACACTCAACCCTAATAAAATACTCGTGCATAGCTTGCCTGCATGTGTGATCCCTTTTACCATATAAGAAATTTAAAACCGTAGAACGAACTTAAACTTTGCACTCGATGGAACATCCTAGTGTTAGGCAAATAAGATCCCAAGAAAGGGGTTTATCATCTTAGTAGGTACGTTTAGTGACATCGACATAAACCAGACATATAGGAGCAACACACCAAACTTGACCTGGAGTAAGTAGAGCTAACCCTCCCTCCGTATCCTAGTGGATTACCTTGTGTTTTTCGAGGATAGATTTAAAAGTAAATTCTTCCCCTTTCCCCCATCGAATGAAATCCTGTTGAATCCTAACGACATAATTAGAGATCATGATATAGTTGCTCTATGTCTAGAATTCTTGTTAGTAAACTCTTTTGTCCCTCGTAGATAAATGTCTTATCCTTGGCTAGTGACAATATAGTGTTTTGATCTTTATGGAGAGTTTTTAGGGCAGATATGTTTTGAATCTTATTCTAATCTATAATAGAGCGTAAATCCCTAAGTAAAAAAATAAAAATGGAAATTAACTAAACCCTAGTGGATTAGGAAGTTAGCTTGTGGGTAGAAAACTATAATTTAACTCCTTGCATACGAAATTGAGTTGAAAGATGTTGATTCTAGAGAACCTTAGAAATTGTAATCTTGTCCCTTAATCCCTTGTTATGTCATTTTATGGCATTAAGGAATAAATAATATTTCTTATGCGGAATCGTGTAATGCAAAGATATGGGATCTTCGTGAACATAGATCACTTGTTTTTATGTGTATTTTATACGCTTCTAACCATGTACTTCCTTAAGATGTCAGACAAGTGCTGTCGTAACTCTTTAGTTTTAAGATGATGCTAAGAACGAGACCTTAGTGCGATGTAAGAGCATATCATATAATGTTGCACACGAGATTGGAGATTAGGATTGCGGTCAACCTTGGAGTCCTTATAACTTTATTAAACTTTTTCATGCGTTGTAAAGAATATAAATTACCTTGGTGTGACCAAACATCGAGAAAACAAAAGATATACATATAAAAATCAAATATGGAATTCAACAAGTTATTGAACTATAATAATAATGGTAGTGAAATAAATATTCCATGATCGATGGATGTTCTTGGGGAAAAATCTATTTCGAATCTATTTCTCCTCAATCCCAAGATTTCATCTTGGCATCACGTTAGATTCACTTGTGTAGCAAGGTTAAATTCTAAACTTTGGATAAGCATTTTTGGGAAGCACAATCTTAGCATAAGAATGGGAGAATTAGAATTTTGTATGAAATTTGAAATATGGAAAATACTCATGTAAGATATGAAGATTGTCATAAGGGTAAAGAGAAAAATTAAATGGTTGAACAATAAGTGGAATGTGAAACGAATTTTCAGAACATGTAGGTGGAAAAAGGGAGAAAATTATGCTTACATAGTAATGTTCTTGGAATGTGAATCATAACTAAAATACATTTAAAGTAATGATGTGTTGTGGGTTTTCCATTCCTGAAGTCACGTTTCTTGTGGTTGGGTCATTGCTAGTAGTTGTTCATTGGGAAAGTGTGGCATCGACATACCTATGTCATTTTCGTGGTGGTCTATGGGAGTCGATGACTTATGTGGTTGTCGTATGTGAGTTGAATTTTGTACTTGGAGCCCTTACCGTGTTGTGTGTAGTGAACAATGCAAGTCAAAAAAATTATCCTGGTATTTACTGTTGTATTTGGGTGTGTAAAATGTGGGCACTACATATGGTATCGAGTAGAGGTTCATACTCTTGAACCTCTGGGATGGATTGGAGTTGTGATGATTCTGCATGATGGTGATGGTGTTTCATGATGGTGATAAATATTGGAAGAGTAATGTGTTTTAAGAGTGATGTGATCTATGTTGTAATTGTGATAGTGTGAATGCACATGAGGTGTATGTCACTTAGTGTGCATTTGTTATCATGTTGATGTGCTGGGGATGGGAGTTTTCTCTCTCCTTCGTGTGGATTCTATGAAGAGTTCACGTGTGAATTACTGCTTGGAATGTGTGAAAATAATTCTAATGTGGATGATGGGGTGTTGGAGCATTGTGGCATATTGTGATATGTGGGTGTGTCGATATGTTGTATGACTGGATTGATGTAAAGTGAATTGAATTGTATCATGATATTTTACCATGTTTTGAAGAAATGTGTGTATCACTTTGTTGGTAGCAAATGAATGTTATGTTGTGATGTTACTATGTCCATCGTATGTATGATTTGTGTATTATGTAATGATTCATGTTGTGATATGGGGGCATACGGTGAGCCTATGAACCTATTGTGTACATTGATTGCACTTTAGGTGCAGGATGTGGTAATGTGATGTATCGTAACCCGTGAAAGTAATGATTGTGTTGTACCCTGTATATTTATACCATGCGCAAGACGTTATGGTTATTGTGTGTGAATTACCATTGTGTTTGTGATGTAGTTATGTGTATGTTGTGGACCTTACACTAGACGACCCTAAGGGGATAAATTTTCAAGAGTGTATCTGTGGAGAGAGGAGGCGTGGACCAGGTTTTCATAATCTTGAGCTGAGTACAAGTGAGAAAGTGGAGTCTTATATAGATTGAAAATCCACTTTTATCTCTGTTTAGTATACTTGAGCTTGCTCAAGATATTGTGGGTTCCACCACCTTAGGCTCAACTTATGCAACCTTATGCCCCCTACTCTTTCCTATTAGATTGTTCATTGAATAATCCTATATGATTTTGACTATGTTGACCCTTGTGGGAGTTTGGAGATATGATTCAGCAGAGATGATGAAAGATACATTATTTGATTTACTCATATCTGGTTACATGTATATTTCTATGAGATGAGGCTCGATGTCCGAGTGCTAAAGCAACTCGATGAGTACCCCTTTGGTGGCGATATGAGACCACATAGTGATTGTGCTATGCTATTTCCTCATTACGTATTTTATTCATAAATTAATCTTTCTCTTTTAGCTAGAACCAGCTGCTTTTTCTTGATTGACATGTTCTTATATTTTGGGCATTTATTTGATTTTTGCATTAACATTTGATTTTGCACTAACCATGGCTAATTAGCCATTTGTTTTTCTTGGTTTTAAAACTTTCTTTTCATATTTAAAAGTTTTGTAGCCTAGCCCAAGGCTTTTAATTTTTCCACTTGGCATTTGAATGGATTGTTATGCTGGTTCTAATGTCGTAATGTGTTGGAATAGGGTCATGGGATTCACCATGGAGTGGTGGAACCTATGGACCTGCTTCGTTGTATGGGGGTATGCCCCAAGGAGTTACAGATAACTAGTGGGTTGTTGAACCATGAGTTATTATGTCACTTGGGTTGGGGGTGATGGGGCTCTATGTGCCTGTGTCAATAGGGTGACCCAACCTCATTAAAAGGAGAAAGGAGATGGGACTCTATGGTTGAGTGACTTGTTATTCTTTATGGCACTCTATGGTGGAGTGACCTAATATTCTTGATGGGGCTCTATGGTTGAGTGACCCGACTTGGTTCTGGCACTATGTTTCTTCCTCTTGGGAGGTATATGGAGATTATCTGGTGATGCTTTGGGAGTATATGGAGTTTTACCTGGTACTTTTGGAGATATCTAGGGTTTGTTTCGTGATGTCTTGTTATGTGTGGAGTTGGTATAGTGAGTTATGTGTCCTCTTGTGAGTCTAGTTAGACTTTGTTATGATTGGTGGCGTGACTCTCCCCTTGGTTGGTATGGACTATTGGATATTGGATTGGAACTATGTCGTTATAGTCATGGATTTTTGTGAGTCATGTGATACCTGTTGTATATGTATTAGCGTGTTGATTCTGTTTGTTAGTCATATGTGTGTACTAGATCTATGTTTGGGACGTAACTGTTGGAAATTAATTGTTATGTGGTCTACTCGTTGTCATTCCATGGTTTGGTGAAACCCTTGTGATGTGGTACGGTTGTGAAAGTATGTAAAAGTATGCTTGTGAAAATTTGGTGTTGTGTATGACCCTGGTAGGGTGTTGTGACTGTAGTTCATGATGGGAACCCACAAGAATGAATAAACTAAAATTCTATAAAAAAATGAAATTTTAAAGGACTTGAATTAAGAATAATGTTAATGGAAAGAGATTAATGAAATAATGAATAAGAGAGAACTGCCAATCTTCACAGAACCTTGAAAGTTAAAATTTCTACCAGATGTTCCTAGGGCCACCCCGTAACCGTGATTTTGGATTTGAAATCTTAACCTTAGAGCGTACCTTCGCCACATTCGTCCCTTGTTGTGTACTTTTTCTTTCTTTCTTCATTGTATGTCGCATCGAGGATGATGCTTCTTAAGGGGAGGAGAATGTAATGCCTCCGTTTATAAAAAATAATAATAATAAAATAAATATAAAATAAAAGGATGCAAATTAAAAGAAAGCCCGTGATATTCTGCTTAGGGTGGATTTAGGGAAAAATTGGGTCTTTGCTTCCATCGTTTTGGTTTTGTGTGGGGAGAGGGAGTGCCGCCACCGCCGCCATGGGAGGAAGCTTCAGGCCAGTGCTACGCACCCATCTGCTATAGAAGAAGGCATGAAAAAGGGGGTGACGTCTCAGGAAAACCGGTCTTTTGCAACATCCTCCCAGCCACTGTCAAAAATGAGCTCCAAAACCTGCGTGGCATCTCACAACTTGGACATTGTTTTAGTGTTTGATCCAATGAAAGAACGAGACAGCTTCTCATGGACGTAATCACGGCCATGTACGTAAAACGAGAGGATTTTCCTCATAAGGCGAGACACACCGTTTGACCATACGCAACAAACAGTCTCCATCCCAATCAGTTTACTTTGATCACAGATTCTCCCATCATGCACCAAAATAAGAGCTTTGAAAACTATTGCAGACGCCATCAAAGCATTTTGGAGAAGGATTTTGTATGTTTTAGTTGCAAGTGCGCTAGTAGACAAGGATGCAAATTTCATAAGCATACACAAAGCAAGTCAACCTGTTTAACGAGAATGCCTCAAAGAAATGCAACCTAATGGAATGCCATGATGGCAGCATATGCACAAAATGGATTTGTTAAAAATGCGCATGGATCGTGTGATAAAATGCCTACAAAAAAAAGTGATCAGTGTGGATATGTTTGTTTGGTGTTTGATGAGCACATGAGAATGTGCAAAATGTGGAAGCATGTGAACTGTTTGACAATGCCTGAAAGAAACGTGTTTTATGGACTGTAATGATGGCAAGATGTGTAAAAAAAAGGAGTTTGTTGAAAAGGCCTTGGAAACTTTCAAGCAAATGCTTTTGGTACGTGTTAAGCCAGACTCCACAACATTTTTGCCAGCATCCTCCCAGCCCGCGCCCTAACTGCGTGGGATTCCATCAAAGCATAAAATATTGATGGATCAGATTAAATGTTGTAGTCGCAAATGCTGCTCATGTGCATGATGTTACATCATTTAACCAAATGAAAAAATGGGAAAGCAGCTCTCTGGAAATGCATTTTTTTTAGCAGCGTACAAGAGACATGGTTTTCCTCGTGGGATAGTCACTTGTTTAAAGCATGCACATCAACTTGTTTTATCAAGGCATAGAAAACAAGATGTTTTTGTTTCCAATGCAACTTCCCTGGTAGACATGTATACAAAATGGTGGAGCTGAGGTTTCTCGTGAACTGGTTGACGAAGTGCCCAACCAAGATGCTGAACCAAAGCCTTCGGCTTCTACCGAATTCCTTCTCTAGGCATGGTTCTTCTTCCCTTACCTCTCATAATTCTCATGTTTTAGTTCTCTTTTACAACTAAATAGAATTTTAAATTATTAGGATTTTTAATACAGTTAAATGTCCCTTCAACTCGTTGCAAAACAATAAATTGTCGTGTCGTAACTCACGACGTCATTATAACTCGTCTACTTTAAACCATGAACTATTACCCTCACTTCGAGATGATTTAGAAAACTCTTACCCATCTTGATTGCTCCAATATTGTTTTATCGACTAGATAAATTTGACTCCCCATTGATAAAGTTGTCCTTCCTATTTAAAATAGTTAAATTTTGCATTTTTCGGAGACTCACTAAGTACCCTTCGTAACTCTGGAAACGAGATGTGAAGTTTCATTTGTGTACCTTGGTATACGAGGAGTCACCTTGACCTTTGGTTTGACCCGAAATGAACATATGACATCCTTTTGATGCTCTTATAGGATCCTCGTTACATCGGTTTACAACAAGAGAGAAGTGTTAAAACTAGAAAGTTGGCTTTCATTTTGGACCGCCATTTGAAACCCGGAAAGAGAAATCACATCCCGCTGCAAACCTCTAACGTTTATACTAGAAAAATGCATGGAACATTCAAAGTATAGGAAATAGCACTTTTTAGGATAGTTTGGCAAAGCCATTCGGTAGGCCTTCGGTCGCGGTTTGACGAGGTCAAATGGGAACCAATTTCGTCTTGTCGCTCCGAGAAAAGTTGTCGCCATTTGAAAATGGTTTTCTAGTTCTCATCCGCCGACTCGATGAATTCTCCTTATATAGGGAAACTAGTAGGAAGTGTCTCTGTTGTCAGTGCACACCCATCAAACATTTGTTTTGGACGTGGTTTTCTAAGCCCTCGAGCTAGCTTTTGATCATTTTTCAATCGGGTCAACTACGATCGTAGCCCAGAAAATTAGCCGCCAAACGCAAACCGTTTCGCTCTTTTCAACTTTGTCACGGTTTCTATGAATTATTGGTATATCCGGGGACACGTAGAAATTTAATCATGGTGTGCATTCTCATTGGAAGATAATGTTTGGAAGTGGTTTCTAGCCTTCGAGCCCATTTTGTACGTTTTGTACCTAGTAAGAAAATGTAAAAAATAGAAAGTCATGCGGACCCTCGTAGGGTTCCAAATCACCATGAAAATTTTTAACATATGCAAATAATCGTTTAAAACCCTTTAGTGTATTTGTTGTGTGAAATAGAAATTTTGACAAAATGGTGTTTTCTCTCTCTCTTCCTTCTCTTCTCTCCTAAATTGCAAAACGAAGAAAATGAAATGCAATGAATACATGTTTCTAGACCTTTTTATTTCGATTACAAATTGTAATTATTATTAGATGTAAATGGGAAACCGAAAAATGATAATTATGATTGATTAGGTGGATTCCATGCTAGCAATTTATCGCTTATATCATGCTCACGTGGGTTTTGCAGGATGGAAGAATGACGACTAAAAAAATGCGATGTGCAATTTAATTATTATCATTGAAATTTTTAGGTCATTGTAAAATGATAAATCGTTTAATGTAGTCTCTTGTTACTGAAAAGTTATATTTGAAATTTGTTAATATGTATGAGATGCTAGTTTTAGGGATATCTTAGGAAATGTGCATCTAATTCACCGGTTCAATTTGATTCTTAGTTGTGTATGGCAAAAAAAGATTTGATATATATATAGTAAATGAAATTGAAGTTAATATATTGTAGTACTTTTTCAGCATTCAATAAATGATTAAATTAATTACTGGGTTATCTTCTTACCTTGCAAACGTAATAAAGAGTCTTTTTTTTATGGAAACACTAAACCCTAATAAAATACTCGTGCATAGCTTTCCTGCATGTGTGATCCTTTACCATATAAGAAATTTAAAACCGTAGAACGAACTTAAACTTTGCACTCGATGGAACATTCTAGTGTAAGGCAAATAAGATCCCAAGAAATGGGTTTATCGTCTTAGTAGGTACGTTTAGTGACATCGACATAAACCAGACATATAGGAGCAACACAACCAAACTTGACCTGGAGTAAGTAGAGCTAACCCTCCTCCGTATCCTAGTGGATTACCTTGTGTTTTCCGAGGATAGATTTAAAAGTAAATTCTTCCCCCATCGAATGAAATCCCTGTTGAATCCAAATGACATAATTAGAGATCGTGATATAGTTGCTCTATGTCTGGCATTCTTGTTAGTAAACTCTTTTGTCCCTCATAGATAAATGTCTTATCCTTGGCTAGTGACAATATAGTGTTTTGATCTTTTACGGAGAGTTTCTAGGGCGGATATGTTTTGAATCTTATTCTAATCTATAATAGAGCGTAAAGCCCTAAGTGAAAAATTGGAATTTAACTAAACCCTAGTGGATTAGGAAGTTAGCTTGTGGGTAGAAAACTATAATTTAACTCCTTGCATACGAAATTGAGTTGAAAGATGTTGATTCTAGAGAACCTTAGAAATTGTAATCTTGTCCCTTAATCCCTTGTTATGTCATTTTATGGCATTAAGGAATAAATAATATTTCTTATGCGGAATCGTGCAATGCAAAGATATGGGATCTTCGTGAACATAGATCACTTGTGTTCATGTGTATTTTATACACTTCTAACCATGTACTTCCTTAAGATGTCAGACAAGTGTTGTCGTAACTCTTTAGTTTTAAGACGATGCTAAGAACGAGACCTTAGTGTGATGTAAGAGCATATCATATAATGCTGCACACGAGATTGGAGATTAGGATTAAGGTCAATCTTGGAGTCCTTATAACTTAATTAAACTTTTTCATGCGTTGCAAAGAATATAAATTACCTTGGTGTGACCAAACGTCGAGAAAACAAAAGATATACATATAAAAATCAAATTTGGAATTCAACAAGTTATTGAACTATAATAATAATGGTAGTGAAATAACTATTCCGTGATCGATGGATGTTCTTGGGGAAAAAGCTATTTCGAATCTATGTCTCCCTCAATCCCAAGATTTCATCTTGTCATCACGTTAGATTCACTTGTGTAGCAAGGTTAAATTCTAAACTTTGGATAAGCAGTTTTGGGAAGCACAATCTTAGCATAAGAATGGGAGAATTAGAATTTTGTATGAAATTTGAAATATGGAAAATACTCATGTAAGTTATGAAGATTGTCATAAGGGTAAAGAACAAAAATTAAATGGTTGAACAATAAGTGGAATGTGAAACGAATTTTCAGAACATGTAGGTGGAAAAAGGGAGAAAATTATGCTTACATAGTAATGTTCTTGGAATGTGAATCGTAACTAAAATACATTTAAAGTAATGATGTGTTGTGGGTTTGCCGTTCCTGAAGTCACGTTTCTTGTGGTTGGGTCATTGCTAGTAGTTGTTCATTGGGAAAGTGTGGCATCGACATACCTATGTCATTTTCATGGGTCTATGGGAGTCGATGACTTATGTGGTTGTCGTATGTGAGTCGAGTTTTGTACTTGGAGCCCTTACTGTGTTGTGTGTAGTGAGCAATGTAAGTCAAAAAAAAATTATCCTGGTATTTTACTGTTGTATTTGGGTGTGTAAAATGTGGGCACTACACTATACAAGTATGTATTTTTATCTAGAAAATATAAATTAGGTTTTAATATTGTTATAGACCAAGTTAAGTTATGCATTACATATATACACATATTAATGGTAAATATGAATTTAAAAATTAATAATAAATAAAATATATATGAAAAATTAAAAATAAACACTATGCATTACAATTCCTAATGTAGATGAATGTGAAAAACTACCCTATATAATATTAATGTTTTTATATATTTATGTTGTATGTAACTTTGTACCCATATTTGTAAATTTATGAAAATATTCCTTAATTCTTCGCAAAATGGAACAAAACTATATTAATATTTAACTAAAGTTTATATCATGTGGCATATTTTAATTATAACATATCATTAGTTTACACCATAACCTCATTCAAAATGGAATATTAGTTTTCCTCTTCCTTTCCTAAATTTTAGATATTTATTTTCCAAAATTAGGGTAAATGTGTAACTCAAATTCATGCTTTTACCCTAGTCATAGATATATAAATTCACTTTTGAAAATATTTAGGTTGGGAAACCCTAAGATCTAGCTATCAAAATAAAAAGGGTTCACACCATGATATGGGTAGGTTGAAACCCCAAGAAACAATATTATATGAAATCTTTAGTGCTAACAATGTGATCACTCCTTCACGACCATGCTCATCAAAGGACATATGGTAGATTTCACCTTGATAAATAGTATAGGTGGAAGAATGAAGAATAATTTCATTGAGATTAAAATCTTACGAAACATCTCTTTTATATTGTGAATGTTTTAAAATTGTTTTAACCACTCGATCTATGGATTAGATCATTTTGGCATCTTAGATTTCATGAGTTAAAAATCATAGGGAGAATGAAGTTGAATTTCCCTCGTCAAGACCTTTAAGGGATGTAAAATATTTGGTGAAGGAAAAATTTCACTACTTTGCATGGTCCCCAAATTGAAATGGTTAACATTTCTCTTAAACATATCTCCCATCCTCTAAAGGAGAGGGATTGTATGATCGGTGAAGCACATATTTGCATTCAATTACCACCACAATATATTCAATGTCTATATATATTTCCATAGAATGGGGTTGTGATGACTTTGTATTGAACAACATATGATGAAAGGTAATAATGGAGGCATGGTTTATGGGGTGTATAAAAATGTGGTGTCACTTTGTGGTGGAGGGTGCAACTTGTTTACTATCTCGTGGCTAAGGTGCCAACTCTAGGACCACATGTGGGTTGATATATAATATTTTATAGTTTACATGCACTTTGTGGAAAGCCAAGGAGTTTTTATTATTGGTAATAGTGGTCCAACCATAACCAATGGGGCTAGTTGCCTTAATTTTTGTTGTAAATTTTCATGTAGAGCCCATCAAGAGAGCGATTAAAGGGAATTATTGAATCATATGTTCTAAGGAGTTTCAAATGTAATAATTATTCACTATTTTAATATATATTACGCACTATCGTAAAACAAGTATCACCAATTTGAATTTCGATATCTTATTTTAGGTCCTTAGCCAAATCATTGTCAATAAAAAATAAATTCTTTGGATTAGCCACATATAATTTGGGTTGATCATGGAATATGAAACACCCTAGGAATTCAATAATTTTCTCATGAAAACCCTAAAAGGGACATGAAGACCTAAAAATTGAATCTAGACGAGGATTTTGAATCCTAGACTAAAGAGAAAGGATAATAAGAGTAGTGTGAATAAACCATGGACCATGTATGGCATTATTGTAACAATTCTCAACATTAACAAAGTGAAATACAAAAACCTTTGGTCATATTTTGTACCTCATTTAACTCAATACCATGGGGTTGTTAATGCTTGTGAGCCCACTATTCAATAATGCTTATATGAAAAAATAAACGAACAAAATAATGAATAAGAGTAAAATATTCAAACTTGTTACAATATGTTTTTGTAAATTCATGAAAATTGTACACAACATCGGGTAAAGTGGTTTTTAGATTAGAACCAATACCTCATGGAATACCTTTAATGCAAAATCCAATTAGACGATGAAATATGCATCAAATGATGTATGCTTATAAGGATATGTCTCTTAATATAATAATTTTTACAAAATTTTCCCACGAGGTAGATTTAAGGACCAACTCAAGATAATAAATGTGCAATAAAACAATAAAATAATTATTTATATCTTTTGGAGATAAATAGTATGACACTAGTGCTTTGAAAAGGTAGAAAACCCTAAAACATTATATAACATGAAGATATACTCATATTGCTTTAAAAATATCTCTTTAGAAGTTTAATTTATTTTCCATATATATATATATATATATATATATATATATATATATATATATATATATATATATATAAGTCTACTTAAAAATGATACCTCTTTGGAGATAGGCCACCACAAGGCTATGCTTTGATACATCTAGGTTTAAAACTTAGCGGGAAGATGGAATGGTTTGAAAATTAATTAATGTAAAAACTCTCCTAGGACCCCTTTATCATATTTAAAATTTTTGAGATATAAGAGACTACAAAATTTCAAGCATTCTCGTAATAACATCCGAGCATTGTTTAAAATTTGAACACACAAAATGCACCCAATTTTTTAGATACCTAATTTATATATGTACTAGTAAAATCATAAGGTCTTAATTTTTTTGTATGTTCATTCATTATTGGTCGAGATTAGGTTTGGGAACAAATAATGGAACAATTCACTAATGTACTCTCTCAGAGTCATCCCTTTAACCAAGCCCACCTCTGTAACTACACCCACATCAAGAAGGCCCTTTGGGGGCATGCCACCATTCAAGATAAAAGTAAAAATTGACATTCCACAATTTAAAGGAAAAAATTATGTCGATGAATTAGATAAATGGCTCAACAAGATAGAATCACATTTTCTATCAATAATTTTTTAATGGTGAAAAGATAATGTTTGCACTTCGAAAGCGCCTCTCCAAGTCAAACAATTATGGGAATTACACTCCTTAAAAGATGATGATAATTATTAAGTAACATTATATATCAAACCTATATAAACATGGGATGTTTTTATAGATATCATCCGATGTAGAGCTCTATTAAATTCAATTCACTCAACAATTCTTCAACAACAAGCCATCACAAAACTACCCCTTAAACATTGGAAACAACACCAAATTTTTAAGCTTGAATGCACTATATATGAAAAATTTAATATTTTACCTTATTATTATCCTTTTAATAAATGTAACCTATTTGAACACACCATCCAATTCAATGAAAACTAACATTTTGACTGAAAATAAGAAAATTGGATCAAAACCTTACTTTGTCAATAGTGACCCTCACTAGCTTTCACATTGATCTACCTTAAAAAAATACTTTTGGGACTTTTTAGCCATCAAAGGATCTTACAAACCTTGCAACCTATTACAAAAACTTAATCCAAAGTGTTAAAATCCTTCTTGATGAATGGAAACAATAAAATCATCAACCTTCTATAATTTTACTCAAAATTGTCTTCTTTAGGCTCTTAAGAGCAATGTGTTAAGTAGGTTCATAGTTAGACCAAATTAGGCATATCAAGAACAAAAATAGATTTCAAGTAACCATTTAGGCCCTTAAGGTGTAGGGTAAATTTTATAGTTCAAATCTTTAATATTCTCTTCTTGCAAACATCTCCACTTTCTTCATGCACTAGAATCCCTCTACTAGTCCTACATCCACTAGATTTCTTGGCTTAAATTTTGAATCGGAGACTAAAAATCAAACTCGATCACCTTTCGGGATACCTAGTTGGGATTTTAATCTTTGTGAAAAGTTTTAATATGTATTCCTTATGAAAACGTTTCATCAAAATCCACTAACTCGGTTCTTATTAGGTCTCTTGGCCGCAATAAGTCAACTTCATAGTAAATTATCAAAGAAATATCTTATGTACGGGATTATTAACTATTAAAAACCTCCCAAATATGGATGCATTATCTTTCTAGATGGATTCTACAAAACCTCATGTTATATTTTTTTGTAGATGTTTTAACCATAAAATTTATGCTAAACCCTAGCGAGGGTTTCATACAAACCCGATAAGACTCAAAACTCCAAAATTAACTTCAAAACAATTTTTTTAATGTTTAGGTATGTTTTAAAATTACATTTGTGCCTATCTTACTACTATATCTCAATTAACCATTAAACCGTAAATAACACTAAAATAGTACCTTCCCAACCTATCGGTGATAGTATTCACAGCTTTATATGTTTTATCCTCAACAAAAATAGAGCAAGGGTATTCTTCGAGGAATGGAGTCTTTAAAATTTATTTTTACATGATCCTAAAAATATTTGAAGTCAAAAAATTCATTACCATACCATCACAAGAAATTTATAATAGTCAAGCAATACCTTTAATGTCAAAACAAAGTACTATTTCCATTTCTTGACTTATCTATCCAAGGTAACCACGGGATGAATTCTATTTCATGGAAACACCAAAAACATTTTTAAATTCCTTTAATAAACATATAGAGACAGAGGTTCAATCATGATACTCAAACAATGAAATTTACTCATTCAATTTTACCCTTCTTGCTCATTTGCAAACATTACAGTCCTTCCTTATGTAAAACATAGTATCTTATAAATTTTTCCTTTTTCACTATCTTCCTCCTCTACTCCCATGTTCCCTCCTTTCCTTTTAGAAGGATAACCACCTCTCTTTACTTGAATAATCTCTCTTAAGTGCAACTCACTTACAAAATTAACTAACTTTTACATGACTCTCATTTCCCATACATCACAAAAGGGGAATATTTACATCATCTTAAACATTTATTGACTTTAACTTCATCCCTAAGACTTATTTTCAACATACATAGACTACTAACATATCCTTTTTGTCACTTATATCCCTTACATACATTTAGCAAGCCAAAATGGCTTTATTCCCACTTGGAAATTCAAATTCCTTTTTGGAGGGAAAATAGAAAAGTGAGTACAATTCAAATTTTATAGTCTTTCCAAGTATTTTAACATCATTTACTAACATCTCTTGACCTTCAAAGCTTGTCCATGATGAATTTTTTTAAATATATTTACCTTGAGTGATGCTCCTACATCATACTCCCAAGGTGGAGAAAAGAAACCATTTACTTTATTTGTATGGTTTTGTTTCCAATTGAATCTTCAACATCCTTGCATGTTCTTGATATTTCTTATTCACTTCTACTATCCTTGCTTGCTTTATGACCTCTTGAATCCCATATGTTATTTTTATTCTTTGCATTGGATTCAAATTTACTTCTTTTCTTCGTGAGTTCCATCTTCATCTTCTTCATCTTGAACCTTCCATCAACTTTACCTACAAAAACAAACAGCAAAACAAAAACATACATTATTATTCATGATTCATTGTGTTCTTCATATCTATATACCACATGTCCATCTTGTTTTATATTCTTTCTTAGGTGGTCCGAATACTACCCATACTCTTCTTTTCCCTTCCCGATTGCTTGCTCTTTCATGTTTTTCATCATATCAACTTGTTTTAAATCTATACCTATACCATATTTACCCTCTTTTAAATTATTATTTTCCAAAGGAATCATTATCCTCTCAGCTATACCTTAGCTCTTCCTTTCTTGATTCATAATACATAAAAAAATCTTGTAAAATATCATCCACTTCACCTATGAAAAACTCATCACATCCTTTTTTCATCATACTCAACATTTGAAATGAAATCAATCAACTCATGCTTGTTTTTTTCATTCTCTTCTTGCTTCTCAAATGCTCTAATAGAAACTTCTTTTACAATTTCAAGGAATTCACCTAAAGAAACATCAATATCAATTATCAAACAAGTGAGTTTTGAATCAAATTTTCTTACCTTGCCATCATCCCATGCATGCTTTTATTCTTCAACCTCTTATACCTACTTGTTTTCTAATATTTCTTCATCCTCTATTCCATGTACCACACTTGTATTCTTGCTTCGCTATATGATTTTTGTCTTCTTGTGCATTTCTTGTTTTCTCAAAAATCCTGAATTTTATTTATTTATTTGTTCTTGACCACTTGACCTTTCAATTTCAGTCATCACCACTTGCTTTGGCTTGACATCCTCTCTCTACACTTCCGGATTCTTAATCCATTTAGGTATTACATATCCATTATCTTTGATTGGTTTTGAGAGCTTTAAATAGATCTTCTTTTCACTCAACACTTAGATGACCTCTTCCTTTTGCTTGCTTGCATTATTCTTCATTTTCCTCAGCTTCTTCTCCTCTTTTCTGATTACCTCTCTCAGCTGCAATATTTGTTTCTTCTTCAAAAGTAGCTCTATAGGCCACTTAACCTTTCTTCTCATCACAAATCCAACTTCATTTTTTTCTTTCATCATGCTCTCATTTTTCATCAATTCTCCAAGCTTCTCTACATCCTTCCTAATCTCTCTCAATTCTTGTTCAACCCACATGTATTTTTTATTTCCTCATCTTTCTTCTTGGATTATTTCTTATTTCTTTCTCTCTCATCTTGCTTCTTCTTGTGGCTTAAAAACATCACCAACTCTTTCACTATCTCTTCTTCATCCATTTTCCTCTTTTCTTCTTCTAACAAGTCTGTTTCACCTTGTTTTGTGTCTCACCTAGGTTCTTTTTCACACCTAGTCTCTTGACATGCTCCTCTACTTCTCTTTCTTTCACTCTTGCACTCTTCTCAACCACTTTTCACCTTCACTTATTAATAACTTTTCACTTGCAACCTACCAATATTCCTTCACACACTCACACAATTTACTATTAGTAATAAAGAATATTCAACTCTAAATGAAATGCCTACAATGATACGAAATTATGTATAGATCTAATCAATTTAATGCACTCAACAAGTTTTCAAGAAAAATAATTCACAAAACTACCTCTTGAGCATTGAAAACAACTCCAAATTCTTAAGCTTTAATGGAATATATATGAAAAACTTAAACTTGTACCTTATTCTTATCCTTTCAATCAATGTACCATGTTTTAACACACCATCCAATCTAATGAAAACCAATATTTTGAATGAAAAAAAAATTAGATCAAAACCTCACTTTGTCAATATTGCCCTTTACTAGTTTTCACACCGATCAAGCTCAAAATAAGAAATGATTGGGAATTTTTAGCCCAATATCTCTTCTAAACCTTGAAACCTATTCCAAAAAAATAATCCAAAGTGTTAAAATCCTTCTTGATGAATGGAGACAAGAAAATCATCAACCTTTTTCAATTTTACTAAAAACTGCCTTCTTTAGGCTCTTAAGAGAAATGCCCTTGGTATGTTCACGGTTGGAGAAAAATACGCATACCCAAAAAAACAACATCTCCAAGTACCCTTTTAGGCCCAAAGGTGTGGGGTAAATCTTATAGCTCAACTCTTTAAACTTATATTGCAAACATCTCCACTTTCTTCACGCACTAGACTCCTTTTACTAGCCCTACCTCCACTAGTTTCTTGGATTAACTTTTGAATGAGATACTTAAAAATAAAATTGATCACCTTTCAAGATACCCATTTGGGATTTTAATAGTAATGAAACATTTTCACATGTCTTCCTTAAGAAAAATATCTTCAAATTCCACTAACTCGATTCCTATTAGGTCTCTAGGGTTACAACAAATAAATTTCTAGTAAACTATCAAATAAATGTCTTAATTAAAGGATTCTTAACTCGTAATAACCTCCTAAATATGGATGAATTATCCATCTATATATATTCTACAAAATCTTAGTTTATAGTTTTGTGTATAGAAGTTTTAACCATAAACTTTATGCCAAGACCCAGTGAGGGTTTGCTAAGAACCTGGTAAGACTCAAAACTCCATAAAACACTCAAAAATTAACTTAAAAACACAAAATTTTATATTTATCTCTGTTTTAATAATCCTTATGCTCTTATCTTACCGATGAACCATCAAAACTATTGAACCCAAGTGCATTGGTATTGTCATTGATGTCAGGTGGAATTGATGGAAAATGTGTGAATGGTGAAGTGAGGATTAGTCAGGGGCATAAAGATTGATTGGTAGTAACTTCGAATGATGGTTTTTGTCTTCTAAATGATGGTTGGATCCTACCTAGTGGATTCAAAGTGATTTCGAACGACTTCAACGTGTTGCAGGATTGGTAAGTGAGGAAGGTGCCCACCGAGGTATGAAGATGGTTGGTGTTCTTAGCTCGGGTGAGCCACAAGTCATAAATGATATGTTTAGGATGTGCAAGAGATTATAAGGTGAGCATTAGGTCAAGTGTTGCAAGTCACAGTTGAAACTAGCTCATTTAGGCCTAGTTCTAGAGCCTAATGAGGTGTAAGAGCTCAATTCAGGCCATGAAAATCCTAGGTAAGCATGGTAGGAGCCTAGGAACACTTCCTAGAGTATGTAGGAGTATCTATAGGGCTTACTTTAGCTTTTGGAGGAAAATTTAGGTTCGACCAAAATTGCCTTTAAGAACTAACATTGGAAGCTTAGGAAAATGAGATTGGTATGGACCATACAGGATCATTTATGAGAAATAAATCTATGGATCATGTAGAGGGATGTGTTTTAGTGCTTTGGGTCAAGTTTCATCAATTTTTGAAGAGAATTGTGTAAGTTATTCAAGTTTTACCAAAACCATTTTATTGAAAAAGAAAATAGATCACCTTGTCTTCTTAGCACCCAAAAACTTTATCAAGCTTCCTTCAGATAAATAATATAAGGAATTTTTGAAGAGAACTCTAATACTAAACTTTTGCAAAAAGTTTGACCAAAAAATAGATAAGGAACAAAAATTTCTATTCATTTTACTAATAGTGTTTTCTCTCTTCAAACCACCTTCCTGAAGTGATAGACCTAAACAAGATATTTTTACTCTAAATCAATTTTTATAGTTGGTAAAACCTATCAGGAGTTTAGAATACTCTTCGTAAGTCAAAACAAGGGTAACCTTGTTCCTCATGGTTGACTATTTTGTACGTATTTTGACCTGTTTTGAAGAATTTTAGCTATCCAAAGGCAAATTTCAATGCTCCAACATGAATCTCCCGATGTGGAAGAAGATCATAAATAATGTGTTGAATCTCAAAAATTACTTTGATGAAGTGATATATATTCTTAGTTTTTGTTTCTCCTCAATTGTTGAAGTGATTTGTTGAATGTCTTTTCAAAGATGAATAAAACTGATATGTATCCACAGAGTACACCTCTTAAATCATGCTCTCAAGAAGTTGGATATGGTGTATAGGTTTCTCCTTGATGTTCACTTGTTGTGGATGGTCATCATAAGTGAATACATGTTGAAAGAAGCCATCAAAGCAAGACTATTGTGTTGTGGTTTTAGGATCAGCATACTCATTCCTAGAAAAGCTAGGTTCTTGGGCTTATTTACCTTCACTTTTTGATTGGTTTCAGTATGTTGAGATGGTTAAAGAAAATATCTCCGTATTTTTTTCCTTATGAGTATTAGACCATGTTTCAAACAATGGTATCCACTCCTTGATAAAAGGGTCTGATTTCTTATGACCGGTCAAGGTGGAATGTAAACTTGGACTTAAACCATGATATTCCTCCACAAATATATGCAAAGAATATCTGAGGCATGTAGTTAGGAAATCTATTGAAGAATTCATCAAGGTATTTTGGAATCAAATTGAAAAATGTAGTGTCAGAGGTATTCAAATAGTAACCTAGGGTTTAGATCTCAAAACCCTATCTCGAGAGCACACTGTGGAGTTCAAGTAAGTTGGTGCTCATCAACATATTATAAAAAAAAACATGAGTGTGAGAATTTTAAAAGAGTATTTAGCCTCTATGAAAGTAGTTTTGAAGTTGTGTCTAACTTAGTGTCAAGTGAGAAAATTTTCACGTGGACAAACTTGTGGATTTCTTGCCAATGCTCTAGGAATCTAAGTGCCTCTACTTAACTGGTGCAACTGTTGTATGTGCATGCGTGAGAAATTGTGGATTTCTATGGTGGTCTTTCGACCAGGGATCCAATAGGGGCACTCCACCGACCTGTAACAAATCTAGCAATCTCTTACTAGGGAAGTCTAAGTCCAGAGAGTGGGAAAGGGGAGTGAGAAAAGAGGTAGGAGAACTAAGGTCTGCAGTAGAAAATAAGATTCCTTCACACACGCTAGTTAGAAACTTCAACACATGCATTTATCGGAAGAAACAACTCGCGAAAAGCAACAAGACCAAATAGAATTCACTAATAATCAAGTATCAAGAAACCCCTTTCATTTTCTCCCCGCTCTTCATCATTTCACTCCATTTTTATCCGAGACTTGCATGTTTCTATGTATTCACATGGTGTGGAGAGTTTATATGGCCATGGCAGAGCTGGTTTGGAGCAACAATGGTGGACCAAGTGTTTAGACAATCATGCATGAGCCATGACAAGGTATGAAGCTGTGAAGGAGAAATGAGAGGAAGAAAATGGCTAAGTGCTGGATTTAAACTTTAAAAACATGAACATGGAGGGGCTGGGTGAATTTTTATGTCCTTGATGTCCCTAACCTCAGGGATGTGAGGGACATCAATTTCCACGGTGGTCAAGGTGATGTCATGTGTCCTCGATCCGATGGCAGAGGGGATTTGCTTGAAAAATGCACTGGGAGCTGAAATTCGGTCACGTGGGTGTCCAAATGACTCCCATAGGGTATGGGCAAATTTTTCCATGTCTTATTTCCCCACCTCAGGTACATAAGGGACATCAATTTCCACGGTGGTCTGGAGGTGACACGTGGCGCCCGATCCAACGACAGGGAATGGATGCTCCAAAAATGCACCTGGGGGCTGAAACTCATCACGTGGGTGTCCAAATGACTCCCCATAGGGGTTGGGTGAATTTTTAAAGGTTTTATGTCCCCCACATCAGGTTCATAAGGGACATAAAATTCCACGGTGGTCCTGGAGCTGACACGTGGTGCCCGATCCAACGGTAGGGAATGGATGCTCCAAAAATGTACCTAGGGGCTGAACTGTCGAGTCTGGAGGTCACATGAGGGTCCAAGAGGTCATATGAGGGATGAGATGGATTTTAGAGGTCTGGTATCACTTTTCCAACCTTTATTTACCTGACCTTGGGGGACGTGAGGGACACAAAATCCCGCCAGGCTCCTAGTGCTGACATGTGTCCTCCCAAAAATTTGGCTAAGTCCTGAACTTGTAATAGTGATAACTTGAGCTCCCGATGGACCTTTTTGGAAAAAAATTATATGATCCTGATTGGAAATGGCCTTATGAATCCAATGGTGGGGTATAATGTCTTTATTATTCCATTTGATCCCTGAAAAATCATATTTTTATTTTGTACTCCACTTGTGCTTGAGAAAAACTGCCTGCAGACTGATGCACCAAAGTGTTGTGAAAAATATTATTTCACCATCATGTAGGTATTTGAATCCTATTTTTTATATATATATATATTTTTCTTCTAACTCCATCCTAGAGCTCCCAGAATCTTCTTCTGAAGCCCAACAGTTGTTTTAGGCATGTGTACCGCCTAGGCTTGTGAACCCTATTTTTACTCAATCGCTGCTCCAAGTCTTGAAAAATTCCCAAACCTTCAAAATAATTTCATTATGTTTTAAGGTCTTCATTTCATCTCCATGTTGAATTTTTCCCTTTCGTTCCACTCCAGGGAGTTGAATCTAGTCCTGGGAAGGCTAGTGATAGCCCTTCCCTATACTGCCAGAAGATAGTGTCTTTTTAGAACTCCCTAAAATCACCTAGGTGGAATGAATAGAATTTCCTAAATCACCTAGGGGACAAAATTGACATCAAATAGGGGTGATTAGACTAACGGATTTGACCTGGGGTGCCTAGGAATGATAAAACATGAAAATTTTTCCATAGGGGTATAGTTGTTGTGCTTGGAAACTTCCAATTTCCCTGTTGCACATTTTCACACAAAAACAAGTTGGCTCTAGCTTGGGGACATGACATGGACTGAGTGCAATGAAGACATGACATGGGAATCCAAAATCTCAATTTTAGACCATATAATTCATTGACAGTGCCTTATCCATTGGGCCCCTACGAGTCATGTACAACTTCTAGAAAGGAAGATTAGAAGAAGGAAACACACACACACACACAAAAACAAAGGAAAGGAAACACACGACACACAACAGAAGGGAAAACACACACAGAAAGGGAAACACACCTATCAATCACCTATGGTACAAGGTGGGGACAACCCACTTTCACTGAAATACTTTTCATTTCTCAAAAGTTACCCCTGAAGAGGTAACACCGAATGATGATGTTCTGCAAAGCCATTGATGGGTTCTAGAAAGTAGCCTCCCTTCCTCAACTACTTATGAAAGCCTAGGTGCTTTCACAATTGTCCTTTTACTTTGTAGGAGTGAGTCCATATGAGCTTCTTGATGCTCGAGTCCTTGCTTGGAAATTCCACTGCCTTCATGCTCTTTGAAATTGGTTTCATAGTGTGCCAGTTTCCTTCCATGTTTATCCATATAGCTGATTCTCCATCGAGCATCTCATCGCTGCCCCAATGCTGATTTTCATTCCAATTCCTTTGATATTCTGAGTTACTTTCTTTCCCAGGTCTATGCTCATTGACATCTTCTCTATGAGAAACCTTTGATTCATCCTTTTCCTTCACTCCACTGTGAGGTGCTTGAGTACTGATGGAAGGATTGGATGCAAACTCATACTTGTCTTGTATGTCCATGACACTAATGAAGAGATCAAGAATCAGCTCGGGATCTTCTACAACTTCTACTGCATCTAAGATTTCTTGCACAGAGTAATGTTTCATCATTTCCTGTAGTTCCTCTTTGTACGCCTTTGAAGAATATTTATCTTGCAACTCAAAGAAACTATCTGGAGGGATTACCTCATCATCTTGGGAATCATTTGCACTCTACCGATCCTTCATCAAAAAGAGCTTCATCTTTAGAGGTCTCAAACTCCTTTCTTCAATTTCTTCATCATGGAAAGAGTCTTCATCTTCAAATGGGAAAGAAAATATCTCCATTTCGGTATTGCATCCATCAATCATTAGCTCAAGAGTGGCATCATATGTTTCATCTTGCCTTATCTCAATATGGCCAACCTTCACATTAGTTAAGGCTTCCAAATCAGCTTCACACTTGTCTTGCAAATTTGTGGCTTGCATCAGAGCTCGAGACTGAGCTCAGGATCTTTAATTTCTTCTACAGCTCTAAGCATTTCTTGTATAGAACATTTCTTTCAAACCTTTCATGGGCTCATCACAAGCTGATTTTTTCTCTCCATAGATGGCTGACTGAGATCATCTTCATCCCCAAATGGGAATGAGAATAACTCCTCATCTTGGAAAAGCATATAAGCTGATTTTTCTTCTTGAAAATCATCAAGAACCATCTCCTCTTCCTCATGGTTTGCATCATCCGGCAATTGGGGCTTCCCTCTTGTAACTCGAATCTCCTCAATGCTTCTTCAAAATCCAAATCTCTTCGGGAAGGCATGTCTGGCCCTATCAAGATGGGAATATCTTCTTCCTCCTCGGTTGTCACAAAGTGATTCATCCACTGCTATTTTGGTACAAAATGTTAGCTTCTGGGCTTCCATAATTTTATACCGTGTACCTCATCTTCTTCTCGGGAAGTAATTTCTCCATGTCTCCCTTCACTGGTATGGTTGCAAAAGACCAATTCATCTGAATTTTCCCTCCCAAGTCTCGGCAGAAATTTCTACTCAACAACATTCCGAATGAGGCTGGGACATCTACTACCAAAATCATCGCTGAAATTTTTCTTGTAGAAATCTGGTGAGAGCCACTTGTGCATCTTTGACCTTCCCTACAAGTGAGACCTTTTTTATTCCAAAGAGTAACAAGAGCCACTAGGTGGAGTCATGGTAAGTTTAAGAGCCTTGGTGACCTTCAAAGGCATCACGTTGTCTGAGGCACCAAAATCTATTATGTAATTGTTTAGTACATATTCTCCAACAAGAAGGGAGACATAGAAAGGTTCAACTTTATCAGTCTTTGATGCACTCAGAGAAAGCATGTTCTGTGAGGGAGGTGTAGGTGAGTTTGGTAGCATGCCTTTGGAACTAGAGTTACAACATTGGGTGTTAGACTACCACTCCTGATATATCGAATGAACCTCTCAAATTATTCAAGATGAGTCCACAAATATTTAGTTTCAGTAATCTACACTTTGGCCTTTGTTTGCATATTCTATGAAGTCAAAGGGAGAAGATGTGGACAAGGGGGTGAAGGGACTGATTTTGGAGTCTGGATAGGCTTAGGAGAAGGATTTGATGTTTGAGGAATGGAGGGTATTTTGAAAGGCACACTAGGAGCTTTCAAGGTATTAGATTTTTAGAGAGCAGATTTAGATTTAGACTTGGAAGAGACATCAGAAGACTTACTTGGGATTGCATGGGCATCTTCTTACTTGTTATAGGGTTAGGCTCCAACAATGCAGACTTCATGGAAGATGGAAGTGGGGATCCTCGACTGATTATTTTTTTTTTTATAGAGTCACCACAGGAGGATCATCAACCTTCTTTTCTTTTATAGTAGTGGAGGGAGATGCTCTTTTCTCGAACTGAGAATGAGTGAATACCGCACATGAGAAACTGGGTGCATCCTCTTCATCTTCTTCATCACATCTAGAATACTCACAAAATCTGATTTGTGTATCATTCTCAAACTCATCATTTTCTAGGAAATCACCACCTTCACTTTCTTGTTCAAGCTCTTCTTCATCTTCTTGAAATCTGTAATTTATGTTCATGGGTGGGGCCTCCAAGGTGAGCCTTTGGGGTGCTCCTACAATCTGATTTTTGTTGCTTCTTTGAGAAGAAACTCATTCAAATAATTCCCTCTTCAAAGATGCCATCTCATTCGCCAAATTTTGCAATGATGGATTGGTTCTCTCATCTCCAGGATGTTGGGCCTTTCCCTTTGATGGATTCTTGATCTTTCCTAGAGAGGATGAGATCATCATCCAATTCAATGGCCCTCCTTTGTGCTTCTACAATGTTCCTTGGTTGAACTCTTGTAGGAGAAATCCTACCTCTGGTGATTGAGCATTTATGAAGAATCTTTTGATATTGTTTTTTGAGAGGGTGAATCTTCTTCCGGTATCCTGTGAAGAAACCATTGAAATGAGCCATGAAGTCTCTCATCGTTTCACTTTCTCCTTTCCTCATTTGAGCCAACTGCACCAAGAGGTCTTGACAATCTTTAGTTGATTTAAATCTTTCCTCAAAGGCAGCCTTGATGTCATCCCAACCAAGTGATGGATCGGGAAGGTAGGAGGTAGAACCATTCTGCTACTTTTTCTTGGAGGGACTCCATGAACAATCTCACAGCAACATCTTCATGTTGGACACCAAGAATTCCACATGATGTCGTGAAAGCAACAATGTGTTCTTTAGGATGTTGTGTGTTTGTCACCTTTGAACTTTGGAAAGTTCTATGGGAACCCATTGGTAGATCATGAAGAGGAGGTTCAAGAGCAAGTGGGCTTGTATTCCTTCCCCATGGAACAATGGGTTGAGGTATTTCTTCTTCATCTTCCATTATTTTTTCTCCTACTTCTACAAATTCTTCTTCAAATTCTTCTTCTTCCGGGAACTCAATGCTCAATGGTGGTTGAAAAATGGGAGAATTTGAAGGGGGAGTATTAACAGGAGTTTGGATAGGATTTCCAGGTGAACTATTCAAAGAGCTAGATGGAGAGGAGGCTTGAGAGAAGAAGTATGGATTATCTCTAATTCATTCTTGCTGATTTTTCAAAGCTTCAAAATTGGAATCAATCAACACCTCTCGACTGTTCAACTGGTGTATCTTCTTTCAGCCAACTTTTGAAAACTTCTGCAGTCGGAACATGAAAGGGCACTGTGGAATGTGAAAATTCATGTGTAGAAATCAGTAGTGTATCTTTCAGCAATGGACTTTCATGAACTCCTTTTTTTTTTTTTTTTTTTCAATATTTGATTTTTTTTTGTATTTTGAGACCTTGCGGTCGTATTTTGGGTGTAGATGCTACTAAATCTGCCCCACGGTGGGTGCAAAAAATTTGTAGAAAATTTTTGGGTGGAAAACTTGTGGATTTCTTGCCAACTCTGGGAATCTAAGTCCCTCTACTTAACCGGTGTAGCTACCGTATGTGCATGCATGATGAAAAGTGTGGATTTTGTGGTGGCCTTTCGACCGGGATCCAACAGGGGCACTCCACTGACCCTATGGAAAAGCTAGCAATCTCTTGCTAGGGAAGACTTTGTCTATAGAGTGGGAAAGGGGAGTGAGAAAAGAGGTAGGAGAACTAATGTTGCAGGTAGAAAATCAGATTCCTACACACACACTAGTTAGAAACTTCAACACATGCATTTATGAGAAGAAACAACTCTGTGAATAACAACAAGACCAAATAGAATTTACTAATCACCAAGTATCAAGAAACCCCTTAGTCAAAGAAAGCTAGAAACTCCTTCTTCTTGTATTGATTGCTCAAATCAAAGTTGTACATAATGTGGGAATGGAGGAAATTTAGAAAAGGGGGAAATAGAAGAAAATGGCTATCTCCTTTGCTTTCTCTAGGTACAATGCACTCTTGAGTTTACAAGATCAATTACCAACCCTTTGAAATGGGAATGGCTTTACAATTTATAGAATAGAGAGGTGACTTATCATCTTCCTCATGACCTTCCATATGCCTTAATATGACTTAAGACTATTCATATTCCACTTTAAATATTTAAGTCCCTTTTATAAAATCAAGGTGACTTAATTTACATTATGTTTCTAAAGTCACTTTTAAGTGACTTAAAGGCATATCAAAAAGTGCAAACCCCAATGAAGAATTAGAACATTTGAAAGTGAGAGAAAGTTGGGGGGAAGAGGAGAGAGAAAGAGAGAGAGAAGAAGAAGAGAGAAGAAGAGGAGATGTGATTCTTGATGAAGTCGTTGATGTCCCTCGTTCATGGAAATCTCGATGATGGAAAAGTTCTAAATGTCCCATTGTGCCAAAATTGCCTTTTTCTTTTTTTGAGTGTGGCTTACTATTTTTAGTAAATGCCTAGATGGGGACTTACTATTTTTAGTAAGTGGTCATTTTCACTATTTTCTACTCTAGATAATCATTCTGGCCTTTTGGAGATCTTCAGTGCACATTGCTCTTTCCATAGCCACTTTTGATGAAGACTTACCAAAAATAGCAAGCATGTGTAGGAAAACTTACTATTTTTAGAAAGGGTGTTTCCAGTACTTGATTTGTGATGGAACATACTTTTTTGGACTCTTCTTGTCATTATATCACACCCTTCGAATTTCACATAGTTTTTCCCACTAGAATGCCTGGAAATAAATTTTGAAATTTTGACCTAGCAGTGGCTTCGGCACGGAGCTACCATGGTGGCCATTAATGGAGCTCAAAATTTGTAGGTATGGTTTTTGTCTCCATTTGCAATGAAAACAACTCCATTGTGATAGGTTTTTTATTTGGAGCTCGTGTGCAAGTTTTTAGCTCATTTCCATTGCCGGAATGATGGGAAATCCAACGAATGTGAGTGCATGCACGAAAGAGAGGATTTTGTTGGAGAAAATGATTATGGGCACCATTTGACCTCTTTTTGTTGCATCTTGATCACCTTGAAAAATTAGGAATTCTAAAAAAAATGGCATCTCGATCCGACTTGTATCTTGTGAGATATGAAGATTTTTCGATCGGGTGACTTCATGGTTATCTGGCAAAAAACCTTCATTTTCTCCCCATTCTTCATCATTTCACTCCATTTTTCTCTGAGACCTACATATTTATATGTATTCATGGTGTGGAGAGTTTATGTGGCCATGGTGGAGCTGGTTTGGAGCAACAATGGTGGACCGGGTGTCTGGACAATCATGCACGGAGCCATGGCAAGGTATGAAGTCTGTGAAGGAGAAATGAGAGGAAGAAAATGGCTAAGTGCTGGATTTAAACTTTCAAAACATGCACATGGAGGGTCTGGGTGAATTTTTATGTCCCTGATGTCCCTGACCTCAGGGACATGAGGGACATCAATTTCCATGGTGGTCAAGGTGATGCCATGTGTCCTCGATCCGACGGCAGGGGATTTGCTTGAAAAATGCACCTGGGGGCTGAAAGTCGGTCACGTGGGTGTCCAAATGACTCCCATAGGGGCTGGGCACATTTTTCCATGTTTTATGTCCCCCACCTTAGGTACATAAGGGACATCAGTTTCCATGGTGGTCCTGGAGGTGACACGTGGCGCCCGATCCAATGGACAGGGAATGGATGCTCCAAAATGCACCTGGGGGCTGAAACTCGGTCACGTGTGTCCAAATGACTCCCATAGGGGATGGGCACATTTTTAAAGGTCTTATGTCCCCCACCTTAGGTGCATAAGGGACATAAAATTCCATGGTGGTCCTGGAGCTGACACGTGGCGCCCGATCCAACGATAGGGAATGGATGCTCCAAAAATGCACCTGGGGGCTGAACTGTCAAGTCTGGAGGTCACATGAGGGTCCAAGAGGTCATATGAGGGATGAGAGGGATTCTAAGGGGGCTGGGAAAATTTTCCAACCTTGATTTCCCTGACCTTGGGGGACGTGAGGGACACAAAATCCCGCCAGGCTCCTAGTGCTGACACGTGTCCTCCCAAAAAATTTGGCTAAGTCCTGAACTTGTAACAGTGATAACTTGAGCTCCTAATGGACTTTTTGGAAAAATTTATATGATCCTAACTGAAATGTCCTTTAAATCCAATGGTGGGGGTATCATGTCTTTATTATTCCATTTGATCCCTGAAAAATCAGATTTTTTATTTTGTACTCCACTTGTGCCTGAGAAAAACCTGCACAAACCTGATGCGCCAAAGTGTTGTGAAAAATATTATTTCACCATAATGTAGGTATTGGAATCCTATTTCTAGAGATATTTTTTTTTCTCCTAACTCCATCCGGAGCTCCCAAAATCTTCTTCTGAAGCCCAACAATTGTTTTAGGCCATGTGTACCGCCTAGGCTTGTGAACCCTATTTTTACTCAGACTGCTCCAAGTCTTGCAAAACTTCCCCAAACCTTCAAAAATAATTTCCATTATGTTTTAAGGTCTTCATTTCATCTCCATGTTGAATTTTTCCCTTTCATTCCACTCCAGGGAGTTGAATCTAGTCCTGGGAAGGCTAATGATAGCCCTTCCCTATACTGCCAGAAGATAGTGTCTTTTTAGAACTCCCTAAAATCACCTCGTGGTTTATAAACGCATAATCATGGGTTGTTTTCTATAGGTTTGGGAGTTTACAAACCTAAGATTACGATCATAGCTATAAATGGAAATTGTGGTCCTCTCGAGATAAAAATAACATACCCGCGACCCCTCATTTTCCCCCATTTTCCCCGTGAACCATGATTTATCCTCCACTATTAGTGCTCACGCTTTGAATGCCCCATGAAAATTGCTCTTATGACTTCTCGGATTGCGAAATTTTCAATGAGACCACCAAGATGAAGAGGTAAGCCCTTAATTTTGATCAAATTTCTTGGATTTGAGGTTTCTTTTGGTGATTTTCAATTGTTTGTTTATGTATACAATTTATTTGTTTTGTCAGTTTTTAAGGTGGTAAGCTCGTGATCATGTAAACCATCCAAATATTCCTCAAAACCCTCCTCCAAACGTAGATGTGCCTCATTTCATTCCTTCGTCCCCATGAAACTAGTAGGAACACAAGTTGATATCGTTAGAAGAATCTGAAAAATTAAATCACCATTGAGAACTTTATTCAGAAAATAAGACAAAAACATGCCACAAATCCGTCATGCATGACTTTAGCCAACACATTACAAACATTGATTGGCAAAAGTAAATTCCTCAATCAACCAAATAAATAAATGGAATACCTTTAGAGCTAATTGTATGTGGTGATATGTAGATAAATTATCCCATGCGATCGTAGAGGATAAAAAATTGCAAAAGATTGCATTTGTACATTATTAACTCCGACCCAATAACCAATGCCCCGCGACTACTTGAAAATAGTTCCCAATCCATTTGTGCCATGACGACCAAATCAAGAATTTTTGGGACTGATGTTGGATGGTATTTTATTATCCACCATGCAACAACAATGAGGTTCCTCTCTATTTTTGAAGAAATTGTATTGTGAGTTTGTGCTTAATGAGGTCCCAAATTATTTTGACTTTTCTGATTTTTACGGGTGAGGAGGTGGCTCTACACAAAGTAGACCAGGTGCACGTGTTGGTCAACCTAGGATCCCCCATGCCCCAAAACCCCCACTACCTTCAGTTATCCCTCCTATAGTGAAGGAGGTTGTGGAGATTGACACACTACATGCATTGAGGGAGCTCACTAACACTTTGACCCAGCATAGTCCCCATATTGCATCTGTGTAATGTTGGTGGAAGTGCCATTTCTAGTACACCACACCACTATGGATCATGTGGTGCCATAAGCACTACACCGAGACATCATTTTCTAGATTACATGGTTTCTTTTCTCTAGATGAGATGATGGCAGATGTTTTGGAGCTAGTGCAAATGATCTTTGTCTTTCACATGGAAATGGAAAATATATATATACAATAGTTTATTTCATTTGAGATTTTAATATATATACATATTTGATTACGTTACATACATACATTTAAAAACTATTTTTTTAATTTTAAATAGCAAGAGTTGGTAAAGGACACATCCGACATTGACATGCTAGCTACTATAGCTATTCAGGTGTGTTACGGATGTAAGTTTTAAATTACTTACATTTCAAATTTCATTTGATTGCACATTTATTATTAAATACACATTAATGTTCATTTTATAGTGTTTCACGTGTACATGTACATATTAATATGTTTATATTTTATACACAGGATCTTGGTGGGTCATCATCTGCTCTGGGAACTGAGGCTACTGGCATGCCTCACGTGAATTTTACGAGGTTAGTTTCTCTTTACACGTTGTTTCTAATTATGGAATTTTATAATTGTGGAATTCTCTAGTAGTTTGCAATCCCATAACTCTAGCCAGTACAATTTGATCATAACATTAAGCTCTTATGATGCAAGGGTTAAGTAAACACTCTCCTAGATATACAAACTCTCCTTTTATCATGATCATGGACACTTACCTCTATGCTAGACATGTTTCTAGAGCACTCCATCTCTAATTATTTCTCCATCATGCCTTACCTCGGAGAGGATCTCTTTTAGCTTCTTAGGATGTATGCATAATTGACCTTGCCAACATTGTTAGTTCTATGCATTATTTATTAACCCTCTTCTCTCTAAACAACAAAGAGATGAAAATATGGGATAAGTTACCTACACTTATAAATATATCTTGGGTCCCTTGGTTAATGTTTATCACCAATACTCCTATGAAATTCTATACACCCAATCTCATATTATATCTGTTATTCATCAAGTTTCTCTATATTTGCATTCTCATGTACAATGGATATAGCTTGGTGACCTGCCTAGAACCAAGTTCTACATACCAAATACATTCCACATATTTAATGAATTACTTCTTGAATATTAATGCAGGGGTTATGCTTGAAATTGGGCTTTAATTGTTTTTCTTTAAAGGTTTACTATTCATAATGGTTGTTTCACAATATCAAAGAGCTTAAAATTTCTCAAATGACCAACCTATACCTACCCCTACCTAGAGGATATCCCTTTTGAGGTTCAATAACACCATTTGTATGCTCTCAAACACCTTGAGGTCCACTGAGACCTAATACATGCTCATAACAACTAGAAGGGATTTCTTAATATCAACTAATCGGGGTGATCACTTTGTGATCACTGAGCCAATGTCTAATAGATGTACAAGTCTCCTACATTCACATGAAGGACTGTTTCCAGCTATAAAGTCCACTTATGAGGTTCTTAACAAACATACCTCTCTTCATAATGGATTCCTTCTTCATATGTAGTCACAAGACCTCCTCCACCTGGTTAAGGTGTTAAAGACATCAAATTTAAACCTTTAGACTCCCTGATGAATACTCAAGCAATGAACTTCAATTATGTATTCTTGTAATTCTGCCCCTAGGTATCTCAAGGTTCTTAAATGCCCAATTCAGAGGTCTTTAATGGAAATAAAATATTTCCAGTGGCATACTAAATTTTCAACAGACCTTTCTCATCACGATTCAAGTTTTCGTGATCCTTCATTTGTTGTTCTATACCTAAATTTGCTAACTCAACTTTCTAATAACCCTTTTTTTGTGACTTAATATTGTTCAGTATAGTCAAATTTCATTCAATCGATGGGATTTTCTTTATTCTTACACCCCTAAGATTATTCATACCTCGATATCACCTTAATACCTAGTCAATGATCATAATTTATCAAATTAGAGTGAGAAGCATGATTTTTGCCTTCATTTCTATACACTATACTTTTACCAAAGTTGTTTGAAATAACTGTTATCTAGATAAAGTTCACTACGTGTTGTTTTAGGCCTTATTGCTAGTAGGCCTTATTGTGATAACTAGTTCTTTCTATATTATCAAATGTGACCTTCAAGGCTTGGGAAATCTTTGTTTTTCCCCAACCAAAGTTGTGGGAGGTCATTATGGTGTGTGAAAGGCCAAAAACTTCAAATTTTCTCTTTCACGGACTTGAACCATGCCGAAAAATCAAAAACATCTCACAAAAATGGTATCATCGCGTAGGGGAGACTATTAGCTTCGTAGAAATATTGATTTTAAAGTGAATAGAATAATATAAATATCATTTTATAATTTTTTACTAATAAGATGTCTTTAAGACATTTTTTTCCCGTGAATGTTCATGTCTATGTTTAAGAATGCAACTTTTGTTTCACTTATCAGAATGTGATAAAACCTATACCATCCCAAGCGTGGTGAAATTATATACAAGTTAGAAAAAAATTATTTGATTTTTATATTTTTGATATAGTTATGGCGGGAAAATGGAAATTTCTCCTTTTCTAAAAAAATTCAGACCACTTTCATGGAAAAAAATCATAAAAAAAATATTGCTCAAAAAAATACAAAATAAAATCCATCCCAAGATAGATAGCGGCATCTAAATTTTCACCAAAGGAAAAAAATAACAATACTTGGTCATCCAAATTAGGGGAAAACAAAATATAACCTTATAGGTTTAAAAAAATCATAGAATTTTGAGTGTTTAATATAGCTAAACTTATCTCTTTTTAAAATAATTTAGTAATTCAAAAACTAGATTTTGATGCTACTATTCATAATTTTATAAATGTTTCTAATTTTGAGTGCATGCATTACTAATAATCCCTACAAGTTGATATTTAATTATTTTTTTGCAATATGATGTCCACATATGAACCCTTTTTGGTCCACCAACTTGTTGCACTTACCCTTCATTACCCTATCTTGGTGTTGTCCAAACTCTGAAAGAGTATAAACACCATCATGAAGATCATATTTATCTATATGAATGCATGAGCAGCTTTCATGAGTCTATTTCACTTTATGTTGTTCAAGCTTGTAATGCACTCATGAACTTAAATGGAAGTTGAAACTCTATGGCAAAGAATGAGACATGTTTGGAGAGTTAGAAGGATTATTTAAAGAAACTTGTAATGTTTCATCTTACTATTAACACTTGAAATAACCTAAGTTATATACAAGACAAATCTTTCTCTTTGGAGCATATGAAAATTCAAAGCATACATTAGAAACCGAGATAAAGGAGGTCAAAATTGATGTTTTTCAGTTGGTTACAGTTCTACAAGAAGTTTAGAGATCTCCACACATTAGTATTGGTCTTAAGAAGCATATTGAAGTGTATGCATTTTCAAGAGACATAATTGAAGATTATGAGAGATTCTTATGACAATTCAAGGCAGCTATAGTCAAAACCTATAACCTCCTTTGTACGAGTTAACATGTGAGAAAATTTATGATTCCTTTTGAAGGTGAAGTGTAAAAGGCATGCTTAGGTGTCTATGTAGCTATAAGAGCTAATATTTATGCTTTTAAATGTTTTTAAAGCTTGGTAGATCTTGGTGATGTATGTTGCAAAGGTAGGTTGCATTTAAGATGAAGAAGGTAAGATAAAATTCATGAAGATTCAAATAGGAGTATGAGTGTATGATTCTTATGAAGAAGATTGCATGGTTTAACATCAAGAGATCATCCTTAAAGTTTTGAATCCATATTTGAAAGCTACTAATGTAGATAGATCTATTAATAAAGAGAGAAATATAGTTAAGTGAAGGAGAGTTTGTATGAGAGTGAGCTGAGTATGATCATGTTTTGAAGGAGGCTAAGATTATGAAATATAGGTGGATCAAGATGAGAAAGAATTTTTTTCTTGATTGAGATATGTGCAAGATTAAACACATGAAAAGTATATGTTTGTTTGTGTGACTCAAGGTGTATAATATGATACGGAAATATGTATGAAATGAGCTTTGTATCAAATTACCTTACATTTGATGAGGTGATCATAAGAGAGGAGAATTATGGGGAATTGAGAAGAAGAGTGAGTTGATTTCAAGGTCATAACCCTGTTGTAAGAAAACAAAATCGAGTGATAAAAACCTTGTAGAAGTCTAAGTAGAAGCTTAGAAGATGAGGAGTTGAAGCTTCCCTATAATTTGAAGCTTATAGAAGGTCAGTAGGTGTTGGACTAAATTTGGGAGTTGAAGCTTCTATGCAAGTAGAATCTTGTTAAATATTAAGTAGGTGTTTGGTTGAATTTTGAAGTTGTAGCTCCATGTTGAGTAGACGTTCAACTTGAGATCATTGTAATATTTGTAGGTCATTCCGTATAAGTTATTGCTTTGATTTGGTGGGGTTTTCTCCCAGTTTGGTTTTCCCACATTAAATCCTATCTCTGTATTATTTTCTCATGTTAGTTACTTGTGGATGTTTCTTTGATTTTATTGTCACAAATTAAGTGAATTGAATTATGAGTTAAAAAAATTGAACAAACTGATTCACCCCCCTCTCAGTGTCCTAATTTCCAACAATTGGTATTAGATCCTGGACGTAAATAATCAAGTCTAATAAATTGGAGGATATTTTGAAGGTAAAAGCATGGGTACATTAGAAGAATCAATCCTCAAGAGGAAGTATGAGATTTATCAGTCTCTGATTGATGGAATGAAGAAGGAAATCAAGCTCATGGAAGATGACCATGGTCAAACACTCAAGGATATGGAATCATTTTTTGAGAATGTGTCAAAATATCCTGAAAGGAAATGAGAAATCCTGCCTAAAACATGAATAAGAATTGAGAATATTGAAGGTTGAACTAGAAGAGGAAAATGACATGTTGAAGATGTATAGAAAACTTGAAAAGAGTTTTGAATCTCTTGATGGAATTTTGGAAAATAAAAGAGCACCAAGTGATAAAATAGGTCTAGGATTCAGAGGATAACTTGTGGAAAAGAGATAGGATGACAAGGCTGTTCCAAACATGTAAACAAGCATGAATATGATCAAGGAGAGAATAAAAGAAGGCCTAAGTCAATTAGGCAACCAAATACATCCGGTATGAAAGGAATTTCAATGGATATTGTTTTTCTTGTCATAGCTATGGACATAGGGCTAAGGAATGCAGGAATCAAGTTATATATTACAACCCTTAGAGAGATAGTAGAAGTGAGGAATGGAAGGAAAAGAACATTTTTGCTATAATTGCAAAGAAAATGGTCATATTTCTAAAGTCTTGTGTAGAAGAACCATCAAGTCAATTTTGGAAAGAAGTATACTCAAAAGGCATGAACATGGTAGTGTGCTACAATTGCAACAAGTTTGGACACTATGATAGGAAATTTCATGATCTTAAGGCTTCAAATCATATTTGGAATGAGAGTCCACACCAAGTTAGAGGTAAGAGTAATGTCATATGCTATAATTGTCATGATTTTGGGAATTTTGCAAAGAATTGTTGTCACAATGAACAATCTAAGTACAATAGTAGGCATATTACATTAAAAGGAGAAGTTAAGAAGGATTCCAACATGAAGACCATTCCTACAATTAAGTCAAACTCAGTTGTGACTAAAATAACCTTTGGAAAGAAGGAGGTAAAATGGATATATAAGGTCAAGGAAGTAAAATCAGGAGTTGAAGAAGCAAATAATAACAAGAAGATAACATGGGAAGATGTTGAAGAGACACAACAATCAATGAAAGTCATGGGAGAGTCTAGTATAAACAAGACATCAGGAAGTGATGATAAATCCAAGAAGAAGGAAGAAAATTCTAGTGCAAGTGATGAAGAACTTCTACCTCAAGCTATACTAGAGTAGGTATATGAGATGCATCATGTGTATCTATCAGAATTCAACCATAAAGTGAAGGCTTTGATGATGATTTTATCACACCAAGGAATGCACTCAAGAAGAATGGAAAGAGCTTAAGGACAAGAAGGGAAAAAAATTGAGTCATCATGTTGCTTTGATGACTATCTCCTGTTTTGAGGTGATCTCACAAGGTAGTGTGCCTTCTCTAGGCTTATAGAAGGCATATATCAGCTAAAAGAAGCATGGTGTGGTTCTCATTAGTCTATGAAGATAAAATTAACTTCTTCTCCATAACCATGCTTGGTAAGCAATCCAAAGTGTATTCTTCCAAGTAAGTTTAAATAAGTAGATGTTTTTCAGAGTCCTCATTACATTTCTAAGGTATGTCAAATTAAAGGAATGTTTATTTAGTCTCATATTAAATTACTATTTCTTATTGGAATGTCATCCTTGAGTAGTAATGCAAAGAGTGTATTGTTAATAGGTTTCAATTTTGTGTTAGCTCTCTCTATGTTGTCAATTTTGACTCATGGTTCAATTATCCCTCTTAGGTTGTACTTAAGTAAGAAAGGTATGAAAGAGAGCAAAAATTGAAGGAAAGTGTCTTGAGTCAAATATTTGAGTCCTAATGTGAATTACAGTTATGATAAAAATATGTGATTGTCTTGATATAATCAACGAGGCCTTTCAAGGTCTGCTCTCAATTTTTTTTTCTCAAGTGTGGATAATAAGTCATATTATTCTCCAAGTCTTAAAATTCTTTGATGTCATGAGTTATTTTCCGTGAATTTTATCTCCAAGGAAGATTAAACTAATCTCATCAAGATTTGAACATATTACTAGTATGTGTCTTTTTGGACATCAATTAAACAACATAAGTCCTGTTGATGATGGTGGATCCTGAAGATGACTCATAAGATTTGTGTTTTATACCATAAATTTAATAATGATGGTAAAGGAGAAGTGGTTATTTGGTGTTGATTCTAGATTGATATGCTTCATGTAAGGTCTGAAAATGAAAATAATGAAGACAAGGAGTCACTTTACAAGACAAAATGTATTACATAGATTTCATAGCATTATGGACCGTGAACTAGTAACCTAAAGGTTTGCAGAGGTTGTGCAAAGTTGATATATGTGCAAAGGATCATGATGGTGTATAAATGATGATTGAATACCTTTAAAAGACAATACTGGGTACATGTCATGTGCTCTAGTGAAATTTGAAGTTAATATGTCATCTTAGAGGGCTTAGTTTTTTCACATACATAGAACAAGGATTTGTGGAAATTAAAAGGAAATGTGGCCACTATACTTGGTTTGTAATTATCTAAAGTACTTCTTAGGTTGTGAGAAGTCTGTGCATTTGAGTCATAAGGTTTGTAAAAGGAATTACTTAATAAGGAAGAGAACTAAAGAACTGAGATTGATCTCATAACATATTGAGAGAGATTAAGAAGCCTGGAATATGTGTGTTAACAGAAGTGTAAAGATCATTTTTTGTTTCATAAAGTGGCATTGACATTGCAAGTACAAATGAAAGTTGAATATTGAATTCAAGGATGTACGAGTGTCTAAAATATGAGTTGTTTAGAATGACAAAGTATGACTTGTCAATGTATAGTTCAAGTGGTTGTTTTTATATGAGTAAAAAAGTTCATAAGGCCCTTTTTCTCTATATTTGGGATCTAATCTAAGTTAGTGACAAGAATTTAAAGATGTGTTGCTCCAAGAAGACAAAAGTGTGGCTCTATTTCATCTAAGACATCATTAGTGTGTCAAGCAAGCATTAAATCATAGTAAGGTGGTCACAAATGCTTAATTCTAATCAGATATTCAGATTTTCTACTCTAATTAATGTGTCTATATGCTAGGCTATCAATACATGGGACATGTTTGAGGTATCTCTAATATGATTATATATATCCTTAAAAATGAGACAAAGCTTCAATGTTTTTAAAGACCTATCAATCAAGTGGATTTTCAAGAAAATCAAATGAATATTGGTCCTTGACTATGAAAGCTCTTTTTAGATCCCAGGATGTTTGGGATATTGTTGAAAATGGGTATGCAGAACCCACAAATGCATGCAACATTCAACACACTCACACAGGAAGAAAAAAATATTTTGAAAGAACAAAGGAAGAAGGATGGAAAATCCCCTCTTTACATTCATCAAGCTATGCATGAGAGCATTCTTCCCAGAGTTTGAAGATAAAAACCAAGAAAAGGATGCATGGAAACTCTCCAAGTGGCATATCAAGGTAAGGATAAAGTTAAAAGCAAGCAAAACTCTAGTTGCTTAGAAAATATTTTGAGAATCTAAATATGAAAGATTAGATTTAGTAGAATCCTTTTTTACACATGTTGTTGGGCTTGTGAATCAAATAAAATCACATGGGAAACCATAGAAGATCAAAGGATAGTTGAAAAAATCCTTAGAGTTCTACTGTTAAGTTTGATCCTTTAGTTGTTGTTATAGAGGAAACTAAGGATTTAAGTCAGATGTCAATAGATGAGTTGCATGCCTCTTGATAAACCATGAGAAGAGGCTGAATAGATCACATACAACCATAGAAAATGCATTCTCATCTCAGGATTCTATAAGCCATGGAAGAGGTAGAGGAGGTAGATTCACTCCTAGAGGAAGAGGTAGAAATACATTTAGAGGATGCAACAATAGTCCTGCAAACCAAGGTGGAAGAGGACACAACCATGATCATCACATGGTCATAATCATTCAACTAGTCATAGACAAGAAAAGTCACATGTTCAATGTCATTATTGCAAAAAAGTATGGACACTACTCTTTTGAATGTAAGAAGAAACAATATGATCAAGGAAAACAAAATCAGAATCACTTGAAAGTTCTACAAAAACTTCTATGTTTATTGCATGCACAAAATTATTTTGAAGAAATTTCCACAAAATCATTGGTTGAATGTAATATGGTTCAAGAAATTCCACATGATATTTGGTATTTAGATTCAAGTTGCAACAATCACATGTCTGGAAATCTAGAGTTATTTTCTAGTTTGGATGAATCAAGTAAAGAGTAATGTTACTCTTGGGAACAATAATCAAGTGAATGTAATGGGAAAAGGGACTGTTGATATTCTAACAAAAAGGGGGAGAAAAAGGTCATTAATGATGTTTTTATTTATGTTTTTGGTTTAAAGCATAATTTAATGAGTATTGGACAGTTGGTACAGAAAGGATACATGGTTTATATGGAAGATAATGAGTGTGTGATTGTGGAAAGCCCCTAACACTCAGTTGATTGCAAAAGTGAAGATGAGCAACAATAGAATGTTTCCTTGAGATTAAACTAGGAAAAAAGAGAAAATCATGATTTGTTTGCAGCAAAATCAATAGTTCAATTTCACATCCAAGTCCTGCACAAGCCAAATCAGTCCTCCTTCAAGTAGTTGAGTCTGCTGCTCAAATGAGTGAGTCTTGTGCTCAATGCAATGTAAAAAGTCTTGCTGCTAAAAAATCAAGTCCCATGCACTAAAAAAAAAAGTGAGTCTCATGCTAAGTAAGTGAGTCTATGCTAAAGCTAAATGAGTCACTAAGCTAATGTAAATGAGTCCTTGCCAATGTAAATGAGTCTTGTGCTAATGCAAGTGAGTCTCTTGATGAGTCTATGCTAATACATTTGAGTCCTGCACTCAAGGAACAATCAACCTTTCAATCAGTTGTGAAAGATGAATCATGGCTTTGGCATCTTAGGTTTGGACATTTAAATTTTGGAGGTTTGAATTTATTACACATAGGAAGAATATGGTAAAAGGTTTTCCATTGATTCAAAACCAGAAAAGAGTATGTGAAGGGTGTATTTTGGGAAGCAACATAGAGAGTCTTTCAGTTGGAAAATCAAGCAAGAGCAAGTGCACCTCTTGAGATAGTACACTCAGATTTATGTGGACCCATGCAAACAACTTCTATTGGAGGTTGTTCATATTTTATGACATTCATTGATGATTATACAAGGAAGACTTGGGTTTATTTTTTGAGGCATAAATATGATGCTTTTGGAGTCTTTCAATAGTTCAAGGCTCTTGTGGAGAAGAAAAAGTGGTTACTACATCAAGGTATTAAGAAGTGATAGAGGTGGTGAGTATATTTCTAATGCTTTTCTAAATTTTTGCAGACAACATGGTATTCACAAATAGTTTATAACCCACTACACACCTCAACAAAAAATGGTGTGGCTGAAAGGAAAAATAGAACCATCATGGAAATGGAAAGGAGTATGTTGAAGTCAAAGAATTTACCAAATGAATATTGGGATGAAGCAAGTAGTAACAACTGTTGTTTATATTTCAAATAGATGTCCAACTAAAAGTGTAAGGAATATGATTCCTCAAGAAGCTTGGAGCGGTAGAAAGCATAGTGTTGCACACTTCAAAGTATTTGGATGCATTGCATATGCACATGTTCCTGAAGAGATGAGAAGGAAGTTGGATAATAGAGGTGAGAAGTGTATCTTTGTTGGGTATTCAGAAGATACAAAGGCTTACAAGTTGTTTAATCCAAGTACTAGAAAAGTTATAATCAATAGAGATGTACAATTTGTTGAGAATGAAGCATGGGATGGAAGTGTAGAAAAAATAATAAGTAGCAACAACTGATTCACATGATGATATGGGTGATGAAGTGTTAGAACAACAAGGTATTCCTCAAGAAATACCTCCTTCCACTCCCTGGACATGCACCACAAGTTGTAGCACAAGCTACGCCTCCATCTACAACAAGGAGATCTTCAAGAAATCAGAATTTTACAGTTGGGAAAGAGTTCACCAAGAACACCAGCCATGATGCCTTTAGAAAATAGTCCACCAAACTCAAGTTGATAGCAATAGTTCATCGGATCCTACATTGGCAAGTTTATTGCAGTGAAAAAAACAAGGAGTTTAAGAGATATTTATGAATCTGATTTTAATGTTGATACAACAAATTCTTTCTCTGTTTTTGCTTTATTTTCAGAAGTTTGTTGATCGATGTCTTTTGATGAAGCAATAAAAGATGAAGCATGGGAAGAAGCCATGGATGAAGAGATTGAAGCTATTGAGAAGAAATAACACTTGGGAGTTGGTGGATCGTCCTCAAGGAAAGGATGTCATAAGTGTAAAATGGATTTACAAAACTAAACATGGCGTGGATGGTAAAGTGTTGAAGCATAAGGCAAGATTGGTTGCTAGAGGTTTCACTCAACATCTTGGTATTGATTACAATGAAATGTTTTCTCTATAGCATTTGGATATGGTAAGAACCATTTTGGCCATTGCAGCTCAAAACAAGTGGCCTATTTTTCAAATGGATGTAAAATCAACATTTTTAAATGGTTATCTTGAAGAAGAAGTTTATGTACAACAAACTAGAAGGATATGAAATTTCAGGTCATGAAGAAAAGGTATACAAGCTGAAAAAGGTGCTCTATGGACTCAAGCAAGCTCCTAGAGCATGGTACAACCACATTGATTCTTATTTAATTAAAAATGGCTTTAGTAGGTGCAACATGAGCCTACTTTGTATATCAAAATGGATGAGAAAGGTAAAATGTTGATTGTGTGTCTTTATGTAGATGATTTAATTTTCACATGGGAGACCTTTCCATAAATTATTTTAAGGCAGCCATGATGAAAGAGTTTGAAATGACTGACCTTGGTCTCATGAAATACTTCTTGGGAATAGAAGTTAAGCAATCAATTGAAGGTATTTTTATTTCTCAATCAAAGTATGCAAGTGATGTATTGAAAAGATTTAATATGTTGAGTTGTAAACCAATGCCTACACTAGTTGTTATAGGGTTGAAGTTGAGAAAGGAAGATAGTGGTTCATTTGTTGATCCTAGATTGTTTAAAAGACTAGTTGGTAGTCTCATGTACTTGATGGCCACAAGGCCTGACTGATATTATGTATGGTGTGAGCCTTATTTGAGGTTCATGGAGTCTCCAAAAGACTCTCATTGGAAAGCTGGAAAAAGAATACTCGAGGTATGTTTGTGGAACAAAGAACTATGAAATTTTGTATTCAGTTGTGGATGAGTTTAAGCTCATTGGATACATGGACAATGATTGTGTTGGCAGCGTTGATGATAGGAAAAGTACCTCTGGTTATGATTTTCATTTTGGAACAAGGGTAGTATCATGGGCTTCAAAGAAACAACCCATTGTAACTCTTTCTTCAGCAATAGAAGGAGGAGTATGTGGCAGCGACGACGGGTGCGGCATGTCAAGCCATATGGATGAGGAGAATGCTAGTTGAGTTGATGCATGAACAAGAAGAAGCAAAAAATATTTATTGTGATAATAACTCAACCATTGCATTGTCTAAAAATCATGTTTTTCATAAAAGAAGCAAGCACATAGACACTAGATATCATTTTATAAGAGAGTTGGTAAATAACAAGGAAATATGTCTAGAGTTTTGTAGATCACAAGATCAATATGCTGATATTTTACTAAGCCATTGGGAAAAGATGCATTTGAATATCTAAGAAGTTGTTTGGGTGTCTATGTTGAAGATGAAGTGAAGAATGGGCTGGCTTTTTATTTTTGTTATTTGTTGTACATTTTGGGTATTTAATCCTCCATTGTTGTGCATCTATTTTTTAATTTTATTGTTGTTGTTTACATTTAGATTCTTGTGTTTATTTTATGAGTTTACAATCTTCTTCCCTTGCTTCTTCCCTTCACCTTTTAGTAAAGTATTATATAGCAGTTGATAATAAATTTATGGGCTGCATGGATTTATGATTTAGCTTTCCCACAAAGTCATAGCCCCATAATAAGAATGGTCATGGGGACACAATAATTTATAACATATATGGGGATACTTATTGAAATTACTATGATTTTTAAATTGATCGCATAACTAAATTCATCTTTCATGAAATTCTTGTTTCATAGTAGGAGAATAGTAATCTTGATTAAGTATCTTTATGGTAATTAATTTTCCACTAAAATGACCGCTACATTGACTATTGTGTATTTAGGAGAGAACCAATCATGCATAATCAAGTACTTATACATTGTATCAATCATCCATTTAAGTAGAATTTTAATAAAGTACCCATAATTAGGGTATAACATATTGTTTTCGTTGTCCTTGTGGCAACACATTAGATATAAATACTTGTTGATAGATGAAGTTTTAAGCATCATTATACCATTTGGGGATTTTCAAAAGTGTGGGTAATAATAAGGAGAAGTATGAGAAGTATAAAGGGAAATATGAATAGAAAATGGTGAAGGAGGCGTACGCTGCAAATATTTCATAAGACAATAAGGATCATTATAGAAAACTAAATGGTGATAAACCCACTAAAAGCAATATGCATAAAAGACTTTGAATTAGATTTGAATTTACGTGATAATGATATTTATTTGGTTTTGATATCCATTGTCATCATATTAGTTTGATATTGAATGTGATGATTAGGGTAGTATTAGATGTAAAAAGCATTGGATGCATTATCCCTACCAAATTAGAGAGGTTCATATATGGTCCAAGGAAACCTATTCTAAAAAAAGAGGGAAGGGAGATCCGCATATTCCCCATGTATTTAGGAATAGATTATATGTTGGTCAATATTGTTCAACCACACACACACACACAAAGAAAATATGAAACCCTAGGTAGAAACATGTGTCGATAATTTGTATTTTTATATCTAGTAAGGTAAAATAGAAAAAATAAGCTACGTATCTATCAATTTGTGGAAAATATCATATGATATGAGAATAGAATTTAGATTGCTCAATTTTAAAATATTTGGTGGAATTTGGGATAGGGAAATAATAATCAATATCAAATAGAAGAAATGTTTTCTTGGTGTATCAAATTAATCATCATCGCTACTATTGAGATCCAATTATGGACCCATCTATCATATTTTTTCAGATGGATTTGCATTGGTAATTTGGTACTATCCTTGATATTTTCCTTCATATTACTCCCATTGGGGATGGGTACGAAAGTGAGAGATAATTTTATATAATTTAACATCAAATTAAGAAGATACGTTCCTTTTCTTGTAGAGAGATACATATCATCATCAACATCGTTAATCATATTTAGAGAATTGTATCCCTACGAAGTAAGTTCCACTATACTAGTAATGGGAATATGAAGAGGATCATTCATATTTGTAATAGAATCAGTATTGCAACCGATATAATCATTTCAATCATAACATTTCCTAACGTATTGTCGAGGAGTAGAGATATTCCTATAATCCATTGTTGTGTTTCCCCTAACTGAACTTGTGTATGCTCTATGTTCTTCAAGCCCATGTGTAATTTTTAATTCTTTATTGATATTATTTAAATTTATATTTGCACAATAGTAAGTTGTAATTTCATCACCAAGAGCTGATAGTACACATGAGATATTATATTCTTATGCTCTTTGTGAGGGTTTGGTTCTTATATGATTGTCAAGGTTATATATCATTCAATATTACATTACATTTGTTAGACATGGATGTATCAAATTTAGGAACCCATTTAGATTTAGGGATTTTTAGTTATTGTAAAGCGTAATGTTGTGTGTAAAATAAAAATAAATACCTTAGGTTCAATCTATTGAATTCTTCATCAGTAAATCATAGAAATCATTTTCACAATGCCCATTAATTCCACGATATTTGCAAAATGGTTGACCATTGATTTTTCAAGTTGATATCAAGGGTAGTAATAAGTGGGTTATAATTTAATTAATCGATTCTCAAGTATCTCATAGATAATATCATGTGGTCGAGAATTCTATTTAAAACAAAGTGGATTTTTATTTGATGGTTACCTTCGTATTAGAAATGGAGATTATAGAACATACATGTTATTACCTCTATATAGGACTTTGAATTAACTTGTTTGAGCATATGCATCATGCATGTATTTGGTAGCAAATTTCTTATTTATTATCCTTATAACTATATTGATTACAATGCATAGAGACATGATGGACATGGGCATTGTAGGAATTTAGATGTTTTATGTCATCCTTGAGAAAGTGGATCTTGGTACTCATATATTGTTTTCTCTTATATATTTTTTCACTATCTACTTCTTAAATTTGATTTTTTTATTACCTCTTGGCTTATGCATGAATAATCATAGTTTGCTACTAAGAAATTGAAATATATAAAACCAACAACCAAACACTACTTTGATGAGACAAATGGTTATTGATGTCATTTTGATATATATGTTGATATTCATATACACTTTAAGCACATGATTTTCATGGTATACATGTTTATATATGTATGACATAAAGTTTACATAAGGAAATGGACATATACATGATTGAAATTACTCATACATGTAAGTATGAATCATTTCATATTAGGATAATACCCATATTGAAGGAATATTAGCACACTCTATAAGCTCTATCATTCGTGTTATTAAATGATTATATCCAACCACTTAGAATATTTATAAAAATTATCTCTTCTTACTGCATTTATAGCTTTACTTCTCATTGATATCATACTTTTTTATACTTGATGATGACATTGATAACCTATGGGAATCGATGTTCATTATTTTATGCTAACTTATTATTACCTATGATATTCATGTTTATGTTGCTTAATTAGTACTTTGTTCTTCTACTTATTTTTCCACATTTAAGTTTGATTACTTTTCTTGGTTCAAATTATTGTTTATTTCATATTTAGTGTAAAATAAGTGTCACATAATCCCTCTGCAAATCTCTTGTGTTAGTTATTGAATGAAACCTAATTATTTCTTCTTTTGATCATGAGTTTTGATATGAATTCTTCATTATGATGTTACCAGCTTTTTTCTTTTACATAATTTTTGGGTGGATGTTGTTAGGAATAATCCTTACATGTGGGTGTTAGTGTTTAAGTTAGAAAATATTACGTGGAGTAAAATGAAAGAAATTATTATGTGCGTAATAATCACATTGGATTAGTTATATGTATTAGTATATTTGGTATAATATTATGTAAGTTGTTTTACAAACTTACATAAATAGGAGAATGGGTTGTTATCATGTAATATATTGGAACATCCATTTAGTGAAGGGGTTATAAGAGTGTGAATAGGACTCAATATTTAGGAGATGCTTCCCTATATACATTTAATGCTTATATTGTATAAATATGTTGAATGAATTCTTATTGAGCTTTTTCTCATTTAGATAGGGGTAAAACCTCTTTTGGTATCAGAGAAGGTTTTGAAAGAGGCCTATTTTAATTTCACTTTACCCATGTTTTACAATATATAGTAGGCTTATAGAATGGGAAAGCAGATACAAGAGAACTCATAGTAAACCCCTTACCTTTGTCTCGTGATCATCCATTTTTGTAATGTCAAAATATGAAAACAAAGGCTAGTAGGATACCACATAGCTCATGGAAACCCTTTAATTAAGAAAATACTACAAACCTCATAAAGTGAACCCATGAAATTTTCCATTTATTTGTAATTTTATTATAAGCCCGCCTTGTCCATTATATCCATTGTTTTCCTTCCAAATTGTTCACAATTCTCATACCCATATAAAATGTAACATAAAATAAATAAAATAACTTATATTAAAGTTTTATTAAGTTATATTTTTCATTTGAGATATGTGTAATCAAGAGTAGATTTAAGCTTGTGTTAAATCTAAGAAAATATTTGTTTTGATATATTTTGGAGGGTTTGAATTATATTTTGCATGTAGACTACAATATTTGTATAAAAATATTGCATAAGTAAAATATTTACATTCGGATTGTATTGGAGGAAAATTTTCCTAAATTGCTACCTCAAGTTGTTTCTTTACATTTTATTTAGAAAAATTTGGAGTCGACATTATCTCTGTTGAGGAGAGATCATTTCATTGGATTTTTCATTGACTACAAAAGATCGAGACTAGTGGTAAAAATATTAGCTACACATTGATCTCTCCGAGCTCTCCGCCTTCTCAAGATCAAGCTCATAGAGTCTCAACACTCCCAATGATGAACCCTAACCCACTTATAAAAGAAAATGACACTGCAATAAACATGTGGTTTTTGATATTTTGTGTATTCGTACAAGTTATGAAAAATCCAAATGATAAAGTGTGTTGAATATTTTCACTAAAGAAAAAGTGTAACACAATAAATTTTTTTAATAACTTAATTAAAATTGATTAAACCAGAAAGCATTTTCATAGGTGAAAAGTTCCTCACCTTTCGACAAGCAACAAAGGCAACAATAGTCATGATTTACTAGTCAAAAAAGCAGACACTCTTCACCAAACATGTGGTACACAATAGTTGGTGAGCTCCTATGGGTGATGATAGTATTCCTATGTTGGTGTTAGGGAGATCGATGGTCGAAGGAAGGTGGTGGAGGGCGAATTATGGGCCGCAGATCTGATGGTGAAGCCTTAAAATCAAAAACCCAAGCAATTATGGAGAATGTCGAAGGATTTATATTTTCTATTGTGTTACCATGTATGTGATGGTGAAGATATCAAAATGGGAAATCCCATGTGCATAAAGAATACCAGCCACGTAAGGTTAAGTGGGTTGTAAAACTTATTGGTAAGAGCATGATAGAATCGGCATGGGCAGGTGGTTCCCTGCGTGGTGATAATGCATACACCATTTTATATATTTTGTGCATTGCATGGCCACACAATCTTCTAATGTTATTTATTGCAAGAAAAAGAGATGAAAAACAACCAAACACTATCAAAACTATGTGTGTGCAGCAACTTGGATGAGGAAAACGAGATAGAAGGTTAATGAGGTTTAATTTGGGTGTTAGAGTGCCACATGTAAGGAATTGATGTAGTCATGTCTCTAAGGGTTTCTTTGGCAAGAGAAGAAAGGATAGGTTTTGTGTTTCACAAAAGTGGTAGGCGGTCCAGTCATGGGTGTGGGGCCTTTTTTTTTGGGTTGTTGAAATTTATTGGTGGTCAGACGCTTTCTACAAGGTCAAATGGAATTTTTGTTTTATGCCCTGTCTCTCGAGAATTTTTTTCTATGTTTGTGTATTTATAGGGAAGCGGCATGGTTTTTTTGTGCTCGTGGGTTAGAAATATATTTTTTTGAGTCAATATATTTATTATTTTCATGAGTTTTTGTCTAAGACCAAATTTTCATTTTTATGTCAAAACCAAAAATTCAAACATATGTGACGATGTTATAGTATATGATATAAAGTAAATGATGTGAGCTTTTTCTATCATAAAAAAAGTGTTTGACTTTAAATTGTTGTTTATGTTCAAAGATGCTTTGTTTGGCTAGACTAGTGAAATGAATCGATATCCAGGACTGGTTTGATAGGTAGAAAAAGAAAACAAAAAAATAAGAATTGTGGACTAGTTTGGTTGGTTTTGAGGTTTGTTTTCCTGATGCATTTATTTTGTTTTTCTATTAAATCCTTGTTAAGAACATATTTGTGGGTTTGCATTATAGCTATAGTACAAGGATGAATTTTGAGGGGTTTTAACTTTATTAGCTGCAATGTTTTCCATACAATGAAGGAGACATCAATTTTGTTTAGTTTTTTTATAAAGTCTAAATTGAGTTCCTATATATTATTTTGTTGGTGAGTTTTGAAAATTGGATTCTTATATATCCTTGCATTTTTTTTCTTGAAGTGATTTTTTGAACATATTCATGCTCCTCCTTTTAAGTATATATGTATTTACATTGGAGATGATTTTTGAGGTTTGTAGACTTATATAGCTATGACATTTTAAGACAATATATAAGATGTTATATGACATAAGAATGTTTTAGGTGTGTTTCAAAATGTGTTTTCTATAAGATGTTAAATATATTAACTCACATCAGTATAATGGATTGTGGAATCATGTAATCTAACATCAAGTATCAAACATATGTATGTTTTCCTTCTGTTTAAAAGGGTGTTTGTTTGATGTATCTTCTCTGTTTTACTCTGCAATATTTTTCTCGTACAATTTCACAATCTTTTTATTAAATTCTATCTCCATTTATTGTATGAAGATGATTTTTGAGGGATTTTTAAAAAATTCTAAGATATCTGAAACACCATTATATGGGTAAGGGATGGAAATTTTCCAGAAACGACATGAAGGCCAAGCTGAAGGCGATAACTGTAAATACGGGGTACGATCTAGTGCATTTGATACCTAGGCTTTCTCGAATGTACCCTTGTTGTTTTGGCAACATTTTAGGCCTAAATTGGTTTTTTTATAACTTTTTCTACTTTAAATTTAATATATCATTACAAAAGAGATAAAAAAATCGAAGTGGGCATCATTCTCTAGAAGGTACAAAATACAAGTTATTAGAAACATAGAGAAAAATAGTCTTTCTAAGATAAATGTAATAAACACTTCCACCAAATGTGGTAGCTACAATGTTTTTACCAAGCTCAATGACATTCGAATAGTTTTTTATGGTTATTTCAAAGCTTCTTTTATTCATATGCATAATATATGGTTAATTCCTATTTATTAGGCTTAAATTTATATACTTTTTGTATACCCATATTCCATATCTATGACCAAACTTCTTTTTGCTATACCCATATGAAAAATGTATTTTAAACTTCAAATATTTTTCATATATTGTAAGAGATGGTATCTTTGGTGATTTTTGGGAAACTTTGATTCGATGTCTACATTTTTATTTTTCCAGCAGGATTTGATCTATTTACTTCTTGTATCATCTTTTCTAATATTAGTCATGATACTTTTCATAAATTCTAGTGGCATATACAGTGCAAGGATGAATTTTAGGTTATTTTTACACTTATTAGATGATTTCTTTTTCATACAATAATTTGGATGATGAATTTTCTCAACTTTTGAAAAAATTGATTATAATATCTTGTATTATATTTTCAGCAGGGTTTTGGTTATGTGTTGTATGATGAAATCTTCTTCGTTTTACTTTTAAATCCATTCATAGAACATATTTATAATATTTATTTATGAATTATAGATGCATTTATAGTTTGTGGATGAATATTGAGGATGTATTTGTCTTCATTCAGATTTTTATGTGGAAACCATGCCAAAACATTCATAATAATTGTCCATTAAATGTTTACATTAATGTGTAAGTTGATTTTGAACTATGGCGATCTGTTTTATTTTGATTTTAAAGTTATTAACTAATAAATTTCAATCAAGACCACCTAACATCTTCGAGTTGTCATTCGTAAGAAATGCAAACTAACATATTATCCGGATTAGAATAAAATATGCCTTGTGGAAATATTTCTGCATGTTATTTTTTTCAAGCCAAACTTCATAATCCAGTTGAACATAAAATTTTGCACCATGCTATGAATTTTTGACTTCATCCTCTACATAAAAGTGTACTCATCTCTCATATATCCTACAAGCTTTGCTAAAATTCAACAAAATATTTCAAAACTATACTCTTTCAAAGCTTTAACACTTTTCTCCTACAAATCAACTATTTTATAGGTTATTGCCAAGCCAACATTTGATTAGATGTATAGGACTCCTTACCAAAAAATCTACTAGGATATTATTTTCCATTTGTCAAGAAAAATAATTCATTTTTGTACTTTTGAAAGGCATATTTCACCACTTAAGAGAGGGATTTATAACATCCAACAATATTTTTTATTCAAGTATGGATGAATATATTTAGCTAGAAGTGTACTTGATGACGAGACTTGGAGTCCATTTCAAATGGAAATCACATGTAAATTAGCAGGAAGTCCCGCTATCATGGCTCTAAGATATCAATGCCCTTGTATGATCCTTTCCTTTCGTGACTTATTTGTAATCCTAGATCTATATGCCAAATTAGTACTACACTGCATTGAATGATCCTTTGATATATGTTTCCTTAAGTTACTAAGAGTGAAAACTAATAAAGAGAAGGAAAAGTGACTTTTATCCATTTGAGAAACATGTTGATACACATTTTATAATATATTTATGCCAAAAGGCGTTCTCCAAGCGGAAGTGACACCTCTTGGTGCCGACACGTGATAGAGCAATATGCGAATCCTATTGTGGCATACATCAACGTTCCTTAAAGAAGGTTACCTATTGTTGATGTGTCATAAAATAACATCCACCTTAATTGTGGTGTGTTGCCACCAAACCACAATGTATTGTTACTACTCCGTGTGAAACAACCATCCAATTGGCTCATGTACCTAAACCTTACTATGACATATTTGACACTTAATCCCCTTAAATTTGATTGTAACATACAAACATTAGATCAAATTAATACATTTTTACTATACTTACTAGAATGAAAGTTACAAGATGTCCCTCTCACAAATGGCACCGGCCCCAATCCTCGACTTTCATCCCATACTCTATGATGAGTCCATAAATTGATTCATTATAACATCTATATAACTATAAATTTTACTCCTAAAAACATTAATCTATGCATGAGAATATTCTAAATAGTTATATCTAAAGTAGAAAGTGATACATTTCCCCTTATTTTGTCTTATGTGAACTAATGACCAATGGAACTTTCACTAACTACTTTGTAGAGTGATTTGGTGACATATGCAAGCTTATGAGGCACATTTTCTACCATTTTGAGTAGTTTCAGTCAAGGAGATCGAGTCCACAGCCACTACGTCATTTTGGAGGATTGACCCACAACCAACTATAAATGAGGGCCCCTGTTTCCAGTAGAATTATAGGGTGTCATGGAACTTTTATGAAATTGTTATCGGTTAATATGTTGCCTATATTTTTGGCATGTGTTGTAATCAATTGTCTATAAGACACCTCCTTTGAATTGTTACTTAGTCTTTTTACAGTATTACGTAGTTAATAGAAGAATTTTTTTCAGTTGCACTCTAGAGTATGTGATGAACTTATTTTGATCAATATAATACATGTTATTTTGAGTATACGTTTGTGTTGAGAGCCTCAATCCTAAAGTAGAGCAAGGGCCCACTCAACTGAGGAGATTGAAGGACTGGTATTTCATGCAAGATCTTTATATTTGCTCAGTTTCAATTTTAGTATCTTGGTTTGATGATTATCTGAATGCAATATTGTATTTCTTTGTTTCAGCACATTCCCTTTACTTGTCATTTGATTTAAGAAAGTATTTCATTTCAAGTAAACATTTCCTTTAACAAGCATTTCATTTCAGAAACTTTGTTTCAGTAGAGTAGATGTAGTTCATATACTTTGTTCTCCATAGATTAGAGATTTTATATTCAGTATTTTAGATCTTTTACTTGTTTTTAGTAGTTAAGTAGTGTAGACAAGAAAACCGACACTAAACAAACCCCCAAAAAATAGAACCACCATAATACTGAGTTGCATATCAACTTCTTTGCATACAACCTTGAACACAACCTGGTCTATAATGACATCAACATTTGAATAGGTTTATTAAATTATTGGAAGTTACAATGACCCATAATTTTTGACACCATTTCCAGGGAATACCATAAGCAAAAATGCCATTCTATTCACACTTTATGTTATGGGTGTTATTGAAGTTGAGTTATGCCACCAGTAGTGATCCTAAGCCTTGCCTTAATGATAAACATTGATGCACATGCCAAGGGATGCTAGAGGGAGATATATACCTTGCAACACTCAAATAATATCCCCAATAGGAGAACATGTAGTAAACATTGATAATACTACTCCTGAGAGTGACACTGAATCTAAATAAACTCACAATGAATCTGAATCAACTTATCTAGAACATGAACAACTTACGTAAAAATGGAGACAATGGATACAATGATGATAGACCCTTAGGTATAACCTTTACCTACCCTATTGTCTTAAATGAGGACGAAGAAGTACCTATGAAAAAATTCCCCATCCATTTCGCCTATCTTTCAAGAATGTCCACGAATACCAAGACCAAATCTTATTTGAATTCAAATTCCTCTTGCCAAACATATGACTACAAAATAGATAACCAGAAACTAAATCTTTTTCCTTCCACCCTCAAGTAATTTTTCATGAGGTATTTTATGGGATTTCCCTCTAATTCCATTCATTCATGGGAACAAATCGAGACTTCCTTTTTGGATAAATACCAAGACTTTGCAAGGGATGAGAAAGGAGGGAAGAGTTCTTTTAGATGAGATAAAATGAAGATAAAAAGATGGAATATTACCTCGGACATATTTCTTTTTGTCCATAGGAGAATAGGTTATGATCTGAATGCAAAAATAAACAAGACAATATTACTTAAATGACTTGATGATGTAACCAAAGAATCCTTCCATCTCATAGGAGGAGGTGATGTACACAAACTCACCATAGACTGATTTTGAGTTATGCAGAGATACTCTAGAACAAGGGGAGGAATTTGAAGAAGAAAAACATCAAAACATTCCTTTTGTACCTTACAACTTATAGAAGATATTTCCAATATGAAAACATACATCTTGACACATTTAAATTTAACCATCGATGGGCTAAAAGCTAAGAACAATGTTACAAAAGCACCTCTAGAAATATATTATCCCATATGTAGGAAAAGATGTCCTTTGAAAGAATGTCCTTGAGATATCACCAAAATATGTTTGATATATGATATCCTTGACTATGAAAATAACTATTGTACTCTCCTACTTCATCCTGAAAGAAATATTAAATTCTATGACTAAAAAAAATGGAGAATTAAACTTTGTTCCAAGATCAAATAATCAGTCTACTTATGCCCCTAGACTTACTCAGAACCCATAGATGATGCCATGGCCGAATCAGAATAATCCTCCAACTTGGGAACAACTTGATTGGACACCACTAAATTGGATGACCTACCCAAATCCACAATAACGGATGCCTCCATATAATCAACAAAGTGGAAACCATCAACTAATTCACATCCATGGCCAAACCAAATATGGTCATCCCAAAGAGAATTATAATCGGCCAAGGAGGTTTACACAACAAAAACAAGATTTAATGCCTCCAGCATAATAAAATTACCCACAAGATAGTCAACACAAACCCAATTTAAAGCAAATCCTATCTCAAACTCCAAAAAAATCAACCAATATCATCAATTAGTGAAACATGATAGGACTAGACAATGGAATTTAATGTCATTAATAACTTGCAGCCTAACATCTAGAAAGATAGTAAACAATCCACCAATAGTTATCACTAAAGTTCCTAAGGAGAGAGAAAGGGTACCTAAGGAAAGAGAGAAAACCGAACATGTTCCTCAAACACAAGAAACTAGGGATGACTAGGGAGAAAGACAAGAATGTGCATGCAACTCCTTTCCCGATAGATTTAAAGAAATGCAACATGGGGGAAGAAACAACACCTGGTTCAAGAGTTGAAAATTTTGAAAATTGAGGCTCTTGAGAGTAATAAGGGACATACCTGAATTAAACTATATCGTTAGGAAACATTGCATAAAGACACAAGGAAGAAGAAATATCTAAAATTAGTCAAAGTAGAAGAAAATCTAGTAGACCTCTGTAGCTGGAAAACCTCTTTCACCAAAATATGGGGACCTTGAGAGTCCATTCATCACTATTTTTGTAAATGGTCACTCAATATATAACATTTGGTTGGATCTTAAATCGACATCAATGTCATAAAACATATAAATTCAATTTGTTTTCCTTAATAGGATTACAACCAACGAGTACTATCCTTCAGCTTAGCATATCAATCTATTGTTATACCAGATGAAATAATTGAGGACGTTATGGTTATGGTTGAATCTTGGGAGTATCTAATTAATTTTATAGTCATATACCCTAAAAATCAAAAGATGGGATATCCATTTATCTTAGGAAGATCCTGACTAGTTATTGTTGTTGCATACATTTCTTGTAGGTCATGAAAAATGACTATTTCAAATGGGAAAAAGAAAAAAAATATTTCTCTTTATCCTCTTACCTAGCCATATGTGGATGTTTTTAAATATGTATGGGTATATTTTTAGATATTAACAACATGAGTCATGCTTATCTGGCCACCATTGCAGTGAAAAATCATATGGAAGAAATTACTGAGACATACCTAGTATTTGTTGAAAACGATATTGTGGATATGGAAACCAAAACGATGGCTATGGAAATGACTGTGGTAAAATCAAAAGAGAACAACATCACCTTGGTAAGTGAAATGTCTATAGAAGGTTTTGGAGAGACCTATGATTGTTGAGACACTATTTTTCACATACTACAACCTCATGCTTGGCAAGATGGTTTGAAAAACACTAAACAAGTAATTGTTGAGGTACAAAAAGAATTGACCATTGGTAACAACTTAGAATACAACCAGGAGACTAGGGTCATTGACATCCTGAGAAATCATTTGAAGGATTTTTCTTGGATTATAATGATATGAAAGAGATTCATCCAAGCATGTGCACACATCATAATTATACTGAGGATGTCAAACTAGTAAGAATTCCATAAAAAAGGATTAACCTAGCACTAAGAAACATTGTCAAAAATTAAATAGATAAGTTGTTGAGGGTAGGATTCATCTAACCAATATCTAATAGTCGGTGGGTATCACCACTTGTTATAGTTCCCAAGAAAATGGTAAGTGAATAATCAGATAGATTATAGGAGCTTAATAAAGCCACTAGGAAATATTACTTTCATGTACCCTTTATAGATAAAGTTCCGGATAATCCGGGAGGAAAGAAATACTTCTCCCTTCTTGGATGTGTTTATAGTGTATAACCAAATTAATATAACACTTGATTATCAAGATAAGAGCACATTCACTTGTTCGTGGGGTACATTTTCGTACCGAGTTCTACCATTTGGACTTTGTAATGCACCCGCCTTTAAGAGATAATTTTTTGATATTTTTTAGACCTCACCAATGACTCTGTTGAAGATTATATGGATGATTTCACTATCCATGGGTATACCTTGGGGAATCATTGAGAAATCTTAAAAAATTGTTAACCAGATGTGAGCAACACCAACATAAGTCATGAAAAATGGTTTATGATGGTTGATCAAAGATTTTTTATGGTTCATCATATCTCTGCTAAGGGTTTCCAAGTTGATCCTAAAAAGGTAGAAGTTGTTACTAAGTTTCCTACACCAACAAATTATACATACATCAAAATTTTCCTTCGACATGCAACTTATTACACAGTTTATAAAATATTTTAGTAAGATTGTTGCACCATTTTTATCTCTACCGAAAAATACTATGTTTTTAATGGAATCCTCAATGTCAAAAACCTTTGAATTCATCAAGGATAAATTGACCACTTCCCGATTGAGAGGACCCAATTAGGTCAACCTTTTCATATTCACACTGATTCTTCCAACACTACAATGAGATTTGTTCTTGGACAAAAATATGAGGAAGAGAAAATGTATGCCATATATTTTATTAGCAAAAACTTGACCCCTATAGAGATTAGCTACACCACTACATAAAAGGAATTTCTAGTTGTTATTTACTCTCACGAACAAATATAGACACTACATTACCTGGACATTAAATCTTTGTGTATATAGAAAATTCAGCCATAAGATACTTAATGAACAAACCAGTAGTAGGGGTAGAATTATCAGGTGGTTACTTCTTTTGCAAGAATTTAACTTGACCATTATTGATAAGCCTGGAAAGGATAATGTTTTTTTAATTCCTTTCGAAATTGAATGTTTTATGAGAAGGTGAGGTAGTTCAAGATAACATCCCGGATGAGAACTTGTTTGCGTAATATAGGCATACCCTTCATGGTTTCCTAATCTTGAAAATTATCTAACTAGATGGAATTTTCCAACTTACTATACTACTAAAAACGTAAAATATTAGTCAGAAATAGTGCTACATAAAGTAGTGAAATGTTAACTTGTTTAATTTTTTAACATGATTCTTCATAGGTGTGTTCGAAAATATGAAGTATATGACATATTAAGAGCATGCCATGATGAACCTGGGGAGGGCACTAATCAGTAAAGAGGATAATTCATAAGGTCCTTGGAGTTAGGTACTCTGTCCCTCTCTCCTAATTTTTCAAGAAATATGTATGGAAATGTGATGCATGTTAAAGAATGGGGAAGCCTACTTATGTCTTCTGAAATGCCACTCAATCCTCAACTAGTCTTATGGCCATTTGAGAAATAAGCTATTGATTTATTTAGACCTATAGAATCCCCATAATATAGAAAAGAGTACCCTCTTTGGTGTGCACCGACTATGTTACAAAATGGATGAGTTTTAAGCACTAGCATCCACCAATGAGGACCATGTAGCTAAATTTTTATACGACAAGGTCATGCTTAATATTTGGAGCTCTGAGCTATAGTATCTCGATAAAGAACCTCGGCCTCATATCAAACATGATTTAATACTTTTTTGAATATTTATGAACTCAAGAATAGGAAATCGTCACCCTACCACCCCCAATCCAATGGGTAGGTGGAAGTCACAAATAGAGAACTGGAAAACCTCTTGAATAAAATTGTAAATGCAGATCAAAAGAATTTGGTGCCAAGACTTCCTAAAAAATATGGGCATACAAACATAACATGGAAAACCACAACTAGTTTCTCCCCATATGAACTAGTATATGGGAAGAATCCATTTCTCCCAGTGGAATTTGAATTATAGACACGGAGAACAACACCGAAGATAGCAGAATTGGATTTGGATGAGGCTCAGTGTGATAGAGTGATGTAGCTGAATGAACTGGATGAGATGTAGATGGAATAACAACAACAATCTAAGATCCTTCAACATCAGAGGAAGGTTTGGCATGATTCTCATATCAAGACCAAGAGATTCAAAGAAGGAGACTGGGCATTGTTGTTTGACTTAAAATACGAAGCAATTCAAAGGGAAACTGAGAAAAAGATGGTTAGGACCATACCAAATTAAAAATATATTTGGTAATGGATCTCGAGACTATTTCAATTGATGTTTATAGGATAATTTTATTAGTGAACGGCTATAGAATGAGGTTGTCTCAATGTCCCCAGGATAAAAAAACCTTCACTAAGGACATGTAGTTATGTCAGGAATTCGATTCATTGGAATACTTCAACTCTTCCATCCATGAGTAGTTTTTTAGGAATCTATAACTAAAGGAGGAAGATCGTAGTTCTAATTATCATCCTCTTCCTCCCCTATATCTAAAAAAACACAAAATATGTTTTCTTTCATGCATGAAAATAAAGGTTAGAGATATAATTTATCAAAATGTGTATTAACCATGATGATTTATTTTCAAATGTAGGATGTTGAGCTGGTAAGGTGATGCGTATATACTTTTTGCTTAAGGTATTAACTATATTTGAACTTCTAAATGTATTTATTAAAATCATAAAAGCAAATCTAACACAGTAATTGGATAGATAAGAGGTAATTATGAATGAATAAATACATTTTGTCACTCTTTTTGAGGAATGAAATACGACACGAGTGACACAGATGGAAGTATGGGAGACATGAAAATGAATTAAAATCTCACCAGCTTCAACAATTACATCAATCCTTTCTGCCGCCATGTTATGCCAACTTGATGCCATTATAAAAAAATGAGCAGTTAAAATTTAAGCTACTAAAATTACATACAACTACTTTGTCTCTCTCACAAAACCATCTCCATTATTCTAAAAATACCCCATCAATGCTTTTTTTAATTTCTTACAAAACCATTATGTGCTATGGGGAAGAAGAAGAAGTCCAAGCTAGAATCTACAAAGCCAATACTGTGGGATGCCCTTATCTCTCGGGTATTCCATGTTGCAGTTGGTTGGATTTTATTAAAAATTTGATGGGTTTGATGAGGATTTAATTGAATAATTTATGTCAAATTTTGAAGCAACTTGTTCTAGAATAGGAAGGAAAATAAATTAAGTACACTACTAAATTGTTAGGAAAATCTCCTGTCTTCCATATTTTTGCTTAAGGTTGTCACTAACTCCCCCCTTAAATATTTGATATCCCTTTTTCATGAGGAAGGGGAAACTCTGCCTGAGATAATCATTAATCCCTAAGGAATTCAGAAGGGTATTAAGAGGGAGATCTTGTCAAGCCATTAGAGGGAGGTTGCTTCTTGGGTAAATAGGTATTTCATTTGTGATGGGAAACCATTGGTATTATGGGGTGATTGAAAGGAACAATAAGAAGATTATTCCAAGCCACGATCTCGATGATAATAGTATACCACATTAGCTTTGCAAAACAAGAGCTAAAATACCATATATGGAAATCCATCATAAACATTAGTGGTGAAGAACTCCCACTAACTAATACCGGTAGTTAAGTTAACTCAAAAGACTAGTAAGCTAACTCCACATAACCGAGAAACTAACTCACCACAACTAGTAATCTAACTCCACACAAGTAAGTAAACCTAAGCAAGCTAACCCAACAAGTGTAGGGATAACACAAGTGTAAGAATTATCCTAATAAATAAATAAAAGGACAAATAATAACCTACACTAACTCCCTCCCGTAGCGTAGCTTAGGTGGGTGAAAATAAGGTAGGTCTCTTTGGAAACAAGCCCGATGAGGTACCCACATACAATAAGCTGGGAAAATTAGACACCATGCAAGCTACCCAAAACCAGTAATAACAAAGTAGAGAGAGAAAATCTAGCTACAAGATATCCTAAGAAGCTCGACTCCAAAAAAATCATACAATCTTGAAGAAGTGTGGTGTGCACTATGGTATGAATCCAATGTTCGATCATAGAACTCAAAAATAAGCTAATCGACAATGGGCATTTACGAGAATAGCTCCATGTAAGAGACTGCCAATGGAGTGATGTCAAAAGTGTAAAAAAACACCAAACATAATTCAATCAATCTACATAAATAGGTCTACCATGATCCAATAACAATCAATCTAACAAGGTAAGGACACGAGATCTAAATAAATAGGAGTGCCATGATCCAAGAAAAGCCAAGGTAACAAGGAAAGGAAATAAAACAAACTAATAAGTATCAACACCATACCCTTCCATACTATTGAATGGATGAGTGACACCACATATCCGTCATGAGTTACACAAAATCAACTACTCAAACGCTCGACAAACTAACACTCTTGGGCTTCACCTGAATAGCACCCCCAAAGAGAGACTGTCAACATGCAAAATAATAAAGTGTCAAAAATATATATCCATAATATCAAAAAAAAGAAATATAAATGCATACACCCTTAGATATAAGAATGCAACACCCAAAAGTCGAGGACGTTGGGCTCAACCAAAATTGTGCCCATAAGTGATTACAACACCCTCCCAAATTTGGAACTTTATAATTAAGTACATGTAAACATTACAATGATTAAAATTACCTTTAAATTTTAAATATGTGTATAAAAATTTCACCAATGCATAGATCTCAAAAAATACACAATTTAAAAAAAGATCACCTTAATTCGAGCTATAGATCAAAAATTATGAGCTCACAGAAGGTTTGTTATTAAAATAATATTCTAATTATGATCTTTTTTAAAGGTACATGTGACACCCTAATGTTCAAAGGATAAAAGAGTGCATCCACATAATACAAAAGGCTTATGACCAAAGGATAAAGCATGCACCCAAAACCAAAATGTCCAGAGGGTAAATCATGCGGATCTAGATGGTACACGCTCAATATCCTAAAAAGGAACAATAAGAAGATTGTTACAAGTCAGTGGATCTCGTGATGATAATAGCACACCACATTCACACAAAATACCA
>CM031237.1:317588647-317664868 GCA_018340775.1 Taxus wallichiana var. yunnanensis
GTAGGAAAGGGGACATTACAATCCTCCCTTCCCAAGAAATTCTTGACCCCAAGCATTATCCTGTCATGTTGCAGAAGCTGAATACCACAAAGTAAGTTTCTCCACCTCACCCTGCCATCAACCAAAGATCGGTGTGATCCAAAGTAACCAAGAAACCCCATGTAGTCATCATGACCTCCATATTATATCGAGAGCAATGTTGTCCAGTGAAGTAGAATGATACCCAAACCAACTCTCCACTAGTACCCACATGGATTTCCAATCATGTCCAATCCCTGCCACTCTGATGCCATCATCCTAGGACTTGTCACTATCTCTCCGATCAACTCCTGGGTACGAAATTCCACTCTGAATCCTATAGAATCCCCTAAATCAACCTATGAAACTAACCTGTATATGCACTAATGGTGATAACTCTCCACATGACCTATAATTGTGTGAGAGAAATGATCCTCATAATGTACCTCAACATGTCCCATGGGGGAAAAGTCCCAAGACTCAGAGACAATCAACCGGTAATATCATCTCCACATAGTCCACCTCCCGCGCGCCGAATGTGAACCTACTTGAATAAGCATGAGTCAAATTTGTCTCTCCACGACTAACACGTGGGAAAATTCCTCTTCAAGCACAAGACATAAAATACATAGGAGTGTTATCCCATGTCGACTAAAAAATGATGAACCCGTAAGCTCATACTTGTTATAGTGAAAAACCGTACATGCACTGTATAAAGTTAAGGATATCCTCCCTCAACCCATGCCATATGAACCTCTCGACATGAACCTCGTAGGTATCATCAAAGCTTAAGTGCCTGGATCACGGAAGAAAAATACACACATGTCACAATACTTCCATCCTCAATCATGAATCTAACACAAGGTACAATCTACCGATGAAGATCATCTCAACCTCTAATCTATAAGCTTTCATCTGTATGTGACCATCGTAATCTCACAAGTGTGTCGGTTCTTGGAGTACTCAACAAGAAAATGAGATCTCCAGTCTACCAAAACCTCAGATAACCAACATAATGATAAACTCGGATGATCTGAACCTGTAATCCCAATCTCTATAATTGTCTCATGTGTAACTCTATCTGGTTACACCCACATCCAAAACTCCACTCACCCCATCTAGAGTCAAAGTCTATAATGTCCCCTTTTCTTGCGCCAAAGGCCTAAGGGTCAAGCGAGTCCAAGCCATGGTCATATCCAAGGGGCGGGGGATGTTGGGGGCTACTAAGAAGGGGCCACATGGTACTAATAGTCGTGTTTGGCATTTGGGGGTCACTTTGGACCTTGGTGACTTAAACGGGAAAAATTAACTTTAGTTACTTTTATTTTATCGACCCTCCATGGAATGAAATGCATCCAGTCTATTGGGGATCTTTTTCCATGGGAAGTATATAAGGAGTGGGGAGGGTAAGGAAAGGCACTTTTGATATACATTTTATTGACCCCTTCTCGTGTAGCTGCTGCTGTTGCGTTTCTACAGCTTGTGGAGTCAAATCCCACAGGGACCCTAGCTTCGGTGGTGAGAGACCCGTCCCTAGCTAGTACAAACTTCTTCGGTAGTGAGATATCTACCCTAGTCTGTCATTTTGGAGCTGTTTTCTGGGATGTGTACAAAGATCTCATCTGAGGTTTCAGAGGATGAATTTTGGGGGTTTTTGGGGCATTTGAGGAAGAGAATCAATGGGCTCCCGGATCAGATTCACGGTAGCCATTTGGGTAGGGCGTGGCAGCTCATTAAAGGCACCTCCATCATTTACTCGACCCCTCTTCCAAGCGTGGCGACTTGGGTCTTGGGGGAATTTGGGGAAGATAAGCAGAGGGGCTCCAGATCAGATTCACGAAACCATTTGGGCTGGGCGTGGCAACACGTTGAAGGCGCTCCATCATTTTCTGACCCCATTCCTAGTCGAGGCGACTTGTAGCCTTTATTTGGGGGTTTTCCAGATGGCCATTTCAGATCTGAAGGTGGAAATATTATTTCCTTTATTTGTTAATGTTATTACCATAGACCCTTACTTTCTGCTCCTAGTATTTGGAGAGTTACGAGCCTCTAAAGTTTCCAGTAAATGTCTAGGCACGCAGCGGTGCTTTTTGATAAGCATTGTCATTAAAGTAAGACTCCAAAAAACAATGTTATTATGTCCTTATAATAATATCAAGCCCTCTTCAAGTTTTCAAGTAATTCGAATGAATATTTAGGGAGATATAGATTTTATTTAGTTCATTGTCCTCACTGTTAAAATCTGCATAAATCAATATTTTACTTTGCTGCATTTTTCATATATTTTGTGCATTTTTAAGTGGTATCCCATTAGGGATATTTCAGTGGTATCAGAGCAGTTGTTCCTCTAGCCTGTGTTGGTTAAATATGGTAGTTTGGAAAGATCTCAAAGTGGGGTTTATGAAGGAAATGTTCACCAACATGGTGAAACAACAGGAAGCCACTAACCTTTATTTGAGCCAGCTCACTTAGAATGTGAATCAAAACAGATCTAGGGACAATAAGGAACATGGTGAGAATAGTGATAAAGGGCGGCCAATAGAGGTGTTTGATGAGGATTCTTGTTGGAGGAAATATCAATCTTTGAGTAAGGGTTTCAGAGATAATATGCCATTTCCAGATTATTGCATAATGAAGATTGGTAGCAAGCCCAAGCAAGATCATCATATGTCGGTACCTGAGTTACAAAGGAACTCACTTGAAGAAGAAGAAGCTTCTAGAGAAAAAGGTATGATTTCCATTGAGAAAAATAATCACATTAGTGAAACTTTTCTTGTTGGAGAAATTATTCCAGCTCAGGAGAAGGAATTTGTATATGCAAGCAAAGAGGATGTAATGGAAACTCTAAAACAGTGTGAGGAATGGAATAGCGGAGCTAGAGCTGCTAGATTGATAGCCGCCCAAGTAAGACAACACCAACAAGAGTTCAAGGAAAATATGTGGGAAAATGATGCAAGGAAGCCTACACCCACGAAAGAAGACTCTATGGAGCAGTTGGCACATGAGGAGGAGCCTCACATGGAAACTTGTGTAAAATTGCAGCTTGCTGTAATTTCCAAACCAACAACTATTGATCAGCTTTCAGATACTTTCAACAGGCACTCGGACAACAATGTTGGGGGCAGCTCAACATATGTCTATCTTGAACACACGGAGGACATTGATGGCCTTGAAGGGTATGAAGAGCACACTAATGTGTCTTATTTATTGTCACCTATTCCAATTTACTTCCATCATGAGATGCATGGTATGGTAGATGACGAAGTCTTCATCATGGATTTTGTTGGACCATTGCTCCAACTATGTGTATATGAGCATCTGGTGGATGATATATGGTGGCAAGTTTTAGCTCACTTAACATATACAAGGGCTCAGGGGCATTATAAGCTATGGGATCCTGGTAATATGTGGCAGTTATCCAAAACTAACAATTCTGATGTTGAAAACTTTGTGACTGATTTCATAAGCCAAAGAAAGAATTCAAATGTGTCTTGTGTTGGCAAGCATGATTCCTTCATTGGGGACTCCGGTTCAAGAAGGGAGAGTAACTCTCAAGGTACTAGCATTGGTTTTCTGATTGCTAAAAAGGGTAAGAGAATATTTTTTAGTCATCTTCAGCCTATTGGACTGTGTATAACAACAGTCATAAAGAGAGGAGAAAATGTTTTATTAATAGAGCCTATGACTGATTTTTATACCAACTACATGGTGGAACCCTTGGAAGGGTTAGTGGGGCATTTGGTCTGAAAGAATCAAGGTACACTTCGCTGTTAAAAAAGAAGAGTTGAATTCAAGTTGCATTCATGACTTTAGCATCCTAAGGTATGAGAATGGTTTCCATCTTCCTAGATTGTTGAGTTCTCCCATGTTGTTACATGTTTCTATTATTTAGGACAACATTTACATGCTTGGATGATTGAGGAAGACTATTTCATAATCACATTTCAAGGTATGCTAGATGGAATAAACACATCTTCCATTCACATTGCTCTTGATTCAGCCAATAAACATATGTTGGCAAAGAAAATAATGCAGGGGCCCATGATATTGAAAGGACATGAGGTATGTGGTGTATTTATTGTGGTTGAATTTGCTAGAGGTAAGGCTATTTTTGGGATGCAATGGTTGCATGATGTTAAGAAAAATGATGATGCATGGGTTGAAAAATCAAAGGAGAATGAAGATGTTGATCCTATATCAGAAATTATGAGTTGCAAAGGTATGATGAGAAGCCCCAATTATGCTATTCCAGATGTGTTGTCTTCTCTCATGACGAGAATCCATGGGTACAACAAAGGGAATGAAGTTCTTTATGATAAAGTTTATGGATGCATGAGTTATAATATTGATTTCCCTTTCTCTTGCATTTATGGTGATATGAAAATATGGGGAAAGAGAATAAAGTACGATGAGGGAGAAACCATGTGCATTCCCAACATACAGGTAATTGATGAGTTATGTCCATGGAAAGATATGTCTTGCACAAAGAAGGTAACTCATTTCTTTATTGTCATTAAGAGATGTGAAGTACTTGAATGTGTTTGTACATTTGGGTTACTTGAAGTTGGAATCATTCATTGGACATATTGGCTTCCATATTTTGGGAAATTTGCATTCATCCCTCATGTGGATAAACAAAAATTTTCAAGGAAAACAAAGAAATCAGATTTTAGGGTATACAAGGGTAGATCACAAAAGATGTGATTGGTGAAGAAAGAAGCATGTCATTGCAGCGGTCGAATTGTGAAGGAACGTAGCCTCTTGTGGGTCATGGTGACATCACAAGGTATGAGACAAGTGGGATATTTGATGACTCCTATTCCGACGGGTTGTTTCTCATGCACATAGAGCACACCATGATGACTTATGAGGAGAGCAAGGGTGACAGAGGTGAGGAGATAGAGACTCGCGAGATGGATGATGGAGATGGGGTTGTGTTGGATAGTGCTGATGTGGGGCAGGAGGAGGAGGATTTTCCTTGAGAAATTATAGCCACATTGTCTAGTACTTTGATGTACAAGGCATTTAGGATTAGAGGAGTTATGTAGGGTCAACAAGTTGGGGTACTCATTGAGAGTGGGGCAACCCACAACTGTATTGATGCCTCATTGGTTGAGAGGCGAGGATTACAAACAGAGGATTTTGAGGGCCTCAACGGGGTTATAGCCAATGGAGAGTCTATGAGGGGCACATGGCGGGTCCCCAAGTGAGCATCATGATGGGTAACTATACAGTTACCGATGATCTCCACATCATTGGTATGGGAGAGACCAACATAGTGTTGAGAGTGCGGTGGCTTGACTTCCCTTTTGAGTTTCAAATAACATTTAGATGATGGAGTTGAAGTTTAAATCCGAGGGAAGGAATGTGATTTTGAGGGGATTACCTACAGGAGCACCTAGGGTGGTTACAGATGAGGGGATGGAGAGGACGTTCCACTTGGTGAGGAGTTTAATTATTGTGGATCGATGTGGAGAACCATGGATGTAGGTGTGGCCAAAATGTTGCACATGAGATTGTTCTTGAGATTGGGATTACAGGGTTCGAGATCATCCAAGCTTATCATTATGATGGTTATCCAAAGTTTCGATATCGGAGACCTAATTTGTTTGTTGAGTACTCCAAGAACCGACACCTCGGTGAGATTCTAGATGGTCACATACAGGATGAAACTACATATTTGAGGATGAGATGATCTTCTATCAGGGAAGATTGAGCCTTGTGATAGATTCATGGTTGAGAAGGGAGATATTGTGATATGTGCATTGTTCTTCCATGACTAGGCGTTTGAGCTTTGATGAGACCTAGATGCTCATTTCTGAGAGGTTCATATGGTAGAGGTTGAGGGAGGATCTCCTCAACTTTATACAGGCATATATGGTTTGTCACTATGACAAGTCTGAGCTTACGGGACCATGTTTTTTTGAATCGACATGGGACAACACTCCTATGATTTTTACTACTTCTATGCCCAGTGAGCACCTCACCCACGTGTTAATAAGTGGAGAGACAAAAGTGACCCATGGTTATTAAGTAGGTTCACATTCAAAGTGCAGGAGGTGGACTATATGGATCTGATATTGTTGGTTGACTGTCTGCTGGAGTCTTGGGACTTTCCTCAATGAGACACATCAAGATACAGATGATTTGAGCCTCGGCTCACACGAGTCTGATTAGGTAGAGAGTTATCACCATTTGCATAAAGAAGTTGTTTCACAGTGATAGGGGATACGGGGATTCTATAGGATTCAGAGTGGATTTTCATACCCAAGAGTTAGTTGGAGAGGCCATGAGTGATCCCGTGATGACAACCTTGCATTAGCAGTGGAGGATTGGAAATTTCAAAGTGCGGGCACCAAAGAGTGAAGAGACGGCAGTTTGAGTATCATTCTATTTCACGGTTTCATGGTTACCTCGGATTACACGGATCCTTGGTGGATGACAGGGTGAGGTGGAGAAACTTACGACATGGTATTCAGTCTGCGGCTGCAGCAATGAGACATGTTAATGCTTAGGGTCAAACATTTCTCTGAAGGGAGGATTGTAATGTCCCCTTTTCCCTGCGCGCCAAAGGCCTAAGGGTCAAGTGAGTCAAATTCGTGATCATATCCAAGGCTGGGGGACCGTGGGGGGCTACTAAGAAGGGGTTTCATGGTAATAATAGTCGTGTTTGGAATTTGGCGGTTACTTTGGACTCGCGGCTTAAACGGAAAAAGTAACTTTAATTACTTTTATTTTATCGACTCCTCCGTGGAATGAAACGGTCTATTGGGGATTTTTTTCCGTGGGAAGTATATAAGGAGTGGGGAGAGTAAGGAAAGGCACTTTTGAGATACATTTTATTGACCCCTTCTCTCATGCAATTTGCTACATGTTGTGTTTCTACTGACTTGTGGATTCAAATCCCATAGGACCCTAGCTTCGTGGTGAGAGACCCATCCCTAACTAGCAGGGAATTCTTCGATAGTGAGAGATCTACCCTAGTCTGTCATTTTAAGGTTGTTTTATGGGATGTGTACAAAGATCTCATTTGAGGTTTCAGAGGATGAATTTTGGGGGTTTTTGGAGCATTTCAGGAAGAGAATCAGTGGGTTCTTGGATCATATTCATGGTAGCCATTTGGGCAGAGAGTGGCGGCTTGTCAAGGCACCTCCATCAGTTATTGACCCCCTCTTCCAAGTGTGGTGACTTGGGTCTTGGGGGCATTTGGGGAAGATAAGAAGAGGGGCTCCAGATCAGATTCACGGCAGCCATTTGGGCTGGGCATGGTAGCACATTGAAGGTGCCTCCATCATTTTCTGACCCCATTCTAGGTGAGGTGAATTACAGCCTTTATTTGGGGGTTTTCTAGATGGTCATTTCAGATCTGAAGGTGAAAATATTATTTCCTTTATCTGTTAATGTTATTACCATAGACCCTTAACTTTTTCTTCGGTATTTAGAGAGTTACAAGCCTATGAAGTTTCCTACTGTCTAGAGCACGTTTTGCTTTTTCTGGTAGCATTGTAATTTCTGTAAAACTCCAAAAAAATGTTATTATGTCCTTATAATAATATTAGGCCCTCTTCAATTTTTCAAGAAATTCAAATGAATATGTAGGGAGATATAGGTTTTATTTACTTTGTTGTCCTCATTGTTATAATATACATAAATAAATATTTTACTTTGCTGCATTTTTCATATATTTTGTGCATTTTAAAGTGGTATCCCATTAGGGATATTTCAAATTCACCATCATATCTAACTCACTCCCCAATTCAACATCATCTGACTCACTCTCCACATAAGTCATCGTGGTGTGCTCTGTCTGTAGCAAACAATCCGTCATAATAGGAGTCATCAAATATCCCACTTGTCTCATACCTTGTGATGTCACCATGATCCACAAGAGGCTGAGTTCCTTCATAATTCAACCACTGCAATGACATGCTTCTTTCTTCACCAATCACATCTTTGCAATCGCCTTGTGTACCATGAAATATGATTTCTTTATTTTCCTTGAAAATTTTTAGTTTATCCACATGAGTAATGAATACAAATTTCCCAAAAGATGGAAGCCAATATGTCCAATGAATGATTCCAACTTCAAGTAACCCAAATGTACAAACACATTCAAGTACTTCACATCTCTTAATGACAATAAATAAAGGATTTACCTTCTTTATGCAAGACATGTCTTTCCAAGGACATAACTCATCAATTACTTTTATGTTGGGAATACACATGGCTGATTCCTCATCATACTTTATTCTCTTTCCCCATATTTTCATTTCATTATAAATGCAAGAGAAATGGAAATCAGCATTAGAACTCATGCATCCATAAACTTTATCATAAGGAACTTCATACCTTTTGTTGTACCCATTGATTCTCATCATGAGAGAAGACAACACATCTGAAATAGAATAATTGGGGCTGCTCATCATAGCTTTACAACTCAAAATTTCTGATATAGGATCAACATCTTCATTCTCCTTTGATTTTTCAACCCATGCATCATCGTCTTCCTTAACATCACGTAACCATTGTATCCCAAAAATATCCTTACCTCTAGAAAATTCAACCACAAAAAATATACCACAGGACCTCATGTCCTTTCAATATCATAGGCTCCTACATTATTTTATTTGCCAACATATGCTTATTAGCTAAATCAAGAGCAATGTGAATGGAGGATGTGTTTATTCCATCCAGACATACCTTGAGACGTGATTATGAAATAGTCTTCCTCAATCATCCAAGCATGTAAATGTTATCCCAAATAATAGAAACATGGCAACAACATAGGATAACTCAACAAGATAGGAAAATGGTAACCATCCTCATATAATAGGATGCTAAAGTCATAAATGCACCTTGAATTCAACTCTTCTTTTTTAACATCAAAGTGCACCTTGATTCTTTAAGCACTTTGAGGATCAAACACTCCCACTAACCCTTCCAAGGGTTCCACCATGTAGCTGGTACAAAAATCAGTCAGGGACTCTATTAATAAAGAATTTTCTCCTCTCTTTATGACTATTGTTATACATAGTCCAACAAGATGAAGATGATTAAAAAACATTCTCTTACCCTTTTTAGCAATCAGAAAACCAACACTAGTACCTTGAGAGGTACTCTCCCTTCTTGCACGAGTCTCCAATGAAGAAATCATGCTTGCCAACACTTGTAATCCCAAAAGACACATTTGAATTCCTTCTTTTGCTTATGAAATCAGTCACAAAGTTTTCAAAATCAGAATTGTTAGTTTTGGATAATTGCAACATATTACTAGGATCCCATACCTTACAATGCCCATGAATCTTAATATCATGTAAGGTCTTCCATCTTTGGTTCTCTTGTATCTCTTCATAAAGAAGATTATCACTCTTTATCTTCATGATGAATTGACTTTGATGTACAAAATTATTAGCATTCTTATCAAAAATAGGCTAAATACCATGATGAATAAACTATTGTAATGATATAGGATGAAGATGATGAAATACATCCATGCTACTACTAACCTCCTTATAAAGAATATCATCAAAAGGTTCACCTTCTATTGTTGATTTAGAAACCTCCAAAACACCATCCCTATTGTGATTCATGATTTTAGATGGAGAATAAGTGGAACAAGAATCAACACCTTTCACAAATTTATGCTCATTACTGTTTGGTAAATCCATCCCATATGATAATGACTTATTCTTTAGAGGATTGATAGGTACCTTTTGGATTGAAATATCTTTTTCACTAGAAGCTTCTTCTTCTTTCACTTGGTCTTCAATCATCTTTGGATCCGCATTATCTCCATCATCTGAAATTACCTCATGTGGTGTTGTTATTGGTTGTTCAGATGAGTTCTTTTGTAACTCAGGTACCGGCATATGATGACCTCGCTTGGGCTTGCTACCAATCTTCATCATGCAATAATATGGAAATGACATATTATCTCTGAAACCCTTACTCAAATATTGGTATTTCCTCCAACAAGAATCCTCATCAATCACCTCTATTGGCCACCCTTTATCACTGTTCTCACCATTTTCCTTATTGTCCATATATTTGCTTTGATTCAAATTCTGAGTGAGCTGGCTCAAATAAAGGTTAGTGGCTTCCTGTTGTTTCACCATGTTGGTGAAAATTTCCTTCATAAAACCCACATTGATATCTTTTCAAAATACCATATCTAACCCACATAGGCTGGAGGAGCAACACCTCGATACCACTGAAATATCCCTTATGGGATACCACTTAAAACATGCACGAAATATTGAAAATTTGTAGCCAAATAGAATCCGATTTTTGCAGATTTTTACGGTTAGGGAAGTCAACTAAAGAACATTAATATCTCCCAAAATATCCACCCGTATTACTTGAAAATTTAAAGAGAGCTTTTGAATATTATAAAGAACATAAGAAAACTATTTTTGGAATTTTTTAGATAATAAAATTTTTCAGGAAATTACAACGTACTCTAGGTACAATTTGGAAAACTTTTGAAATTCGCAACTCTCCGAATACAAGTGCAAAAATTATGAAACTTTGGAAATAACATTTATAAATATAGGAGATGATATTCCAACCTTCAGATCTGAATTCATACCACTAGAAACCCCTCAAATAAAGGCTGCAATATTCCAAACAAGTCACCTAGCTTGGAAAAGGGTTGGAAATTGATGAAAAGGCCTTCAAAGTGATGCTAAACCCTGCTCAAATGGCTGCCGTAAATCTGATCTGAAAACCCTCTGATTATCTTCCCAAATGTCTCCAAAACCCTCAAAACCCTTCCTCTGAAACCTCTAAAAATATCTCTGTAAATCAACCCTGAAAACAACTCCAAAATGACAAGCTAGGGTAGATCTCTCACTACCAGAAGAATGTCCTACTAGCTAGGGATGGATCTCTCACCACCGAAGCTAGGGTTCCTGTGGGATTTCACTCCACAAGCTGTAGATTTGCAAACAATAGTTGCACATGAAAGAAGATAATTAGGTATGCAAGAATGCCCTTTTCTTTTTCCCCCAACTCCTTATATAACTTCTCCAAGGCAAAAGAGCCCCAATAAACCCTAGTCGCATTTTTCCCTTGGAAGGGCCAATAAAATAAAAGTAACTTAAGTTAATTTTCCCTTTTAAGTCGCCATGGTCCAAAAGTGACCCCAACGTAAAATTAGAATATTAAGTGTCATGTGGCCCCTTCCTAATGACAAAACATAATATCTAGTCCCTCCAAAACACTTTATGCTTATGTCAATGAAGAAATATAACCAAATGGACTAGATATTTATACCCAATAGCTCCCCGCGTCCATAGCCCCTTGGGTATGACCAAGGCTTGGACTCAAATTGGCCCTTAGGCCTTAGGCATAGGAAAGGGGAAATTACAAATTGACCTAGTTGTAAATGATCAAAAGTTAGCTCGAGGGCTCAGTAAACCATGTCCAAAACTAATGTTGAATGGAAAAACGCAAAATGAGAAATTTCCTACATGTTCCCCTATATATGGGGAATTCACCAAATTCAACAGGATTGAGAAATGGAAAATGGTTTTCAAATGGCGACGGGTTTTCTTGAGCCTCTGATCAAAATTGGTCATGTTTCACCTAGTCAAACTACGACCAAAGGTCTACAAAATGCCTTTCCCAAACTATCAAGATGACTGTTTTTCCCCTGGTTGAAGGTTCCAAGAAATTTTCTAGATATAATACTAGAGGTTTTCAAATGTGATAAGAATTTAATTTTTCATGGTTGAATAGAAAACCGATGTGAAACCCAACTTTTCCATTTTAACACCTTCTTCCTAAAAGTGCAACACGAGGTAAGAAGTCTCTTAGAGGAGTATCGAAAAGAGAATAAATGATCAATCAAGGTCGATCTAATTGCTGAAGTGACTCCTCACATAGCAAGGAACATGAAAGAAACTTAACATATATTTTGGGATTTACAAAGGTTTATTTTTGAGTCTCTAAAAATTGTGATTTGCTGGTTTTAATAAGGGAATGGTCAAAATAATTACGGGAACTCAACCTTAACTCGTTAATAAAAAGGTCTTTGGAGACATATAGTTTGGCTAGAAAGTTTGTTAGATCATCTCAAAGTGAGGGTTTAACTTCATAGTTGAATTCCAAGGAATATGAAATTCTTTAAGTTACGATATAATGTTTTATTGTTTAAAAACAAGTTTATTTAATACAATCAAATGTACAAAAATCCTACGGTTTAAAATTTTATTCCATTGCAAAATAAAAACTAAAGAACATAAATTATGAGAGATGAGGAGATATGAACCATACCTAGGAGATATTTGCATCCACAATGTATGACACACTCTAGGCACGTTCACCCACATTCCACAAGGCTTTAACTCTCTTTTAGCATTCCTTGAAATAGTTCGTGTGCATCTGCAACCCCTCCATTTTACACAATTCAAGTCAACATCCTCGAAGATCGTTGAAAAGGTGAAATGAATAGTTTGACACATGATCCTGGAATCTACTTGGGAACTTCTAACTTTCTTTTATCGAGCCATTTAGTGAAAATTAAGCGGTAAATGCATTTCATAAAATTTGTTTCCCTTAAACTCCTTTTTACAAATTATTCATATGCCTTTTGTAGGAACCCATAAGTTTCCCACGATGAACATATCTTGAGACTTTATTTACACCTTACAAATGCATTTTCTTGAAGTCTCCAACACCTTTTCAAGATCTCTATTTTTTTTCATACACAACAATCATTTCCTTTTATCAAATCCATTGATCAATATCCTGCAACCAAAGTGTTCCACATTTTACATACACATCTACAAGAGCATTTGTAACTTTAAGACATCTGAAAAATTCGTACATGTATTATGCTTTGATGGATGTCAAGAACTTGTTCTAAAGCTCGTATTTTGACATAGGCTTGGATGGAGTCTCGATGTCCAAGGAAAGACATAAAATACTAAAATATATTTATTTCCATGACCAAAACCATATCAAAATAAGGGGAAAAATATGTTAGATTCGTCCAAAACCACACATTTGTAAGAAGCATTCCGTCGAATAGTTCGAGTTCTTGTTCAAAATTTCCCCTTTCAAGCACAGGATGGGAAAACATTACCCAAAATCGTTATCCTAAGGGCCTATTCCCATTGAGCTTTCTACCATGTCCCTAGAAATTTCAACTCACTTAGACGTAAGTAAGAGTGGAGGAGAAAAATCTTACATAGCCATAAGTGGAATAGTAGAAATTGATTTCAACTAAAAATACAAGCTCAATCTGAGAAGAGAGAAGCAAATGATGGATGTCAAAAGTAATAAAAATGGCAGCCACAAATTTTGCAAAGATTTTCTCTAACCTTTTTTACATGTTGCAATTATCTTATTCTTGCTAAATATTTGCGTATAAGATTTCTTATTTCCTCTGGATCTCACATAAATATTTTTTATTATTATGCGAGGAGAAATGATGGGTCTTCGGAGTTCTTCATGCTTACCATGTGCCTGTCAGGGAACCTATGTCTTTAACACGACCACTACCCGATCCTCACCAACTACATTTACTTCGCTCTCTCTTTTTTATTTAATTTAATTTTTTTCTTAAAACAAATTTGGGCACTACATTTCCCTCCCCTTATAAAAGCATCATCCTCGATGTGACATAAGGATAATATTATAAGAGGTTACTCAGAAGCAAGAATGAAATAATCACAACCCATGTCTCTAGCAAATGATACACGTTGGAAAGCATGACAAAAAGGAAGAAGGGAAGTTTGGAAAGTTTTTAATGTTCAGTGAAGATTGCTAGTTCTCTTTTACATTTTCATTTAGTCTTTTCCTTTACAAGTGTTTATTAATCTCAACTCTTATTATTTTATTGTTTAAGATTTTGGATGCCTTATGTTCGTGGGTGCCCAATAGAACTGACATAACAATACCACATTAGGGTCACACACAACACTAATGGTTCATAAGACATCATGATATGTACCCTCACAACTATATCACATCACAAGAACTCAACCAAACCATGGAAAGAACATACATATCCCTCACAACACAATACTTGTCACACATGCTTCTAACACAAAGGTACTCATAACATAAACATACTACAACAACATGGAATTCCCAACATGTACACATACAAGGGTTTCACGCAACTCAAAACCATAATTGTTGCTATATAGGGTCAAGATGGAAAGAACATCATACAAAAATGAGGGGCATCAATCCTCAAAATCAAAAAAACACAACCGAGAATCATGAGAGTAAACATAAATCATAACACCAACACCATACACCTCCAAAAACATCACAAAACAACGCATGTACCTCCAAAAGCATTGCCAACAACTACATATGCCTCCCAAAGCATCACAAACATACAAATAAAACTCCAAGTGCACTAATCACACACACACACACACACACAAGTCTCTTATGTCTCCCTCAAGTCTCTTATGTCTCCCTCAAGTATCTTATGCCTCCCTCAAGTCTATTATGTCTCCCTCAAGTCTCTTATGCCTCCCTCAAAGCATCACAAAACAACTCCATATACCTCCCAAGAAATAAAATAAAGATAAATTTTCCTTTTCACTCCCCAAAAGAGGTTGGTCACCCTATGGCCTTGGGCACATAAGGTCCAAACACCTCTAACCCAAGTGACATAATAACTCATGGTTCAACAACCGCTAGTTATCTGTAACTCCTTGGGGCATACCCCATACAATGAAGTGGGTCCATAGGTTCCACCACTCCATGGTCAATCCCATGACCCTATTCCAACACATTATGACATTAGAACCAACATAACAATCCGTTTCAAATGCCAAGTGGCAAAAATACCAAGCCTTGGGCTAGGCTATAAAAATTTTAAACTTGATACGTAAATCTAAAACTAAGAAAATAAAATGGCTAATTAGCCATAGTTAGTGAAAAAATACACATGTTAGTGCAACAACAAAGTAAAATTCCAAAAATATAATAAAACATCAATCAAGAAAACTTCGGTTCTAGAAAGAAAAAAATTCAATATACGAATAAAATAGGTATATAGAAATAACACATCACAATAACTATGAAGCCTTATACGTCCACCAAAGGGGTACTCAACAAGTTCCTTTCACTCGGACATTGAGCCCACCTAGTAAAATACCATATCAAATAATACAACTATCATCTTCTCTATCCGAGTCATCCCTCCACCGCTTGCACAAGGCTCAACATACTCGTAACTATGCTTAGGTTGAGTACACATGATAACCATATAGGGAGCGAGAAAGGAGTATAAGTCACCATCTAGTGAGCCAAAGGTTTCCCCAAAAAACAATATGCATGACACCCATTGAGAAAGTGCCATACATACCCAATGAAGAAAAGTGGTTTTTAAGCCTATGTAAGACTACCTCCTATCTCGTACTCGGTTCGATTCTTTGATCAAAGGTACATGTTTCCTCACTCCTAACATACACCTTTTAACAATTTCCCTTAGGGTCGGTTTGTGTAAGGCTCACAACATAACATAAAACTACATCACTAACACAATGGTGATTCACACACATTAACCATAACGTCTTACGCATGGTATATATATAAGGTATAACACAATCATTACTTTCATGGGTTACGATACATCACATTACCACATACTGCACCCAAATTGCAATCATCATGTATAATAGGGATCATATACTCACAATATGCCCCTAAATCATGACATGAACCATCACATATTACATGAATTATATGTATGAGGAACACAATGTCTAACATTACAACATATAGTCAATTGCAATTACAACATGGTGACACACACGATTCATCACAACATGGTGATGACATCATGATACAATCCAATTCACTTTACACCAATTTTGTTATGCAATACATCAATACACCTTCATATCACATAATGCCAAAATGCTCCAACAATCCTTAATGCACAATAACATTATTTTCATGCACAACAAGGAATTTCATCACACATGAAATCCTCATTGAATCCATGAAAAGGAGAGAGAATAATCTCATCTCCAACACATCAATAGGATAAAAATACGCACTAAGTGACATGCACAACATGTGCATTCATAATATCACAATTACAACATTGTTCACATCACACTTATATCACATTAATCTTCCAATCTCCACCACCACCACCATGCAAAACCATCACAACTCCAATCTGTCCTAGAGGTTTGAGAGCATGAACCTCCACTCTGATACCAAATGTAATGCCCACAATTTACACAAACCATACAACACTAAAAATACTAGAATATATATTTTTGTTTAATATACATTGCAACACACATGGAAACTATAGGAGATCACTTAGGACTACGTACAATACATGCTATGATTGCAGACAACATAACCCACTTAGATAACATGAAAACATGTGATGCATAACAAGACCACCTTTTGTCAAATGACAAGGCATGACATAACAATTCGACTACAGTATAAACTTATAGATAGGTTCTTCCCATGGCACGAGGTTTTTAGGATTACACATTTATTACAATGATGATTCAATCTTTAACTTAAGTTCTAGAAAGGCTCATAATATGTGAATCATACATTCCTTTTCATGTTGCTAGATTTCCATTTTCTTGAGTTAACATTTAGCTTACGATGTAACTCATTGAATAAGGATCATCTATATTATTTCAATTACTTGTTTAATTCGTTCATTCATTAATAGGATACTTATTTACACATAAGGCTATTTACATACACACAAGGCTACTAGGTATTATCCTATGGTTTATTTATGAAGGCATGATTCTTGGTTTTACAATTGATATTAGTTGCATGAACAAGGGAGGTTCACATGACACCAAGTAAGTTTATTAGGTATTATATGTTCATTTAATATTAGCATTTAATTACCAAGGTTACTCAATACATGTTTTAATTAATTACAACTAACCATGTAACCTATCTTCTTCATTTAAATTCTCAGCCATCAAGTTCTAAGGATTACAATTCACATTCAACCAAGGTTGGATTCCTTAACAATTAAGTATTAGATGGATGATATCAGGAGACAATAAATTTTTACCCACCTTTCTAAGGTAACAACTAGAGTGATTGCACATCCATATCTCCAACAAGCATCATGTAATTCTAGGTAAATCCGATACTTCTTGTCAAGCTTAAACTCTTGTTTGAAAGGGGTTTAAGGGAATTCACACTTAGCATTCTCATGTGTAGGTAATTAGAACATAAGACATGCTCGAATCATTTTCATTCATCTTAAAAATGGTTTCACTTAACTTGATTTAATTACCCTTTTAAAGTTTGTTGTGCAACCCATTTATTAATAGGGACATTGGTATGCTCATGAGACTACTAGTCCTTGTCCTAGGGGTTTGTCTCAAGAACATGATTACATGATTTCACATCATACATTCATTACACATTAGGAAAAGTGGGGCACAAGAGGGAATACTCCTTTGTTTAAAATATTATGGTTCGAATTAGGGTTCACACGCTATGAATTTAGTCCCTCACCATAAGATGGTTTATACACATAATTTGAATGATCTAAATCTCACCTTTCTCCCAACATATCATATTATGGCTACATTTTCACCAACTCATCGTAACTTAATAAGTTTCTAAGTTTCACAATTAACCCTTAGTACTTGACCATTAATATTTAACGATAATTGAAATTGGGTATCAGGTTATTTTATGAACCCAACTTCTAAGGTTTGTTGGTGATCTTCACCGCTCAACACATTTGTTGTACCAAGAGGATTTTACAACTGCTCGAGTTTGATCACCCATGAAGTACTACTTAAAAAAATCAAATTGTCCTTACTACAAATACGATTTCCAATCCTAGGAGAGGTGCAGAGACTCAAGATATTGTTTGACCATCATTCTTTTACATCGGGTTCACGACGATGCCACTATGCATGTAGGTTATGACAAAAAAACTCAAACTAGGGATCTCATTTACTTAAGCTAGGAGGTGTCATCGAGTTTGAAGATTTAAGTTCATTCTAAGGTCTTATATTTCTATGCTAAAAAGGAATAACACATGAAGGTTAGTCATGCACGAATTGAGTACTAGGGTTGACTATTTCGTTTAGATTTCTTTATTGCATTTTCAAGGTAAAGGACACAACACATCAATTATTTAATCATCTATTACACACTTTGGGAATGTAATAAAGATATTAAATTCAAATTCATTTAATATATATATACACACACACACACATATACATATATATGTATATGTATTTGTATATGTGTGTATATATATGTATATGTATATATATGTATATATATACACATATACATACATACATTCATACACACATACATACATACATACACACACACACATTTGAATTTCTTTACCATAAGTAAATCTGAATCCAAAGGACACCTATAGTTGAATGCACATTTCCCAAGGCATCCCTAAAACTAGCATCTCATCCATGTTACAAAATTTCATATGTAAAATTTTTACGTAACACGACAATACATTATACATACATACATTTTCCGCTAACATATATAAAGTACAATAATAAACAATGCATTACTCCCCACCTTTTCGTCATCTTACATGCATCCCGCAAATCCATGTAAGCATGAAATCAGTGATAAATTGCTGGCATGGCATCCATCTAAATCTAGCATAATTGACATTTTTGGTTTCCATTTACATAATCATAATAATTTGCATCCGAAAGGAGAGGGTTAGAGACATGTATTGATTTCATTTCATTTCTTAACCAAGGAGAGAGAAAGAGATAAGGAGAGAGAGAGAGAGAGAGACTATTTTGCCAAAAGTTCAATTTCACACAAGTCATATGATAGATTTTCAAACAGTTATTTACAAGTGTTACTAAGTTTCCACGATGGTTTTCTAAATTGAATTGGGTCCTACAACTTTATTTTACATTTTCCTACTAGTTACAAAAACGTTCAATTTAGACTCGGATGTTAAAAATCACTTTCAAACGTTGTCTTCCGATGAGCAAACATACCATGGGTAAATTTCTACGTGTCCTCCTATACACCAAGAATTCACGGGAAGTGAGAGAATTCAAAATTAGCGAGCAGGATTTACGATTGGTGGCCAGGTTTTACGAGGCCATAGGTTGTAATTGATCTAGTTACAAATGATCAAAAGTTAGCTCGAGGCTCACTAAACCGCGTCAAAAATTGATATTCAATGGATGAAAGCACAACGATAAATTTCATACATGTTCCTCTATATATGGGGAATTCACCAGAGTTGATGGGATTGAGAATTGGCAAACGGTTTTCAAACGGCGGTTTTCTGGAGCCACCGGTCATAATTGGGCCATTCTCACCTAGTTAAACTATGACCAGAGGCCTATAAAATGCCTTTTCCAAACTATTAAGAAGAGTTTTTTCCCCAACTGAAGGTTCCAAGAACATGTTTAGTAAAAATACTAGAGGTTTGCAAAGGAGGATAATAATTTTGTTGTTCAAGGTTCAATGGGAAAACCGATACGAAACCCAAATTTTCAATTTTAACAACTTCCTAAACATGTAACACGAGGTAACAAGGATCCTATAGGAGCATAAAAAAGAGCAAAAATGATCAATCAAGGTTGATATAAGTGTTGAAGTGACTTCTCACATAGAAAGGAACATGGAAGAAACTTAACATCTCTTTCGCCTTCACGAAGGTTGATTTGGGAGTCTTCGAAAATCATGATTTAATGGTTTTAATAAGGGAATTGTTAACATAATTACAGGGAACTCAACCTTAACTTGTCAATAAAAGGATCTGTGAGCAATCTATTTTGGCTAGGAAGTTTGTTAGATCATCTCAAAGCAAGGGTTTAAATTTTTAGTTGACTTCAAGGAATATTGAATTATGTAAGCTACAATATAACATCTTATTATTTTAAAACAAGTTTGTTTAATACAAGTAAAATGTATGAAAAATCCTTAGGTTTAAAATTTTATTTTGTTGCAAAAGAAAAACTAAAGAACATAAATTATGAGAGATGAGGAGAGATGAACCATTCCTAGGAGATATTTGCATCCGCAATGTATGAGGCACTCCAAGCGTGTTCACTGCATTCCACAAGGCTCTCACTCTCTTTTGGAATTCCTTCAAATAGTTTGTGTACATCCATGCAACCCATTGATTTTACGAAATTCTAGTCAAAATCCTAGAAGGTTGTTGAAAAATGAAAACTTAATAGTTTGACACCTAATCATGCATTTACTTGGGAACTTGTAATTTTTTTTAGTAGAGTTCTTTTATGCCTAATGAAGCAATCAACGCATTTGATGAGATGACTTCCCTTTAACTCTTTTTTGAAAATTGTTCATATGCCTTTTGTAGGCACCCATAAGTTACCCACGATGAACATATCTTGAGGATGGATTTACACCTTACAAATGAATTTTCATTAAGTCTCCAACACCTTTTCAATAGCTCTATTTTTTTAATTTTATTTTTGCACTGGACAACAATCATTTCCTTTTAGCAAATCCATTGATCAATATCCTGCCCGCAACTGTGGTGTTCCACATTTTACATACACATCTACCAAGAGCATTCGCAACTAAAAAATCTAACAAAAATTCATTTATCTTCTATGCTTTGATGGATGTCAAGGCCTTGTTCTTAAGATCATATTTTGCATAGGCTTGGAGTAGTCGAAATGTCCAAGGAAAGACATAAAATTCTAAAATCTATTTATTTCCATGAAAAGAACCATATCAAAATAAGGCAAAAATATGTTAGACCGCGTCCCAAAACCACACATTTTATAAGAAGCATTTGGTCGAATAGTTCAACTTCTTGGTCAAATTTTTCCCTTTCTAAAGCAGGATGGGAGAAAAAGACCCAAAATCAGTTATCCTAAGGTGCCTATTCCTATTGATCTTTCTACCACATCCCTAACAACTTCACAAGATCCACTTAGGCGTAGGGAAGAGTGGAGGAGAAAAATCTTATAGAGCCATAAGTGGAATGGTAGAAAATGATTTCCAACTCAAAATACAAGCTCAATTCGAGAAGAAAGAAGAAAAGGATAGATGTCAAAAGTAATAAAAGTGGAAACTAATTTTTTTGGAGAGATTTCCTCTAACCTTATGTACATGCTACAACTATCTTATTAATGCTAAATATTTAAAATGTTGCCCTAGGTATGACCTTTCTTATTGCCTCTCGATCTCACATAAAGTGTTTGTATTATTATGCCGGAAATGATGGGTCTACGGAGTTCTTCATGCTTACCACGTGCCCTTTCGGGGAACCCATGTCTTTAACATGACCACTACCGAGATCCTCACCAACCGCATTCACTTTACTCTCTCTTTAATTTAATTTAATTTTCTTATTATTATTTTTTTCGACACTACGGTTATGGTACTAACTTGTAGTTATGAACCTAAGTGTTATGGATGCAATAATTACGACCGTAACACTTACAACTATATGTAATGAAAACTATGTGGCACAACTTTGGTGACAAAAATTGGCATGAAATTCAATAGACCATGTTTTTCCACGTAGGTGTCACTTCAATCCTTCAAAAAATAGGTGCACTTGGGAATTTATGTAAAAACGAAATTGTATATTTTTAGTCTTCATTTCACTTTACTTAAAAAAATTATAATAAAAAATTACATTATTTATATTATTTTATTTTTATTTTTCAGGAAATGACATTTTAACTCCATTGTTAACACGGTTAAAAATAAAAATAAAAATTATTAAATTTTGGAAAGGTATCTCTCACTAGAAAAATGTGTTCTTGACACAACCATATATATTTTTCTAACCATAGTACTTTCATTATGAAATATTAAATGTGGGATAGATTGTAGTTAACTTCATATAAGTTTTGTTTATATAATTAAATAAAAAATAAGATTTGTTATCCAAATATTTAAAAAATAATAATTTATAGCTACTGACATTGAAATTACAACATGTGTTCAAATTTTTTTTTAATAATTATATTTCATTATCATACATGTGTGTGTGAATTTGTCACTCAATGTGCTAGTTTGCATAAATAAATTAGTGTGCTACTAATAAATGAATTTTTTATGATATTTTAAAATATATATATATATATATATATTTATAACAATATTCTACAATTTAAATCCATTTTTTTCGTATATTTACACTATTGTAAAATTCTAAACCAATTTATTACTTATCATTACTCAAACTTGGGAAAAATCACATTTTAAAGAAAATTCATGTCACTACGTATAAAAAAGTGGGTCACATGTTTGTGCACTCACATAGAGTTTAAAACTAGTTGGAGCCCTTCACCTTTTCGCACAACCTAATTTTTAATTTTTGTAAGCCTTATATTTGATTCAAGGAAGATCTTGTGAGATCATATTTTTCCAAACCCTAACCTTGTATGCTTGATAACAAATCATATTACAAGGCGTTAGCAATTTTGTTTGAATAATGTCAAAAAAACATGTGATGCTAAGTTAAAAATTAAAAGAAATGTGTACTTGTGATAACCCCGTGGGAGTTGGCAACTTTGTAAATCGGGAATGTGTCATTCGATACCTATGAAAATATACAAGAAAAATTGTGTATGTTAATGTATATTAGTGAGAAATAATCTAAAATATGTGAACTAATGATAAATATTGAAAATAAAAATCCAAGGAATGAATGCAATTAATGGTATGTGAACCAAAGTTTACACTTAGTGAACTTATTAAAATATTGTCTCATGGTGGATATGACATGGAAAATGCCACTACTAAATCAAAGATGTTATTGAGGAGGGTAAAATCCCTAACGCCATAGAAAAGGTCGCCCTAGAAGTCAAGATCGTAAAAATATCAATTACATTTCCCTAGGTATATATATTTAACCTTATTTAAAATAGAGAAAAATTGATCTATCATAATATTTTCCTTAGCCAAAGAATCAAAAAAGTGTGCAAGAATCACAAAATCTACTTATACATCAATTGTATTTTTATGTAAAAAAAGTCTAGCATAGATAGATATAGACCATAAAATATGTTTACATGCTACTAACTCTCACCAACAATCTCAAACTTATAAATAAAATTATGTGTAAATGGATAAATTTCATTCTCGTGTGAAATTTCCTCCGAAACATTATTGCGCCACCTCAATAGGTGAGTATAGTACGTTTAATGGATAAAATGCATGCCTCATGTGATAAAATATACCTCAAAATTATATATAGATTAAATATACTATCAAGTTTCCTTCAACATGATATAAAATGTCAAAATATGTGATCAATTATCCCTCAAAACGATATATAAAATGTCCAAATATGTGATTTAATTTCTCCTCTAAATGATAAATAATGTACAAGCATAAGATAAAGTGTCCTAGAGAATTATATAGAATGTCAAAATTTGTGATCAAGTGTTCCTCGTAATTATGTCGATATGCCTCACAAATATCAATATGATTCATGTGCATAATCTAATCTATCTCTAAATTTATATTTCTCTATCTTTTATAGCTTGATTATCTGAAACAAGCAAATTTTTTTCTCCCGATTTGGAATGAGAAATGAATCCTACGAATCACTTATCTATAAAAAAATATTGATGTGCATCATGTGTTGTATAAAAATCTATAATTATGCAAAGTGCATAAATAAATATGATACAATATTTCATCATATTAATATTTACTTATTTACAAGTATGTATTAAACATATTAAACAAGGCATTGACATTATTTTTTGTTGAGTATGGATATTAATTTCTTCATAAGAAACTTGCTTTTACATGTTACTAGTTTTGAGACCAACGTCGGTCAAGATGTAATAGGCATCGGTCGAGGATGTAACCGGTGTCAATTAGTAAGTGACCGGTGACGATCACTCATCAACCAAAGATAGGTCGAAATGACCGAAGGTCGAGTAAGTAACCGGAGACGATTACCACCCTTTGTGATGGTGCTTTGTTTTTTTTTTTTTGACGAGAATTAGAATAAATCACTTGTTTTAAAGATGATTTATTGATTGTAAAATCATATTTAAGTTTCCTAGAATAGTTATATATGCATGTATGCATTGTATGAGGGTAAGTAAGAAGGAAGAGAGAAGAAAAACAATTGTTTGCATGTAAGTTTTCTTGGTGAGAAAGAAAGAGTAGCTGAGTGAGGGAAAAACATTGAACATCTTGTGAGGTGTTAGAAGATAACATATCTTCATTGTATTTCCTCTGTAAAGCATTGAATAATAATATTGGCCATTTCTTGGTGGACGTAGCCCACACTAGGTGAACCACATTAAATTTGGTGTAATCTTTCTCTTGTTTATTTTATCTTCTAGTTATTTCCGCATTCATTGCTTGTATGATTTATCTAATTATAGATTTGTGCAACACTATTATATGGTTTAACCCAACATTTTTAGTATCATATAATGTACAATCACAAAAAATTAGCTAGAGATAGGTGTTTTTTAGGTTCTTAAATATATATTGATGAATCATTTAGTGGTAAGTATCATAATAAATGTAAGAAATATATCATGGAAAAGTCACAATTAATAGATAAAAAAAAAAAGTTTGCATGTTGTAGATTATGACAGCTTGAAAGTACCAAAAATAGTAGTAATCAAGTAACTATGTGGGTTTTACCCCATATCAAGAAGAGTTCAATATCTAAATAACAATCCATTCAACATATTTCCACAATAGAAGCTTTACATATATGTTTAGAAAAGAATATCCTAAAAACAAGGAGACAAATTTAGATTCCTCTAACCACTCCACTAAATGGGTGTTCCAATATATTACATGAGAACAAACCATTCTCCTATTTATGTAAGTTGTTTAAATAAATTACATAATATTATAACATATCCGCTAATACATAAAACTAATCCAATGTGATTTTTACTCATGTAATAATAACCTAAATTTTACTTGATCTAATATTTTCTAACCTAAACACAAACACCCACATGTTAGGACTATTCATAACACCCCGCTTAGTGAAAACACGGGAGATATGTCACACATTGAAGCCTCCATCTTGTAACATATCTTTCCTTATCGGAGTCATTCACTCTATAGACATGACATTTGTAACAAGATTTCCGTATTTTATATTATTCACCTCCTCACAATACTACAAGATGGACGTCGATTACTACATATAGTAGATCTAATTACACAAAATTACCCCTCTTTATAAAATTTTACAATTTATTCTCTAATTTAAAAAAACCCTTGAGGAGGGTTCTTCGGGAGTATGTCCTTCAACCTAAAAGTTATGAAGTATCATTATAATTCCACTATTCACATGGGTTATTAACTAGAAATTGCACACGAGGAGTGTGATGTGAACGCCAAAAGGGATTTGTTGGAAGAAATATATGTGGAAAAGAGAAGGAAAATAAGAAGTGTAGTTGTGTTGGTTAGGCTATTTTAATAGTCTACATTATATGAAGGAAGAGAGAGATATAGTTGGAGATGTTATAGTATGGAACAAAAATAAAAATAATGGTAATGAAAAATGATTTTTTATCCTCTTTGTAAGAGCACTATTGCGTTAAATAGATTATCTAGCTATAGTAGGAAAAAGTGACATGTAGTGCATACATGAAATTTCAGGAAAAATAGGATTGGATATATTTCCTCCAATAGATTCCCCAACACAAAAATTATCTTCCCTCAAACTCCGTGTTCGTCACAAACCTTCCCCCATCCAACGTTTTACCTTCAATCCTTCATTCTTCAACACTTGCCTATCTAAAGCTCCAGTGCATCGAGTGGGTCTCATTGTTATTTGAAATGAATGCTTATCATGTTCATTTCCATCATGATACATTAGACTAGAACATATTTTCTTAGCATGAAATTATTTTTTCAGTAATCTTAGTAGAAAAAAACCCGAAGTAAGGATATTTTACATTTTATTTTTTTGAAATTCTCTTTGGTGTGCGAGTCAACATTAACAATAACAAACTATAATAGTTCAATTCATTTCAATATTTTTAAAAATGAGAGAGGATGTTAAACTTGCAAAACATAACACCGATTATTTTTTTGAATGTTAATAAAAATTGGTTCATCGATTTCCATGTAGCATCAAATAGGGAAAAATCTATATGAGTTAGAAATATGAAAGGGAAAAGATAAAAAAATATGATAAATGTATTAATGTTGGGAAATTTCAATTTTCATGGTTCTAGACACAAAATAATGCTTTTGGGTAATTATCTAATCCAAATTACATATTACTATTCATATGATTCCTAAGTAAGAAAAGTAATAATTAACGCACGTCTTTGGCCATATTGTGTTTCTTTCTATTGCTAATTTTTGTCTTATACTCTTTATATTGCAGTCTATATTTTCTTACCTCACAATTTCTCATTTAGGACACCATCATGTAGCCACGATGCCAACAAAATGTGCCCTCATCCCCTCTGGGCACCTCTGACCTCTTTATACTTTACTCACATGTTTTGGGTCCTTTCTAGCATCTTATATTTTCGGTAGTAACACTTTTCAAAGTTAATTATGAAATACAAGCAAGGGAATCATATAAATATAAAGTTATGTTATCATAATAATAGACCAAACACTAAGAATTATCTATCACCACCTAAGGTTGCATCCAAAGGATATTCAAGAGCATTAAAGTATATATTCTAGGATCCATTCAAGGGAAAGGGACTACGGTATTATACATACACTTCATAGTAGGGGATTCTATTCAATTATATGCACACGTCTATTAGATGTCTTTACATCTATATACTTTCTCGTTATCAAAGTGTGACACATACTTGAGCCACCTAGAGCATGATTTCATAAATACACATAGATCTACATTGGGTCTAAAATGTACTACACTTCTAAGTCGTAAGATCACTTGTTTGAAAAAAGAGGATAGTTTGACCCTCATTTTTCATCTTTCATTTTTAGGAGTTGATGTCTCTTTGAGGTTTCTTTTGGTCATTATTTCATTGCAAGTTTTCCAGAACCTAGGAGAATACATGTGCAACATAATAACAACCAAAGGAGAAGTAAAATGAATAACTTGCGACCATTCAAATATGGTTTTCTAATCATTTTTACAATCGGAGGTGCCCACTACTAGTCTGTGGCACCCACAGGTGCCCTTGACCCATTTCTGGGTGCCCCTTTCCAGCTTACTCCTCAAGATATTCATTTTTCATAGCTTCGAGTGTGACAATATGTGCTACAAAATTTTCAAAATTTCCATCTCTATACACCTTTTGGATCTTTGCGGACCAACTAGCTTTTCTATCTCCTCTTTACACTTAGGGTTTCATATTTTCTAGCTTAGTTTGTTTGGGTTAATTTTTATACTTAATTGATTATTCATTTATTGCTACAATAAAAATCAGATTAAGCATTTTCATAACATATTTATTCATATTTTTCTTAATCATTTTGGTGAACTTTCGACCCGATCAGGACCCTTCCTTCCTTCCGATCATGCCTTCATCTTATCAAGTTATGAATCAATTGGCTTATCCTTCTTTCACACCCACTAGGGTTTTAGGCATGGTTACTACCACTAATAATTTCATGCAAGTTTGTACACAATGTCATTTATTTATTAGGCCTAGAGATAATCCTTCTATCAATGTAGTAACTTCTCACCGCACTCATCCTCCTACGGTTGTACCCATTTCTATTCCACTACATATCACTTCTATAGCTCCTCCTACTTATTCTAAGGGATATGATATCATTAAACAACTCAAGAATATTCTAGGAAAAATATCCCTCTATGACTTATTGTGCAATACGCCTAATTGTTGTCACACACTAGAGGTCACCCTTCGTTTTATTCATATAGAAAGTTTTATTTGGTGGCCTTTATACACTTCATTCAATACCTCAAAATTTTCCACATGCTATATCATTCACTAATGAGGACATATCACCATTTGCTAATGACAATCCATGTGGTAAGTGCAGCAAGTTGGGGGACAATTAAGTTGACATCAAATCCTGAATTTTACATCAAAAACAACAAAACATCAAATTTAGTCTTCCACGGACTTGAACCATGCCAAAAATTAAAAAATATGTCATAAAAATGGTACCATCGTGTAGGGGAGACTATTAGCTTTGTAAAAATATTGATTTTAAAGTGAATAGAATAGGATAAATATCATGTTATAATATTTTACTAATAGTATTTCTTTAAGACACTTTTACCCATGAATGTTTATGTCTACATTTAAGACTGTAAATTTTGTTTCACTTGTCAGAATGTGATAAAAATTATACCATCCCAACCGTGGTGAAATTATATACATGTTCAAAAAAATTTATTTGATTTCAATATTTTTTGATGAAGTTATGGTGGGCAAACAGAAAGTGCTCTGTTTTCTTTATGTTTTCAGACCACTTTCACGGAAAAAATTATAAAAAATAAAATCTATCCCAAGATAGATAGCGGCATCTAACTTCTCACCAAAGAAAAAAATATATATCAATTTTGGACATCCAAATCACGGGCAAACGAACTACAATCTTATAGGCGTTTTTAAAAAAAAAAATACCAAGTCATTGAATTTTGATTGTTTAATATAGCTAAACTTTTCCATTTTAAAAAAAAATTAGTAGTTTAGAAACTATATTCCGGATTATATGATTCATATTATATAATTTTTCTAATTTTGAGTGTATGCATTTCTAATAATCCCTACAAGTTGATATTATGTTATTATTTGCAATATGATGTCCACTTATGACCCCTTTTTGGTCCCCCAACTTGCTGCACTTACCCCATGTGTTCCTTTTCTTTTCATTTTTATTATTGGCAACACTTGCGTTAAGCATAAACTTATTGATAATGGATCAACCATCAACCTATGTGCTCATTCCCTTCTCAAACAACTTTTCATAAAGGCTTTCTTATTTTAAAAAATTCCACACTTATTCGAGGATATAATTAAACTACTCGCACATACTTAGGAACTATTTCATTACATATTTGTGTTAGGCCTAAGAATGTCCTCAAAAAATTATTCTTTATATATACTTAATTTCAATTCAATATTTTACTAGGAAGACCTTGGATTCATGTAATGCAAGTAGTTCCATCCACTTTGCATCAATACATCAAATTATTACATGATGGATATGAACATACCATTGTTACAGACCTTGATCCATTCAAATTTTGTTGCATAGACCATGTTATTGCTATGCCTATTCCTTCTTCACATCCTATTCTGTATAGTAGTATTGATACATATAACATTGGTCAATCTAGCACTTCACGATATTTTCACGCGCTCTAAGTACTTCGGTTATTTATACTCATACTACTACCATCATCTCACCCATCATGTCTTCTCCTACAAGCACTACTACTTCACTCATTAAAGCTCCTCTCACTCATGCATCTAATATACCTCCTCTCAATATCCTTGACGTAACTATACAACATGATAATTCCAACAAAAATGTTTTGTAATACTATGATGATGAAGTTGATACTATTGAACTTACTGATGAAAAGTTGTGCAATCTTAATTTCACTCCTATCGATATAGATGACTCATATTTCAATGACAATTTTGTTTCCGATGGTCCTGGCAAATACAAAACAAAACTCCCCTTCTAGTAATGATATGATATTTTATCAAGGATATGCTCATGCTTTAGACGTTGTTTCACCTTCTCATAGTTAGTCTGCATTTGTACCACCTCCTTTCACATGTACACTTTTCATCAATAACTCTTATTAGCATCATATTTTGTTGGATCGTACTTTCTCTGATACTATTTGTACATATGACAGATTAACTAGGCTTGGCTTCACACTCAATGATATCCTACCACCGCCTCACTCACCTCATCTCTATCATGGATATTTTCACATTACACGCCAATGGTCTTTGTGTGTTCCATTTAGTAGTCTTTGTTTCACGAGATCCTTGTGCTTCTCCACTAACACTTGAGAAATCTTGGCTTGATTATATTGGGGGAACTTTAGACTCTAGTCACACTTCTATAAATTTTCCTATGTCATTCGGTTGTGTTTCTATTGGTAATGATTCATCTCCTCGATAATATAAAAACTCACTCACTGGTTCACACACGGGTGTCCGACAACACCTTTCAAAAACGAAGAGTATGCACGATAACCCCGTACACCCTAAGTCAAAATGGCTCTTTATATGATCTACCTCATACTATTTCTTATCAAGTCTCCAACACATCTCCAGTTGGCTTCGATCTGGAAAATTATGATCTTTTAGACAATGTCACTTGATCACTCGATCATCAGCCACTTGGGGGGAATCACACCTATTTCTCTTCCTAGCATCAAAACTCATCTTATCTTCACACCATTTCACATCTAGTATCACACTTATAACATAGATATCTTGATACACGTTCATATCATCATAACGTCATGGCATACTCTTGTGTTAAGGTTCACACTTAAGCTGTTGAGGGAATATTATGAACAAGAACCTCACAAACTACACATTTCACATTTATGACACATTCTTCTAGAAATTTTCCACTATAAACATCTTCAACATCATCTCTTTATATCTATTATGAATTATATGTGCTTTCATCTTTCCACACTTAGAAAATCTATACATATTGCAAAGACACAATACACATCCTCACACTCGGCACATTCAACACACATCTTTCTAGTGTTGCAATCTCAAACAACATATTACACATTTACAATCTACATCATTCTACCATATTCTACTTACGCATCATGTTATTATATTCTACACTCTACGCATCATGATCAATTATTTGTAGTGGACACTACTCGACGACGTACTCTAGTCTCATGGTTCATACTTGACTACTGAGGGTCTAAATATGAATTGAACCTCACCTCATCACACTTACATCATTCTATGCTTGGTCTTCATAATCAATCAATCTTTCTAGCTATCACATCATGCGACACTATTCTACAATTTATGCTCCGATTCACCATCAAAACCTTTTACAATATTATTCACACATTCCATGATATATGCTTTATGCTACATCATCAATCATTCTAGCATCTCATCCTAAGATTCTTGATCAATCCTTCTAATGTTGCATTTAATCTTACACATCACATGATATCACTTTACAATCTACACTTCGTGCTTCACATTCAACACTCTTTTTAGCATCTTATTCAATCCTTCTATCATCTACACAACATTATTCTATAATTTACTCTCCATACTCTCTTTATCGCATCTTTCTACATACAACGTCATTAAAACCATTTCCCTATGATGCGCTCTAGTTCCACGGTTCATGGTCGAATGTTGCAGGTCTACATCTCAAATAAACATGACCACACTCACATGTTCACTCTCTCATACACAATCTACACTCTGCACTTTTCGACGATCACATATTTCTAATACACACAATTCAAACCATTTACCAATGACACACTCTTTCTCTATGGTTCCTTCTATATTGTTGAGGGAGCATGTATAAATTAACCTCATCACTTGCATACTCATCTACACTCACTCGGGGTCATGGAAATCTGTCACATTCATGCTACATTCCATTCCATCTCGTCTACGACATACTACTTATCTTTGTCACATTTATTCTTGCTTCCATTTAATTTTTTACATTACACTTTATTACACATGCTAGATAGATATCTTGTATGCCATGGTATTTTTCCATACACATATGCACTTTCATTTGATTTCAAGTGGTGATTGTATATTCTATAGATCCATACATGCATCACAAATACTTGGTGTAGTACCTATTACTTCTCCCACAAAGGCTCCTCGGGGCATCCAATTTCATAATCTACAAGTGCTTTTGCTTCATTTTTCACAGGACATTATTTTCAAATTATACACACTATGACATAGCTTTTTATCTTCCTAACATGCTAACAGTGCTTCATGTGAATTTTTTTCTTGCATGTCTATTTACACCATGGTTTTCTGTTACATTTTTTTCTCTTTCATGTCATTGTTTTCAATTATTTTTGGGCTTTGCCATTTGTCTTATGTGCACACTAGTATGATTTTAGCTTAGTCAGCCTTGATTTTATAGTGACATTCAGAGTGATGTACCATGTTTGAAACCATCTTTTCACGGTCTACATTATCTTCTTGCATCTTAGCTTACACATTACTTGCTTGCTGATGATAGATCAATCATCTGTCTTCTACATAATTTCTTTTCTTTTCTTTTACTAACACTGGTCTCTTACCACTTGTTTTTCACATGCCTTTGTTTTTACCAAGCATAATCCTCCCCCTGCGGGCATCAATTTTAGCAAAATTCCTCATGCACGAATTGAGTACTAGGGTCTACTATTTCGTTTAGATTTATTGATTACATTTTCAAGGTAAAGGACACAACATACCAATTATTTAATTATCTATTACACACTAGGAATGCAATACAAGATATTAAATTCAATTCATTTAACATACACACACACACACACACACACACATATATCCAACCTGTTTACCATAAGTAAATCTGAATCAAAAATACACCTATAGTTGAAGGTTCATTTCCCAAGGCATCCCTAAAACTAACATCTCATCCATGTTTCCAAATTTAAAATATAAACTTTTGTGTAACATGGAAATACATTATACATATATACATTTTCCAATAACATATATAAATTACAATAATAAACAATGAATTACACCCCGCCTTTTCGCCATCTTACTTGCATCCTGCAAAACCATGTGAGCATGAAATTAGCAATAAATCGCTAGCATGACATCCACCTAAATCTAGCATAATTAACGTTTTTAGTTTCCATTTACATAATAATAATAATTTGCATTCAAAAGGAGAGGGTTAGAGACATGTATTGATTTCATTTCATTTCACTTCATTTCTTAACCAAGGAGAGAGAAAGAGATAAGGAGAGAGAGAAACACTATTTTTCCAAAAGTTCAATTTCACACAAGTCACATGATAGAGTTTCAAACAGTTATTTACAAGTGTTAATAAGTTTATGGTTTGCTAACTTGACTAGGGTCCTACAACTTTATTTTACATTTTCTTGCTAGTCACAAAAACATTCAATTAGGCTTAGAGGCTAAGAAACCACTTTTAAACATTGTCTTTTGATGAAAAAACACACCACGGGTAGATTTCTACGTGTCCTCCTATATACCAAGAATTCATGGTAACTAATGGAATTCAGAATGGGTGAACGATTTACGATTGGCGAGCATTTTTCTCGAGGCCATCACTCGTAATTGACCTAGTTGTAAAAGATCAAAAGTTAGCTCGAGGGCTCAATTAAACCATGTCTAAAATCGACGTTCAATGGACAAACGCAAATGAGAAATTTCCTACATGTTCCTCTATATATGGGAAATTCACGATTCGATGGAACTAAGAATTGGAAAATGGTTTTCAAATGGCGATGGATTTTCTTGAGCCACCGGTCATAGTTGGTCAAGTTTCACCTAGTCAAACTGCAACCAAAGGCCTACAAAATGCCTTTTCCAAACTATCAAGATGAGTGTTTTTCCTTAAATTGAAGGTTCTAAAAATTGTCTAGATAAAATACTAGAGGTTTGTGAAGGTGGATAAGCATTTTGTTTTTCATGGTTCAAAGGGAAAACCAATGTGAAACCCAACTTTTCAATTTTAACAACTTCCTAAAAGTGCAACATGAGGTAACATGGCTCCTAGAGGAGTATCGAAAAGAGATCACAGACGATCAATCAAGGTCGATCTAAGTGTTGAAGTGACTCCTCACATAACAAGGAACACGAAGAAACTTAACATCTCTTTTTTGGATTTATGAAGGTTGATTTGTGAGTCTCTAAAAATTGTGATTTACTAGTTTTAACAAGGGAATGGTCAACATATTTACAGGGAACTCAACCTTAACTTGTCAATAAAAGGGTATTGTAGCAATCTAGTTTGGTTAGGAAGTTTGTTAGATCATCTCAAAGTGAGGGTTTAAGTTCGTAGTTGACTTCAAGGAATATTAAATTATTTAATTTACAATATAATGTATTATTATTTTAAAATAAGTTTATTTAATATAATCAAATGTACAAAAAATCCTAAGGATTAAAATTTTATTCCGTTGTAAAATAAAAAATGAAGAAAATAAATTATGAGAGATGAGGAGATATGAACCATACCTAGGAGATATTTGCATCCGGAGTGTATGAGGCACTCCGGGCGCATTCACCGCATTCCACAAGGATTTAACTCTCTTTTAGCATTCCTTGAAATAGTTCGTGTGCATCCGCAACCCCTCCATTTTACACAATTCGAATCAACATCCTAGCAGTAGTTGAAAAGGAAAACTCGAATAGTTTGACACCCGATCCGCATTTTCTTAGGAACTTCTAAATTTGTTTCAAGAGAGACATTTCATGAAAAATAAGTAGTCAACGCATTCCATGAGACTGCTTCCCTTTAACTCCTTTTTCAAATTGTTCATATGCCTTTTGTAGGCACCCATAAGTTGCCCACGATGAACATATCTTGAGACTGGATTTACACCTTAAAAATGCATTTTCTTGAAGTCTCCAACACCTTTTCAAGAGCTCTATGTTATTTTTTTCATAGACAACATCATTTCCTTTTATGAAATCCATTGATCAATATCCTACAACCAACGTGTTCCACATTTTACATACACATCTACCAGAGCATTTCAGAATTAACATATCTAAAAAAAATTGTCTATCTTCTATGCTTTGATGGATGTGAAGACCCTGTTCTGAAGCTCGTATTTTGGCAAAGGCTAAGAGTAGTCTCCAATGTCCAAGGAAATCCATAAAATACTAAAATAACTTTATTTCCATGACCAAAACCACATACAAATAAGGGGAAAATATGTTAGACCGCGTCCCAAAACCACACATTTTATAAAAAGCATTTGATCAAACAGTTGATTCTTGCTCAAAATTTCCCCTTTCTCGGTGTAGGATGGGAGAACATTAACCAAAATCAATTATCCTAAGGCTCCTATTCCCATTGCACTTTCTACCACGTCTTGGAAATTTCACATGACTACACTTAGACGTAGGGAAGAGTGGAGGAGACAAATCTTATAGAACCATAAGTGGAATAGTAGAAACTGATTTCCAACTCAAAATACAAGCTCAATCTGAGAAGAGAGAAGAAAATGATGGATGTCTAAAGTAATAAAAATGGCAGCCAAAATTTTTATGGAGATTTCCTCTAACCTTCTTTACATGTTGCAACTATCTTATTTGGTAAATACTTACAATGTTTCCTTGGGTATGAGAATTATTATTGCCTCTAGATCTCACATAAATATTTTATATTATTATTTGAGGGAAATGATGGGTGTCTAGGTTTTTCATGCTTACCACATGCCCTGTCAAGGAAGCTATGTCTTTAACCTGACCACTACCATATCCTCACCAACTACATTCACTTCACTCTCTCTTTTTTATTTAAATTTTTTTTTTTCTTAATTTTTTTTTGGGCACTACATTTCCCTCCCCTTATTTAAGTGTCATCCTTGATGCGACACAAGGATAAGATTAGAAGAGGGTACTTAGAAGAAAGGATGAAACAATCATGACCCATGTCTCTAGCGAATGATACACGTTATGAAAGCATGACCACAAGGAAGAAGGGAATTTTGACAAGTTTTTAATTTTCTAAGTGAAGATTGGTAGTTCTCTTTTACTTTATTACTTAGTCTTTTCCTTTAAAGTATTTATTAATCTCAACTCTTAGTATTTCATTGTTTAAGATTTTAGATGTCTTATGTTCGTGGGTGCCCAATAGAACTGACATAACAATACCACATCAGGGTCACACACAACACTAATGGTTCATAAGACATCATGATATGTACCCTCACGACTATATCACATCACAAGAACTCAACCAAACCATGGAAAAAACATACATAACCCTCACAACATAGTACTTGTCACACATGCTTCTGACACAAATGTACTCATAACATAAACATACTACAACAACATGGAATTCCCAACATGTACACATATAAGGGTTTCATGCAACTAAAAACCATAACTTTGCTTAACAGGTCAAGATGGAAATAACATCATACCAACAATGAGGGGAATCAATCCTCAAAATCAAAAAACCCAACAGTAATCATGAGAGTAAACATAAATCATAACACCGACACCATACACCTCCCAAAACATCACAAAAAAACTCTATGTACCTCCAAAAGCATTTCCAACAACTACATATGCCTCCCAAAGCATCAAAAACATAAAAAATAAAACTCCAAGTGCACTAATCACACACACAAACACACACACAAGTCTCTTGTGTATCCCTCAAGTTTCTTATGTCTCCCTCAAGTTTCTTATGTCTCCCTCAAATCTCTTATGCCTCCCTCAAGTCTGTTATGTCTCCGTAAAGTCTCTTATTCCTCCCTCAAGTCTCTTATTCCTCCCTCAAAGCTTCACAAAATAACTCCATATACCTCCGAAGCAATAAAACAAAGATAAATTTTCCTTTTCGCTCCCTAAAAGAGGTTGGTCACCCTATGGCCTGGGCACATAAGGTCCAAACATCTCTAACCCAAGTGACACAATAACTCATCGTTCAACAACCACTAGTTATTTGTAACTCCTTGGGCCATACCCCCCATACAAAAAGTGGGTCCATAGGTTCCACCACTCCATGGTCAATCCTATGACCCTATTTCAACACATTACGACATTAGGACCAACATAACAATCCGTGTCAAATGCCAAGTGGAAAAAATAAGCAAGCATTGGGCTAGGCTATAAAACTTTTAAACTTGATAAAAAAATCCAAAACTAAGAAAATCAAATGGCTAATTAGCCATATTTAGTGAAAAAATGCACATTTTAGTGCAACAACCAAGTAAAATGCCAAAAATATAATAACACATAAATAAAGAAAACTCTTGGTTCTAAAGAAAAAAATGTTCAATTTATGAATAAAATACGTATATAGAAATAACACATCATGATAAATATGTGGCCTTATACGGCCACCAAAGGGGTACTCAACAAGTTGTTGGCACTCAAACATCGAGCCTCAGCCCATAAAATAACATATCAAATAATACAACTATCATCACCTCTATCTAAGTCATCCCACCACCGCTTCTACAAGGCTCAACATATTCATAATTATGTTTAGGTTGAATTCATATGATAATCATATAAGGAGCAAGAATGGAGTACAAGTCTACAGCTAGTGAGCCTAAGGTGTCCGCGAAAAACAATATGCATGAAACCCGTTGAGCAAGTGCCATACATACCAAATGCAAAAAGTGGGTTTTAAGCCTATAAAAGACTCTACTTCATATCTCGTACTTGGCTTGAGTTATCGATCAATGGTACACATTTCCTCACTCCTAACATACACCTTTTACCAATTTCCCTCAGGGTCAGTTGGTGTAAGGCTCACAACATAACGCAAAACTACATCACTAACACAATGGTGATACACACACATTAACCATAACGTCATACACATGGTATATATACAAGGTATAACACAATCATTACTATCACTTTGGTTATGATACTTCACAATACCACATACCACACTCAAAGTGCAATCACTATACAATAGGTTTCATATGCTCACCATATGCCCCTAAATCATGACATGAACCATCGTAAATTACATGAATTATACGTATGAGGAGCATGAGTCTCTAACATTGTAACATATAGTCAATTGTAATAACAACATGGTGACACACATGATTCATCACAAAGACGGTGATGACATCATGATATAATCTAGTTCAAGTTACACCAATTTTGACATGCAATACATCAATACACCTTCATATCACATAATGCCAAAATGCTCCAACAATCCTTAATCCGAATAACATTATTTTCACACACAACAAGGAAGTACATCACACATGAAATCCTCTTTTAATCCATGAAAAGGAGAGAGAATACTCATCTCCGGCACATCAATAGGATAAAAATAGGCACTAAGTGACATGCACACCACGTGCGTTCATAATATCACAATTACAACATTGTTCACATCACACTTATATCACATTACTCTTCCAATATCCAACTCCACCACAATACAAAACCATCATGACTCCAATTTGTCCCGAGTTTCGAGAGCAATAACCATCACTATGATACAAAATGTAATGCCCATAATTTACACAAACCATAAAACACTAAAAATACCAGAATATATATTTTTGTTTAACATACATTCATAGTACACATGACACTATAGGAGATCACTTAGGACTACGCACAATACATGATATGTTTGCACAACATTAACCCACTTAGATAAGATGAAAACATGTGATGCACAACAAGACCACCTTTTGTCATATGACAAGGCATGACATTACACTTCACCTATAGTACAAACTTATAGATAGGGCCTTCCCATGACACGATATATTTAGGATTACACATTTATTAAAATGATGATTCAATCTTTAACTTAAGTTCTAGAAAGGCTCATAATATGTGAATCATATATTCCTTTTCATGTTGTTAGATTTCCTTTTTACTTTTTAACATTTAACTTACGATGTAACTCATTGAATAAGGATCATCTACATTATTTCAATTACTTGTTTAATTCGCTCATTCATTAATAGGATATTTATTTACACATAAGGCTATTTACATACACACAAGGCTACTAGGTATTATCCCTAGGGTTTATTTATGAAGGCATGATTCTTGGTTTTACAATTAATATTAGTTGCAACAAGGTAGGTTCACATGACATCAAGTAAGTTTATTAGTTCAATAATGAATGTATTGTATGCGTTCATTTCGTATTAGCATTTAATTACTGAGGTTACTCGATTCATGTTTTAAGTAATTACAACTAACCATGTATCCTATCTTCTTCATTTAAATTCTCAATGATCAAGGTCCTAAGGAGTATAATTTTTTACCCACCTTACTAAGGTCATAACTAGAGTGATTGCAAACCCTTATCTCCAATAGTTATCATGTAACTCAAGTAAATCCAATACTTATTATCAAGATTAAACTCTTTGTCGAAAGGGTTAAAGGGAATTCAAACTTAGTATTCTCATGGGAAGGTAATTAGAAAATAGGACATGCTCGAATAATTTTCATTCATCTTAAAAATGGTTTCACTTAACTTGATTTAATTACCCTTTTAAAATTTGTTGTGCAACCCATTTATTAATAGGGACATTGGTATGCTCATGAGACAATTAGTCCTCATCCTAGGGTTCATTTCGTAACGTGATTAATCTGATTTCACATCATACATTCATTACGCATTAGGAAAATTTGGGCACAAGAGGGAATAATCCTTTGTTTAACAGATTATGGTTCACATTAGGATCACACGCTATGAATTTATTCCCTCACCATAAAATGGTGTATACACATAATTTGAATGATTTAAATCTCACTTTTCTACCAACATATCATCTTATGGCTACATTTTCACCAACTAATCGTAACTTAATAAGTTGCTAAGTTTCACAATTAACCCTTAGTACTTCACCATTTATCCAAACAATAATTGAAATGGGGCATCAAAGGTTATTTTATGAACCCAAATTCTAATGTGACTTCTAAGGTTTTTGGCGATCTTTACCACTCAACACATTTGTTATACCAATATGATTTTACACCATGTTGGAGTTTGGTAATCTATGAAGTACTACTTAAGAAAAATCACATTGTCCTTACTACAAATACGATTTCTAATTCTAGGAGAGGTGCGAGAGACTCAAGATAATGCTCGACCATCATTCTTATACGTCGGGTTCATGAAAATGCCACTACGCATGTAGGTTATGATGAAAAAACTCAAACTAGGGATCTCATTTACTTAAGCTAGGAGGTGTCATCGAGTTTGAAGATTTAAGGTCATTCTAAGGTCTTATATTTCTATGCTAAAAGGAATAACACATGAAGGTTAGTCATGCACGAATTGAGTACTAGGGTTGACTATTTCGTTTATATATTTTCAAGGTAAAGGACACAACACATCAATTATTTAATCATATATTACACACTTCGGGAATGCACTAAAATATATTAAAATCAAATTCATTTAACACACACACACACACACACACATATATATACACATATATACATATGCATATATATATACACATATATACATATACATATACACACACACACATATGTATATATATATATATTTTTACCATAAGTAAATCTGAATCAAAAGGACACCTATAGTTGAATGCACATTTCCCAAGGCATCCCTAAATCTAGCATCTCATCCATGTTACAAAATTTCATATATAAAATTATCTCGTAACATGGCAATACATTATACATATATACATTTTCCAATAATATATATAAAGTACAATAATAAACAATGAATTACACCCCACCTTTTTGCCATCTTACATGCATCCTGCAAATCCATGTAAGTATGAAATCAATGATAAATCGCCAAAGACATGATATCCACCTAAATATAGCATCATTAACATTTTTGGTTTCCATTTACATAATAATAATAATTTGCATCCTAAAGGATAGGGTTAGAGACATGTATTGATTTCATTTCATTTCTTAACCAAGGAGGAGAGAGAGAGAGACACTATTTTTCCAAAAGTTCAATTTCACACAAGTCATATGATAGATTTTCAAACAATTATTTAAGTGTTACTAAGTTTCCATGATGGTTTGCTAACTTGAATAGGGTCCTATAACTTTATTTTACATTTTCCTACTAGTTATAAAAATGTTCAATTTAGACTCGGATGCTAAAAACAACTTTCAAACGTTGTCTTCGATGAGAAAACACACCATGGGTAAATTTATACATGTCCTCCTATACACCAAGAATTCACAGAATTGATAGAATTCAGAATTGGCGAATGGTTTACGATTGGTGGCCAGTTTTCCGAGGCCATTGGTTGTAATTGACCTAGTTACAAATGATCAAAAGTTAGCTCGAGGGCTCGCAGTAAACCACGTCAAAATGTGACATTCAATGGATGAAAGTAAAAAGATAAATTTCCTACATGTTCCCTTATATACGGGGAATTCACCGAGTCGATGGACCGAGAACTAGAAAATGGTTTTCAAATGGCGACAGGTTTTCTGGAGCCACCGGTCGTAATTTGTCCAATTTGACCTAGTCAAACTACAACCGGAGGCCTACAAAATTCCTTTTCCAAACTATCAAGAAGATTATTTTTCCCCAAACTGAAGGTTCCAAGAAATTGTCTAGTAAAAATACTAGAGGTTATCAAAGGTGGATAAGAGTTTTGTTGTACAAGGTTCAATGCAAAATCGATACGAAACCCAAATTTTCAATTTTAACAACTTCCTAAACATGTAAAATGAGGTAACATGGCTCCTAGAGGAGCATCAAAAGAGCACAAATGATCAATCAAGGTCGATCTAAGTGTTGAAGTGACTCCTCACATAGCAAGTAACACGGAAGAAAATTAACATCTTTGTTCAGGATTTATGAAGGTTGATTTGGGATTCTCTCGAAAATCGTGATATAACTGGTTTTAATAAGGGAATTGTTAACATAATTACGGGAACTCAAGCTTAACCTCGTTAATCAAATGGTACTTGTAGCAATCTAGTTTTGCTAGGAAGTTTGTTAGATCATCTCAAAGTGAGGGTTTAAGTTTTTAGTTGACTACCAAGGAATATTGAATTCTATAAGTTACGATATAACATTTTATTGTTTTAAAACAAGTTTATTTAATACAGTCAAATGTATGAAAAATCCTAAGGTTTAAAATTTTATTTTGTTGTAAAAGAAGAACTAAAGAACATAAATTATATGAGCTGAGGAGAGATCAACCATGCCTAGGACATATTTTATACACATTGTATGAGGCACTCAAGGCAATTTCACTGCATTCCACAAGGCTCGACTCTCTTTTAGCATTCCTTCAAATAGTTTGCGTGCATCCACAACCGCTTCATTTTACAAATTTCTAGTCAAAATCATGGAAGGTTGTTGACAAATGAAAACTTAATAGTTTGACACTGATCATGCATTTACTTGGGAACTTTTAAAAAAATTCAGCAGAGCCATTTCGTGCCTAATGAATAGTCAACGCATGTGATGAGACAACTTCCCTTTAGCTCCTTTTTGCAAATTGTCCATATGCCTTTTTTAGGCACCCATAATTTTCCCATAATGAACACATCTTGAGGATGGATTTACACCTTACAAATGCATTTTATTTAAGTCTCCAACACCTTTTCAATAGCTCTATTTTTTTTACACAGATAACAATCATTTCCTTTTAGCAAATCCATTGATCAATATCCTCCAACCAGATGTTCCACATTTTACATACACATCTACCAAAGCATTTGTAATTACAACATCTAACAAAATTCATCTATCTTCTATGATTTGATGGATGTCATGTCCCTGTTTTGAAGCTCGTATTTTGGCACAGGCTTGGAGTAGTCTCCAATGTCCAAGGAAAGACATAAAATTATAAATTATCTTTAATTCTATGAAAAGAACCATATCAAAATAAGGGAAAAAATATGTTAGACCGCGTCAAAAACCACACATTTTATAAGAAGCATTTGGTCAAAGTTCAAGTTCTTGGTCAAAATTTCCCCTTTCTAGCATAGGATGCGAGAAAATTACCCAAAATAAGTTATCCTAAGGTGCGTATTCCCATTGAGCTTGCTACCACATCCCTGACAACTTCACAGATCCAATTAGGCATAGAGAATAGTGGAAGAGACAAATCTTACAGAGCCATAATCGGAATAGTAGAAACTGATTTCCAACTCAAAATAAAAGCTTAATCGAGAACAAAGAAGAAAAGGATGGATATCAAAAGAAATAAAAATGGCGACTAATTTTTTTGAGAGATTTCCTCTAACCTTCTATACATTTTACAAATATATTTTTTTAGTTCATTAGAGGAATCATTACATATTACAATTTTAGCATAGTCTCTACCAACCTCGGTAAACTTTAGCCTGGCGTGAGGAAGGGACCACCAGGTGCTCAAGTTTCATACCACCTCTCGTATAGCTAGCACACACTTCATACCACCTTCGTACAACTGGCACACACTCAGGGACGTCGGTCGGACTACTCTAGCCATACCTTTGTACAACTGTCGTGCACTCAGGAACATCGATCGGACTACTCCTCTTGTGAGTGGGCATGCCAATGGGGGTTGAACCTTAGACCTCCTCTTAGTAAATTTCCAGCTTTACCAATGAGCCAAGACCCCATTGACATTTTGCAACTATCTTATTACTGCTAAATATTTACAACGTTGCCTTGGGTATGAGCTTTCTTATTGCCTCTCAATCTCACATAAATTTTTTGTATTATTATGCCTGTGGAAATGACGGGTCTGCAGGTTCTTCATGCTTACCATGTACCCTATTAGGAAACCCATGTCTTCAACCAAGAGCACTACCAAATCCTCACCAACCGCATTCACTTTGCTCTCTTTTTTGATTTAATTTAATTTAATTTATTTTTCCGGCACTACGATTCTGAACTAACTTGCGAGTTATGAACCTAAGTGTTTTAGATGTAACAATTATGACCGTAACACTTAACACTATATGTAATGAAAACTATGTGGCACAATTTTGGTGACAAAATTTGGCATGAAATTCAATAGACCATGTTTTTCCATGTAGGTGTCACTCAATCCTTCAAAAATAGGCGTACTTGGGAATTTATGTAAAAACGAAATTGTATATTTTTAGTCTTCATTTCACTTTACTTAAAAAAAATTATAATAAAAATTACATTATGTATATTATTTTTTTATTTTTTCCAGAAAGCGAAGTTTTAACTCCATTTTTAACATGGTTAAAAATAAAAATAAAAACTATTAAATTTTGGAAAGGTATCCCGCACTACAAAAATGTTTTCTTGACACAACCATATATATTTTTTTCGACCATATTACTTTCATTATGAGATATTAAAAGTGGGATAGATTTTAGTTAACTTTGCATAAGTTTTGTTTCTATAATTAGATAAAAAATAATATTTGTAATCCAAATATTAAAAATAAATAAAATTTGAGCTACAAGATGTGTTCAAATTTATTTTTTAATAATTATATTTCATTATCATACACGCGCATGTGAATTTGTCACTCAATGTGCTAGCTTGCATAAATAAATTAGTGTGCTACTAATAAAGAAAAAAAATATGATATTTAAAAATATATATAACAAGTATTCTACACTTAAATTTCGTATATATACACTATTGTAAAATTCTAAACCAATGTATCACTTATCATCACTCAAACTTGGGTAAAGTCTCATTTTTAAGAAAATACATGTCACTTCTCTATATAAAAGTGGGTCACATGTTTGTGCATTGACATAGAGTCTAAAACTAGTTGGAGCCCTTTACCTTTTCCTACAACCTAATTTTTAATGTTTGTAAACCTTATATTTGATTCAAGGAAGCTCTTGTGAGACCATATTTTTCCAAACCCTAACCTCGTATTCTTGATAACAAATCATATCACAAGGGGTTAGCATCTTTTGTTTGAATAATGTCTAAACAACATGTGATGTTAAGTTAAAAATTAAAAGAAATGTGTACTCGTGAAAGCCCATATGGGAGTTCACAACTTTGTAACTGGAATGTCTCACTTTATACCTATGAAAATATACAAGAAAAATTGAGTATGTTAATGTATATTAGTTATAAATAATCTAAAATATGTGAACTAATGATAAATATTGAAAATAAAAAAATCCAAGGAATGAATGCAATTAATGGTATGTGAACCAGTTTACACTTAGTGAACTTATTCGGATATTGTCTCATGGTGGATATTACATGGAATATGCCACTACTAAATCAAAGAGGTTATTTAGGAGGGTAAAATCCTAAGCGCCATAGAAAAAGGTGATCGTAGAAGTCAAGATCATAAAAATATCAACTACATTTCCCCGTGTATACAAATTTAACCTTATTTGAAATAGAGAAAATGTGATCTATCATAATATTTTTCTTAGCCAAAGAATCAAACAAGGGTGTATGAGTCACATAATATACTTATACATTGAACTGTATTCTATGTAAAAACAAATCTAGCATAGATAGATATAGAATATAAAATGTGTTTACATGCTACTAACTCTCACCAACAATCTCAAACTTGTAAATAAAATTATGTGTAAATGGATAATTTCATTCTCGTGTGAAATTTCCTTCCAAAATATTATTGTGCCACCTCAATAGGTGGATATAGTATGTTTAATGGATAAAATGCATGCCTCATGTGATGAAATATACCTCAAAATTATATATAGATTAAATATACTATCAAGTTTCCTTCAACATGATATAAAATGTCAAAATATGTGATCAATTATCCCTCAAAATGATATATAAAGTGTCCAAATATGTGATTTAATTTATCCTCTAAATGATAAATAATGTATAAGTATAAGATCACGTGTCTTTTCACATTATGATTGCCAATGGTCTTTGTGTGTTCCATTTAGTAGTCCTTGTATCACGAGATCTTTGTGCTTCTCCACTAACACTTGGGAAATCTTGGCTTGATTATATTGGGGGCACTTTAGAATCTAGTCACACTTCTATAAATTTTCCTATGTCATCCGGTTGTGTTTCTATTTGTAATGATTCATCTCCTGATAATCCCAAAAACTCACTCATTGGTTCACACACGAGTTTCGACAACATCTTTCACCAATAAAGAGTATGCAATAACCATGTACACCCTAAGTCAAAATGGATCTTTATATGATCCACCTCATACTATTTCTTATCAAGTCTCCAACACATATTTAGTTGGCTTCGATATGGAAAATGATGATCTTTTAGACAATGTCACTTGATCACTCTCATCATCACCCACTTGGGGGAATCACACCTATTTCTCTCCCTAGCATCGAAACTCATCTTATCTTCACATCATTTCACATCTAGTATCACACTTACAACATACATATCTTGATACATGTTCATATCATCATAACGTTGTGACGTACTCTTGTGCTAAGGTTCACACTTAAGTGTTGAGGGAATATTATGAACATGAACCTCACACACTGCACATTTCACATTTATGACACCTTCTAGAAATTTTCCACTATAAACATATTCAAAATCATCTCTTTATATCTACTATGCATTATATGTGCTTTCATCTTTCCACACTTAGAAAATCTATACATATTAGTACACAATACAAATCTTGACACTTGGCACATTCAACACACATATTTCTAGTGTTGCAATCTCAAACATCATATTACACATTTAAAATCTACATCATTCTATCATATTATACTTATGCATCATGTTATTATATTCTACACTCTACGCATCATGATCAATTATTTGTAGCGCACACTATCCGACGATGCACTCTAGTCTCATGGTTCATACTCAAATACTGAGGGTCTAAATCTGAATTGAACCTCACCTCATCACACTTACATCATTCTACGCTTGGTCTTCACAATCAATCAATATTTCTAGCTATCACATCATGCAACGTTATTCTACAATTTATGCTCCATGCTTCACAATCAATACCTTTTACAATATTATTCACACATTCCATGATCTACGCTTTATGCTACATCATCAATCATTCTAGCATCTCATCCTAAGCTTATTGATCAATCCTTCTAATGTCACATTCAATCTTACACATCACTTAAGTCAATTTACAATCTGCACTTCATGCTTCAAATTCAACGTTCTTTTTAACATCTTATTCAATCCTTGTATCATCTACACAAAATTATTCTATAATTTACTCTCCATTCTCTCTTTATCAAATCTTTCTACATACAACATCATTCAAACCATTTCCCTATGACACTCTCTAGTTCCGCAGTTCATGGTCGACTGTTGAGGGTCTACATCTCAAATAAACAAGACCACACTCATACGTTCACTCACTTACACACACAATCTACACTATGCACTTTAACGACCACATTGTTACGATACACACAATTCAAACCATTTCCCAATGACACACTCTTTTCTACGGTTCCTTCTTCACCGTGGAGGAGCATGTATAAATTAACCTCATCACTTGCATACTCATTTGCACTCACTCAAGTTGCACACAGATCCCGTCACATTCACACTACATTCCATTCCATCCTGCCTACGACGTACTACATAGCTTTTGTCACATTTATTATTTCTTACATTTACTTTTTACATGTACACTTTATTACACATGCTAGATAGATATCTTGTATGCCATGGTCTTTTTCCATACACATATGCACTTTCACTTGCTTTCTAGTGGTGATTATATATTTTACAAATCCATACATGCATCAAAAATTCTTGGTACAATACCTATTACTAGTCCCAAAGAGGCTCCTAGGGGCATCCAATTTCATACTCTACAGGTGCTATTATTTCATTTTTTCATAGGACATTATTTTCATATTATACACATTATGACATACTTTTTATCTTCCTAACATGCTAATGGGTGCTTTATGTGCAAAATGTTTTCGTATGTCTATTTGCACCATGGATGTCGTTACATTTTCTCGCTCTTTCCTATCATTGTTTTCAATTATTTTTGGGCTTTGCCATTGGTCTTATGTGCACATTAGTATGATTTTAGCTTAGTCAGGCCTTGATTTTATAGTGACATCTAGAGTGATGTACCATCTTTTCATTATCTACATTGTCTTCTGCATATTTTCTTCTTGGATCTTAGCTTACACATTACCGCTTGCACTGATAGATAGCTAACCATCCGTCTTCTACATAATTATTTTCTTTTCTTTTACTAACACTTGTCTCTTACCACTTCTTGTTCACATGCCTTTATTTCTACCAAGCACAACCCCTCCCCTGCAAGACATAAATTTTATCACAATAGTCAATTCTCCTTTAGACCGCATACTTCTCGTGAGATTTTGCATACACACCCCAAATGAGGGGAGCACCATTTGGGTTAATTAGTCACCCTATACATAATTCTACACACATAGTTCAATATAGCATAATACCAATGCAACAAATTCATCAACATTGAATAGGATCTCATCCTAACAGGGTCCTCGACACAACACAGATACCAATGCCTGCACTCCGAGACAACAAGTGCTTGGTGCCCCTTATCCTTCCTACACACGTATGAACAAGTATAAACACACATAATTATTCAGTGTAATATAATCTATAGTAATCCATACAACAACTTTTATAGGGGAGATAGTCCTTAGCACACAACATAATACATTTTTTTTCGGCATTGGGTCGAAAATGGTAAAAATGGACCGGATTTTTACACACAATCTCCAGTGGTGTTCTACATTGCAGAAGTAGTTAAATGTTGGAGAATGAAACCGGAATTTTCTCCCTATAATTATTCTATATCATTGGTGTGAGATCCACTTAAAAAATTATAGATGGCACAACCGATGTGAGATCACCTAAAAACTCGGTCTTCTACAACATCTATAATATTATTTCTACACTCTTTCCTCATCACGGATTAGGTGGAATTGCATGTGTTTTTTTTTTTACATTTTTCATTTTATAAAATTTTTACATGTTTTTTATACATATACATGTGTATTTGAATAAATGTTAATTCTTCTCTTTTGCAGGTCTGTTCGTATGGGAAGTGGTATTCAACATAATTCATCACCATCCTACATCAACAAAGAACTTAAATAACATCAAACAAAAAATCATCGACATCAAAAATAGGGACATTGGCGACATCTACAACATGTATTTCTTCCCTAGGGTCATTATCTCATCACTTTTACACTTTCTCATCTTTAGTCTCCATGCTCCACCTTTTTATCACTCCACGCTTTTCCTTTTCTCTCTGGCACGTTTCTTTCCATCAATCTACATGATTATCATGTACACATTTCTTATCTAATTTATGTTATCAAGATTTTTCTCAACAACATAAAGTGGGCACATGATGTAGACATAAAATCACACACTTTGGGTAATTATCTAGTCCTAATTACATACTACTATTTGTATGATTCCTAAGTAATAAAATTACTAATCAACCCATGTATTTGGCCATCTCCTTTTACTTTCTAATTCTAGTTTTTGTCTTATACTCTTTATAGATAACTCTATATTTTCATACCTCCACATTTCTCATTCGGACACCAAAGACCACCATGACACCAACGCTAGGGCTCCCATCCCCTCTAGGTGCACATGACCTCTTTGTGCTTAACTCACATCTTTTGGCTCGTTTTTGGCCATTTGAGCATATTATCTTTTTGGTAGTTTTACATTTTGTGTTTAATTATGAAATTACAGCAAGGAAATCATATAAATATAAATTTATGTGATCATAATAATAGAACAAACACTAAGGATTAGCTATCACCACTTTGGGTTTCATCCAAAGGCTATTTAAGAGCATTCAAGCATCCAGTCAAGGGAAAGGTACTACATTATTCTATATACACTTCACAGAGGGAAGTATATTCTATTACATTTCTTTACATCTATCTACTTTCTTGCTATCCAAGTGCAACACGCACAAGAGCCACCAATGGCACAATTCCACACATATACACATGGAACTACATTGGGTTTTAAATGTAGTACATTGATCATTTGTAAGATCACTTATTTGATAGATGATGATAGTGTGACCCTCATTTTTCATCTTTCTTTTTTAGGATTTGATGTATGTTTAAGGGTTTTGTAGGTCATTATTTCATTATAGGTTTTCAAGCAAGTTAGGAAAAGATTGTGTGACATAATAAGAGCAAAGGAAAAGGAAAATGAACACATCAGAACTATTCAAAGATTGTTTTATAAGAATTTTCACAGTCACATGTGCCCACTACCAGGTTTTTGACACCGCGTACATAACTACACCTTTCAAGGCTCCCGTGTCTAGCTTACTCCTCCAGATCTGTATTTTTCTTAGCTTTGGCATGACATTTTGTGTTTCATATTTTTCCAATTTTCTAGATCTGTACACCTTCGGGATCTTTGTGAATAGTATAAGATTTTATATCTCCCCTTTTCACTCGTGGTTTCATATTTTCTAGCTTAGTTTTGTTGGGTTAATTTATGTACTTATTTGATTATTCATTTATTGCTACAATAACAATCAGATTAAGAATTTTCATATCTTATTTATTCATATTTTTCTTAATCAATTGTATTTATTCCTCTCGAAAGTAGAAAGATAAATAGGGTTTCCTTGCAAAGTTTTATAGAGGTGTAGTTATTTTCAATGCAAATAGAATCAAGTCATACACAATTTAATATATTATCTTTGATAGGTCTATCTAGTTTTTGTTGTTTTTTTAAAATTATTTAGAGCTGATAAATTTGGAAATATACTTTTACACATATCTAGTAGGTTTGATTAATAAATTATGCACATCGAGGATAAATGAAGGAGATAATATTTTGAGGGCAAACGTGGGATACGATGAAGTTAGCATTGAGTAACTTGAGTCAACTTAATCCAAAAAATAACCGAGTTAAAGAATAATAGTGTCTTTGTCTCATTTAAGCCATATGGAGGGGTTACTCATTAAAATATTTTACATACTGAGGAGAAACCAAGGAGAGAATATTTTGGGGGCGGTTGGCAGATATGATGAAAGAAGTATTAAGTAACATGAGTCAAGTTATTCAAAAATAGTGTGGCCCTTCCACAACTAAAAGAAATGGAAAAAAATTTAGATAAGATGAAGACATGAATGGAAAGTTGGAAAGAAAAATGTGGGAATTAAATTCCCACAATGTCCCACACCTATTCCATGACTCATATTGTTCCTACCTAAATAATATCTTCTATCTATCCTACAATTTCTCGATCTCGGTCTTACTCGCATTATTTAAAAAAATTCAATTTGTGATCAGGTGTGATTGTTAGTTATAATGAATAATTAGATTTTCTTTTTCCATCATGCTACATTGGACCCAAACATGTTTGTTTGGCATGATATCCTTTCTTGTGTAAGCTTAAGACATCATAAATCATCATTTTATTAATTAAAAATAATAGGAAAAGAAAGGAAATTTATTTTTATATACTTGAATTACTTTTGGGTGTGTAGGTCAACATCAACAATAAGGAGACTTGTCTTCCGAAAAGAGCACCTATAGGGTTAAATATACCCATGTGGCTGAGTATTCTTCTCAGGTGCCCCAATATGGTTCACATCCTTTGGAGAAAAATCCCGAGGTTTTAGTGGGGTGGGTTAAGGAGAAGGAATCTCCGCTTCTCCTCCCAAGTTATTGTTTCACTTATTTTTCTATTCATTTTATTCTTTCGTGTGGACATGGTGAAGAAGAAAAGTGAGAATGGGAAGTGGTCTAGAATAAGAAAAAAACCTCTTTAGAGAATTTTTCAGCTCCAACACATGACATTAAGATCTCACTCCTTTTATTTAAGTTGATTTAATTTCACGTCTTTAGGTTTTTCCCATTTCTCACAATTGCTTGAGTTAAGATTATTTGGATCTTTTTGTCTAGTTTTTTAGTTATATGTGAGCCTCTCAAGTTATATTTTTATTGTAATGGTACATGGATAATTTCCATCAATTATCAATAAAAAACATCAACAATAATACAATATAGAAAGTTAACAATGAAGTGGTTCATGTGATATCCATGTAGCACCAAATACGTAATAATTTCCACACATCGAAATATGAAATGGAAAAACTAAGAAAGAAAATAGTTGTAAATGTATTTTCTTTATCATAGTGGTCATTATTCTCTCAAAGGGGAATGAAAAGAAGAGGGTGCAGAAAGGCCCTAATTTGAAGGTAATGAATTTGTTATTAGAAAATGAGAAATGGGAATATGGAAGGGGGACATATGGGATAAAAAAAGAAATTGAAAATTAAAATGCCTTGAAAAGGATTGAAATGTGGAATGATGTGTAAAATTTTTGTGTGGAATTAGATAATGATACTGAAGAAAATGTAAGAAGAAATGTAGATTTTTAAAATATGGAAAGTGAATTATATGCACAAGGAAAGGAAAATGAAATCCCAAAACATAACAAAGTAGTAATAGTATGGCATGGAAATTCATATTTGTGATAGAGGGGAGGTAAATAATTGTAAAAGTGTTGTGAAGAGGAGAGAGTGTGTAGTCGATACTCTTAGTCTTACTTGTGTCGTTGTAGCATAACAGTGCCAAAAGACATTTTTTTTAAATTATCAAAAGAGAAAGGAGGAAAAATGCATATATTTACAAGGTAGAAGACTTAAAAAAATAGTGAAGGTAAGACCTTTTCTCACCATGTTACAAATGTCAATAGTTATAAATTATCAAAGTAATAATTTCATACTTGTGGAAAATTGAATCCAAAGCTATTTTGATTAGAAGTTGGTTGTGATCCCATCTTGAAATTGGTGGAAGAGGAACATACACAAGGGTCTAAATGACTGATATATATGTGAAATATGACAAAGGAAAAAGAGGCAACGTAGGTGGTGTCGAGCAATTATCGTAAACAATGTCAATGATTGTTCCTATTAAACCATTTAGAAGGCTACCCTCAAACCACAAATTTGTTGTGAGCATGAATATTTCACTTCTGCAAAGAATAAATTATTTGTAATTGATTGTCATCGGGATCTCAAGAACTAACATGCATGGTAGATTGTGCAATGGAAAAAGAGATAGGAATGTTTGAAAATTTCAACATAGTCAAGGTTGTCCAAGTTGACTTGGTAATTCTTTGTAAATAAATGTGGATCTTCACAAATATATGAATTTATTCTGTAAAATGTAAGAATCCATTCATGATATAAGAAGCAAATTGTTCTTGATTAGAAAACATGTGTCACAGATGTTGAGAAACAATCGATGGAATGAAACCTCGTGTGGCTAAAGAAACATGATAATGTAAAATGGTTTACAAAGATATAGATGTATGGAATCCATTCAATAGTATGGTGTCATACACATGGCTTCAGATATAATGGAATGTGCATGACATGTGATAGTATGGAGCTTAAGAATAATGGTTTCATTTTTATTTTAGCCATGGTGTTCTCGCCTAGTAAACAACATTAAGTTAGTCATCAATTAAATGACATCGTATTTTTATATCATGAGATAGGAAGATAACCCCATTGGGTGCTTTTGGATAATTTGACATGTGCATTTTCCTTTAAAAGAAGTAAAAGATTTTGTTTTCATTACCATTGAATCATAAATAACCCACACATGAAAAACACTTAATGTCTTATTGTTTCCTATAATGGTGCATCTAGTTAACAGTTCACCAAAAATCCTAGCGATCTAACAAATACATGAAATTTATTGTAGGGTAGTTGAAGAAGGCATAGATAGAAGATATTGACACAATATTTGTCAAAATATATTCCTCTAATATGATGGGTAAAATAACAAGCTCGTGTATCGTGTATCATTTGTTCCGATGTGTGAGCCACATTAATTTGTTTAGGAGAAGGATTTTGACATACTATGAAAATGGCATCGCTTGGATATGAAAATGATATGACATGGCTTAATTTGACTTAAGAACAAATTACATGGAAGCTAAAATTTCCTCCCCATGGACACAAGAATCTTGTTATATATAAATAATATGATAATATTGAATTATAAAAATGATGATAAAAAATAATTTCTTAAAATATATAAATATATTTAAATTGAAATTAAGCCATCTCCCAAAATTTATTAAAATTTTATAATAACGTGCGTTTTAATATGCCTCAAATTTTATTCTCAAAAAAAAAAAAAAAAGATAGACATAAAGCTAGAAGACACGGGTCCTCAAAACTTGTGGGCCTTACTTGAGTAAAGAGTTATGGCGAGAAGCAAATATATTGGAGGTTTTGGGATTCCAAATTCCATGTGTTAGGGGATGTCGAATTTGTAGAAGCTCTACACTACCATGTAAACTCCCGCACACTAGGTGCCTAGAAGTATTAGTTTTATTTATAAATTCTCGTGCCCCACATGTATCTTGCAAGGCGAAGCGAGAAGGGTTTTTCCTCGAGTGGGAATAATGGTTATGGTAGAAGTGAAAATGTTAGAAACCCAATAAGAAAGGATGTTAAAGTGGTGAAGGGTCTTCGAAACCAGATCGTCGAACAAGACGCACTACCTTAAGTTCTATGTTAATTATGTATCAATTGTTTCAAAATGTATATTTATCTTAAATGTAGAGAGAAAATTAGTATATTTATTTATTATTCATATAATGAAAGACAAGAAATGTGTTGGTGCGGGTAAAATCGTCACAAACAAAAAGGGTCAAGTAGACAACTACAACAAAAAGTCTTAGGGGTTGATTCAATAGAATAGATTAGTGTAAGGAATCCCTAAAATTTATAGAAATTTAGTTTTCATATACTAATTCAATATTCATTTTATCATATATATGAAGGTACAAATTCAAAAATTAAGTGCTACCGCAAATGGCGCTTGTTCTCTTTTCGTAACACGGGAGAATACATATTGTATCTTTTAAATGTGGGATTAAGTGTTATGGAAAATCGTATGTATTACCATTTGGTGAAGGTGGATTTCGAGAACCTCAAAGGGAAATTTACTTACAATTTTGAGAAGCTTCTTTGGATGGAGAGAGTGATGGGTCATTGTAACTTCCAATCATTTAATCAACCTATTCAAACGTTGATGTCATTATAGACCAGGGTTGTGTTCAAGGTTGTATGCAAAGAAGTTGATATGCAACTCAATATTATGGTGGTTCTCTTTTTTTTTAGCGAGGGTTTATTTAGTATCGGTTTTCTTGTCTACAATACTTAAATACTAAATGTCAAAGCTCCAATCTATGGAGAACAAAGTATATGAACTACATCTACTCTAATCGAAACAAAGTTGCTGAAATGAAATTCTTGTTAAAGGAAATGTTTACTTGAAATGAAATACTTTCTTAAATCAAATGACAAGTAAAGAGAATGCGTTGAAACAAATAAATACAAGATTGCATTTAGATAATCATCAAACCAAGATACTGAAACTGAAACTGAGAAAATATAAATATCTTGCATAAAATACCAATCCTTCAATATCCTCATTTGGGCCCTTTCTCTACTTCAGGATTGAGGCTCTCAACACAAATGTATACTCAAAATAACATGTATTATATTGATCAAAATAAGTTCATCACATACTCTAAAGTGAAACTGAAAATAACTTCTTCTATTAACTATTGTAATACTAAAAAAACTAATTGTTTAAAGTAGGTGTTTTATAGATACAATAGACTATAACACATGCCAAAAATATAGGAAAAAAATTAACCAATAGAAATTTCATAAAAGTTCCGTGACACCCTATAATTCTATTTGAAATAGGGGCTCTCATTTATAGTTGGTTATGGGTCAATCCTCCAAAATGGTGTAGTGGTTGTGGACTCGCCTCTCCTTGACTCGCAAGTACTCAAAATATTATATAATACACCTCATTAGCCTGCATATGTCACCAAATCATTATAAAAAGTAGTTAGTTAAAGTTCCATTGGTCATTAGTTCACATAAGACAAAATAAAGGGAAATGCATAACTTTCTACTTTAGATATAACTATTTACAACAATCTCATGCATATATTAACATTTTTTGGAGTAAAAGTTTTGATTATATAAATTCTATGATGAGTTGATTTATGGACTCATCATCTCCCCTATACTTTACCTTTTGCAATTCCTCATGCAAACTATCTCTAACCTGATCTCTTCCCAAGCTACTTAACCATATCATATTATTCAAACTGATATGCATATTGTTTCCTTGTGCCTTTACATCCTTGGGTTTCCAACATAACCTCATCCCATGCCTTAAATATTTCATGTGATTGGGAGTGTTGTTTTGTCAAGTGGTCATTGGGTTAAGTACTAAGAGGATGCCTAACTTGCATAACAACCCATTCATTACTATACTCATTATTCCATTTCTCTACTAATTTTCGAATAATCTCCACAAGTGCATCCTCCCTTCGCATACTCCAGCTTGAGATTCTGAGGAGAGATAACTTCTCTTCGTTTCAATGGAAAATTCAAAGTTTCCCATCTCTTATCACAGGATATCATAGCCTTGCCAAAGTTTTGCTGATAATAAGTTTCAAATTCTTGGACACATTTGGCCAAGATCTCAGATGTGTTTCTACCAATTCCAGCATGATAATAAAGAGATCTAATTTTTTTTTCATATAAACGTCATTATGGTGTTGAGGCCGAATGTAAAAACTAATAGTTTTGGCCTGCTAAGTAAAGAGATTGGTTTGTTCTTCCCACATAATTTGATTCCTTAATAATCATCAAAGGATTTCAAACTTAACTCTCCCAATCGATAGATTTATAAATAAATCAGAACATTTTTTTTTATTTGGCAAATAGTTTTTTGAAAGGGACTATACCCTTGAATACAAAAGAAGGCCTGAGAGCCGGAATAAGAGTGAGAAACAGAGAGAATGGATCAAGATCCAAGTGTTACAATGAAGCTCAAAGTAGCTCAGAAACAGCTACACAAACGAGACATAACAGCAAAACAACAGCAAAAAAACAGCAAACCAACCGCAGAGAAACAAACAGAAGCTCTGCGACTGTTACCCTTACCCAGGCGAAGCGTTACCCTTCAGAGTGGTAGATTTTTTCTTTTTGTTGACCGTTACCCACCCTGATGGAGTCTTCGCGGTTGGAGAAGAAGACAAAGGAGGAGTATTTTCCTTAGTCGCATATGTCCCATTTGGAACAGCCATGTTGTTCTCCTGAGAGATATATTTTTCATTTTCCATGCTGCCCTCAGCAGCTTGTGTATTTTTCATGTTTCTAACAATCTGAGTTTCGGATAAAGGGGTTTTTGTTGACTCTGGTTCAACTACTGCTTTAGAATCAAGATCCTTTCTATCCACAAAGATCAAGTGCTCCGGGAGTGCGTCTTTCCACCAGTTGCGCTTCTCATGTTGACGTTTTTCCATCCCACAAGCAGTAGAGGTGTGTCCTAATCCAAAACACCTTCTACATCGAAAAGGCAGACCTTCATAATCAAGAGTTTGTGACCAAGTTCTATTTTGCACTCTAAGGTCTATGGTAGCAGGAAGATTTTTATCAGTGTCAAGTTCCACCAGGATCCGGGCATAGGTAGTATGGGTGTAATTAGTTGTTTGAGAATCTATGTGGAGTGTAGTACCCAAGGTATTGCCAATGGTTGTCAGACATTCATGACTCCTTAATCTGGAGAGGTAAATGGGGTAGCCCTGAATTCACATAACATTTGAAACAAGCATGTTACGTGGATAAAATTCACATAATAATTTTTTGACTTCTAGAGTACAACCTTGATAAATATTTTAGTTGTTATTTTAGAGCCAAAATTTCATCTTAGTCTCACCTCAAAACCTCATCTCTTTGTGATTTCGTTAAACCAACCTCTTTTGTGGTAGTTTTTGTAGCTCATCTCTACATTTCAAGAGTTACATGTATACTTTCTAGAACTTCCAAAGGAGTTTTGGTGCCTCAACAATATGGCTATGTTGTTCAGAATGGATGATGTAGATTCAAAATCTCATGACTATTTTTCTAAGGCATAAGAAGTATTAATGCTAGAAAACTCTTCCAAAATATGGGTTGCACCTTCATCAGACAATGTAGGTGAGAAACTTCATATTTCCTTGCATAAATAGACCTTCTTTTCTCAACGAATTCTAAGCAGAGGTCGACGGTGAAGAGTCTTTTTTTTAAAGCTCAAGGCTAAGAGATTCTCGATTTCATCAGTAGAATCTTTTATAAACACAGAGAAGGCTACAAATTATATTGAAGGTTAGGCTCGAGATGTGGTTTGGTTTGGTAGAGATTGACATAAGAACTCCTTTATCCCTCTTCTACCTATAACTTTCTCCTGAAGTCACCTTTTATAGTTTTCTCCTAGGTTTCTGGAGGCCTTGTGCACGTAAATCAACTAAATAAGCCCTAGATGCCTAATTGCAGTGTCACCACCCCCACTCTTATACTTATGTCCCACCTTTATGACAACATCTGTGAGGTATTCGGGAAGATTCACCTTAAGCTCAATATTTTCCTAACTTTCTTCAAATGGGTTAGAATCTTCAGTGTATCACTGTTAGTGTAGGTTATTATTTATCCTTTTATTTATTTATTAGGATAATTATTACACTTATGTTATCCCTACACTTGTTCGGTAAGCTTGCTTATGTGTACTAGTTGTGTAGAGTTAGCTTACTAGTTGTGTTGAGTTAGCTTCTCGGTTATGTCGAGTTAGCTTACTAGTCTTTTGGATTTAACTACCATTATCAGTTAGTGCAAGTTCTTCACCACTGATTTAGGTAGCAGTTGCACTTCCCTCCTTCTATATGTACATATTTCTTATTGAGTAATTCAAGTCATTGTATTGTAATGTATTGAGCATTATGGATTATGATGGATGTCCATATATGGTAATTTAGCTCTTCTATTTTGGAAAGATAATATGGTCTACTATTATCATCCGAGATCATAGCTTGGAACAATCTTCTTATTGGTACTTTCATGGTATCAGATATATAGATGATGTAGACATCCATCTATAAGTTTTTCTTTGCAAACAAGGGTTTATTATTTTCATGTATTTGGAATTTGTTATCACTTTTCTGCAAAGATGCATTTTTATGCAAAGAAGAGTGCACAATTGGATTTGGAATGTGCCAAAACCCTAGAATAAATAGTAAATTCACCCATGTTTTGAGATAGTCAAATATGGATGCATATATGTACTCTCTGGTGCATTCTTTTATCCATTGGATATAAGCGTGTACCTTCTCGGATGCATTCTTCTACCCTTTGATATTTCGTTTTGGAAGTAATCTTTATCCATTTGAAGCAGATTTGTACCATCTAGGTGTATTCTTTTATCTATGGATATAAGCGTATACCTTCTAGATGCATTCTTTTACCCTCCGGATATTTCAATTTTGGATGCGTATTTTATCCAATGGATGTATATCTGCACCCTCTAGGTGCATTCTTTATCCATTGGATATAAGCGTGTACCTTTCGAGATGCATTCTTTTACCCTCTAAATATTTTAGTTTTAGATGCGATCTTTTGTTCAGTTAGCACACGGCCAGTACAGACAATGTATCAGATCTAAGCATACATGCAAATAAAAGTGGATATTCTACCATAAGAAATATACAAAACAAGAGACATAAATCAACACTAGATTTAACGTGGTTCACCCAGTGTGGGCTACGTCCACCAAGAAACAAGCCAATCTATTATCCAAATCTTTGACAAGATATACAATGAATATTTACAATCTTCCACACCTCTCAGATGTTCAATACTTTCTTTCCATCAAGCCTTTTGCTTCTTTTCCAAGAATTCTCTCTCACATAATTATCTTATAATTATGATCATTCTCTTCCTTCTAAACCTTATCTTTTGTGCTTATATAGTCATTTATAGACTTAGGGAACTTAGCCATGCAATTACAATTAATAAATCTATTTTGATGCTAAAAATAGATATAATTCCCAAGAGTTAATTAAAACTTCATCACACAGGTAACCGACGCTGGTTCTTCCTAACCACTGTTGGTTCCTTACTTGCTTGACTGATGTCTGGTCATACCGACCGATGCTGCCGTCTTCGATCGATGTCGATTATCGTATTTTTTTAGCAAGTTCAAACCGCATGTACCATTGTCTTAGATCTTGCTTGAGCCCATATAGGCTCTTTTTCAACCTGCGCACTAGTTTCTCCTTACCCTTGACTTCATACCCAAGTGATTGCTACATATAAATCTCTTCATCCAAATCACCATGAAGGAAAGCCATCTTCACATCTAGTTGCTCTAAATGCAAATCTTTTACTGCAACTAAACTCAATACAATACGAATAGAAGTCATCTTAACAACAAGAGAAAATATTTCACCAAAGTCAATACTTGCTTTCTATGCAAATCCCTTTACTACAAGCCTTACCTTACCTTTTCTATCCACCCTCTTCTTCCTTAATCCTGTAAACCCACTTGTTCTGCAATGTTCTCTTACTTGCTGGTAACTTAACCAAATCCTAAGTCTGGTTATGTTCCAAGGAGTCCATCTCCTCATCCATGCCATTCTCTAACTGAATGCAAGTATTATCTTGTATTGCTTCTTCAAAGCTCTCTGGTTCACCACTATCAGTCAACAATAAGTAAAATAGAGAAGGTGTAAATATTTCTAGAATTTTACTTACCCTTTGTGACCTTCTCATAGAAGTTTGGGGTACCGGAGGCTCTATCTGGGCCTCCTGAACATTAGTATCAAATTATGACAGTGACCGACGCCGGTCACCTCTAACCATCACCGGTTCTCGCTAACCAATGTCGGCTTGATCTCTCTGTAACCATCGGTGGTTCATCTGACCAATGTTAGTCAGGGTCTAACCGACCATGGTTAGTGTGTATTTCTGTAGGTGTTTCTTTAAAACTTGAGAGTTCATTTTCATCAATAAACTTCTCAATTTTCTCATCCTTGGGTACCAAAATTTTATCCCTGTACATTCTCTTTTCATTCCATTCAACATCACGACTCCTAACTATTTGAGAATTCTCTAAATCCCAAAAACGGAAACCGAAATCACTAGATCCATAACCAATGAAAGTGCACCTCTTGGATTTTGCATCCAAATTTTTTCTATTTTCCTTATCAACATGCACAAAAGCTTTTGAACCAAAAAATTTAAGAAAAGAAAGATCTACCTCTTTTCCGATCTAAGCTTCCTCTCGGTATTCCTCCATCTAGTGAACTTGAATGGCCATAGTTAATCAAATAAACTGTCATTGTATCAATCGCTTTACCCAAAACTGCAAGGGCAATCTAGAATGTATCCTCATACTTCTAGCATGTTCCATGATTGTCTGTTCATTCTTTCTACAACACCATTCTCTTGTGGTTTTCTTGGAACCGTTCTTTCTCTACGTATCCCATTCATTGAACAATAATCATTGAAAGTCTTGCTATAATATTCACCACCATTGTCAGATCTAAGGCACTTTAACTTAGAATTTGATTCATTCTCAACAAGGGCTTTCCATCTTTTAAAAGTCTCAAAAACATCAGATTTATGTTTAATACAATAAACCCATACCTTTCTTGTAGCATCATCAATGAAAGTAACATAATACTAGGATCCTCCATGAGAAGCTACCTGAGCTAGTCCCCACACATCTGAGTGTACAAGCTCCAATTTTTTCTCCTTCTTAGTTGCCCCAACTTTGAGAAATCTCACTCTCTTTTGCTTTCCAAAGATACAATGCTCACAGAAATCAAGATCTAAATCTTTCAAATTTGATAACTTACCCTTAGCCTTTAATATCTACATTCCTTTTGACTCATATGACCCAACCGATTATGCCACAAGCATGCATATGAATCCGAAGTAGATAATGCAGAAAAGGAATCGCAAATAGGTAGATAAATATAATGTTCCTACCTTCTTACCTCTTGCCACAAAAAAAGCACCCTTGTGACTTTCCAAGAGTCTCATGTAAAAGTAATTATGAAACCGATTCACCTAGTTGCCATGTAGAAATAAGATTCCTCCTGATGCTTAGCACATGCCTCACATATTTCAATACCCATGTATTTCTATTCTATAATTTTAGATGAACTTCCCCTTTACCAGTAATACTGCAAGGTTCATCATCACCCAAATAAACATGCCTAAAATTTCCCTGGACATAATTTCTGAAATAACCCTTATTAGGGGTTGCATGGAAAGAAGCTCTTGAATCTAAAACCCATGATTCAATTCTATTATCTAAAGAAAGAATAAGAGCATCTTGCATTACCTCTAATGCAACAAGATTTACTTCTTTACCTTTGTCTGGTTGTTGGTTCTCTTTATCCTTTGACCAACAATATTTCTTTGCATGTCCTTTCTTTCCACATTTCCAACAAGTAATTCCCTTACTTCTAGATTTGGATTTGCTATCCTTGAATTTGATTTCCCATTATTCTTACTCTTGGATCTCTCCTTCTTACCCCTGATTTCTACATTCAAAGCATTTCTAGATGATGATTCCTTTGTACTCTTCCTGTGAATTTCTTCATTCAATATTATACTAACCACATCATCAAACTTCAAAATATTATTAGTAGATGGTGTATTACTAACAACCATTACCAAGTTGTCCCAACTATTAGGAAAAGAACATAAATAAAAGTGCTTTTACTTCATCATCAAACAATAAAGCAACCGATTTTAACTGATTTACAATAGATCGGAAATCATTCAAATGACTAGAGGCAGATTCACCTTCATGCATCTTAGAACTAAATAGTTTCTTCATAAAATAAAATTTATTTGAAGCACTAGGTTTTTCATATAAATTAGCAAGATATTTCATTAAGTCTATCGTAGAAGCCACTTTTATAATATTAGAAGCCACAGATGTTGTCAGGCTCAATCTTATAGATCCCAAAGCCTTTATGTCAAGAATCTTCCATTCTTCATCAGTCATCTTCGTAGGTCTAGACTTCTCATCCAATGGTAAGTACAAATCTCTTTGATATAGATAATCCTCAATCTGTATCTTCCATAATTGATAATTTCAGCCATCAAATTTCTCTACCTTGTATTTATTATCTTCTTCCATTGTTGTAGCTCCCACTCAATCAGAAAACCCTCTGTGAGTAAATATGTCAACACACAAAACCCTCAAACAAAGCTCGACGATACAGTTGTTGGGGGGTTAGCACACCTTTGGTCAGACAGATAAATATATCAAATCTAAGCATACATGCAAATAAAAGCGGATATTCTACTAGAAGAAATATATAAAACAAGAGACATAAATCAACACTAGATTTAACGTGGTTCACCCAGTGTGGGATATGTCCACCAAGAAACAAGCCAATCTATTATCCAAATTTTTGACAAGATTTACAATCTTCCACACCTCTCGATGTTCAAGTACTTTCTTTCCATCAAACCTTTTTCTTTTTTCCAAGGATTCTCTCTCACATAATTATCTTGTAATTATGATCATTCTCTTCCTTCTAAACCCTAGTTTTTGTGCTTATATAGTCATTTATAGACTTAGGAACTTAGCCATGTAATTACAATTAATATATCTATTTTAATGCTAAAAATAGATATAATTCCCGAGTGTTAATTAAAACTTCGCACAGAGGTAACCAATGCTGGTTTTGCCTAACGATGTCGATTCCTTACTTGCTTGACCGATGTCATTCTTCTAATGTAGATCCCGATGTCGTTACATTATATTTTCCGAGAAAGTTCAAATTACATGCTAAAATGAAGTAATTAAGCTTCACAACTCAAAATATTTTATCAATTAGATGTAGATATGTACCCTTTGAGTGCATTTTTTTATCCATTGGATATAAGCATGTAACTTCTAGATGCATTCTTTTACTCTTTGGATATTTTTGTTTTGATGCGATCTTTTATCCACTGCAGATCTCGTATCCTCTCGGTGCATTCTTTATCCATTGGATATGTTAGTGTAACTTATTATTTATCCTTTTATTTATTAATTAGGATAATTCTTACACTTGTGTTAGCCCTACACTGGTTGGGTTAGTTTGCTTAGGTGTATTAGTTGTGAGTCGTTATTTAACAGTTATGTTGAGTTAGCTTCTCAGATTATGTGGAGTTAACTTACTAGAAAGTATTATGGAGTTAACTTAACTACCAGTATCAGTTAGTGGGAGTTCTTCACCATTGATTTAGGTAGTAGTTACACTTCCTCCTCCTATATGTACATCTTTCTTATTGAATAATTCAAGTCATTTTATTGTAATGTATTGAGCATTATGGATTATGATGGATTTCCATATATGGTATTTTAGCTCTTCTATTTTGCAAATCTAATGTGGTGTGATATTATCATCTGAGATCATAGCTTGGAAAAATCTTCTTATCGTTCCTTTCATGGTATCAGAGCTATAGATGATGTAGACATCCATCTGTAAGTTTTTCTTTGCAAGCAAGGGTTTATTATTTTCATGTATTTGGAATTTGTTAGCAATTTTTTGCAGAACATGCATTTTATGAAAAAACGAAGTAATCACGACATTAGATTTGGAAGGTACCAAACCTAGAATTGGTACATGAAACTTGACCATGTTTTAAGACAGTCAAATCTAGGTGCATTCTTTTATCCATTGGATATAAGTGTGTACCTGTTATGAAAAAAAATTCACCCCTCAAGGTAATTTTGATAACATGTACCAAATTCTTGATCCCGAGCAAGTAGGATTGCATCAAGTCCCAAAATCATATTTTTGGGTCCCTTAGTTTCTCGGTTTTTAACTTCCCCATCAAAGAAAAAAATCCAACAAGTTAAAAAAATTGAAAAAATGCAAAAATGAAGTTTAGGCTTGTTTTAATGCATTGCAATATGGATTTTGTGAATCGTACTTAGTGAAGGAGTCATACCAAGGTTCGTCATACCAGTTATTTGGAGCCGAAATCAAAGGAATCAAAGCAAAATTAGACATTTTTTGTCCCATAAGCGGTCCGTGAAACTGTTGGGATACACTTGGGACGCATTTAAGAACTCTCTCTCCTTAGTCCTTTGGAAAAGTTATATTAAGCAATTAGTTTTGACTCGCATTAGAATAGATTTGGCATAAGGTGTAGTTTAGAGAAAGAACCAACTTTTCTCGGTGGTCTATCTCAAGTAAGAAGTCCCACAACTTGGAGATAGTAGGTATGTTATCCAATCACACCGTGAGCTCAAGTATTTGCACTTGTGTAAACATAAGGTCATTTATTCTTACTTGTAGATATGTTATTGTATATTCTAGACACATTGTTTTACCCTCCGGATATTTTAGTTTTGGATGTAGTCTTTTATCCACAGACGTAGATACACTACCCTCTCTGGTGCATTCTTTTATCCATTGGATATAAGCGTGTACCTTTCGGATGCATTCTATTTTACCCTCTTGATATTTTGGTTTTGGATGCTCTTTTATCTACTATGACACGAAATCTGTACCCTCTAGGTGCATTCTTTTATCCATTGGATATAAGCGTGTACCTTCCAGATGCATTCTTTTATCCTCTAGATATTTTGGTTTTGGATGCAAGGTCTTTTATCCACTGGATGCAGATTTGTACCCTCGGGTGCATTCTTTTATCCATTAGATATAAGCATGTACCTTCTAGATGCATTCTTTTACCCTCTGGATATTTTTGTTTTGGATGTAGTCTTTTATCCACTGGATGTAGATTTGTACCCTCTGGGTGCATTCTTTTATCTATTGGATATTATAAAAACCCTATGGACGCAATGATTTACCCTTTGGACATTTTAGGTTTTGGCGCAAGATTTTATCCTTTGGTCGCAAGCATGTATCGTGTGGATGCACTCTTTTACCCTTTGGACATTTGGGTGTCACGTGTACCTTTTAAAAAAAGATCAGCATTAAAATATTATTTTAATAAAAAACCTTCTAGAGCTCATAACTTGATCGATAGCTTGGATTAAGGTGATCTTTGTTTTGAAATTATGTATTTTTTTGAGATCTATGCATTGGTGACATTTTTATACAAATATTTAAATGTAAAAGGCATGGTTACTCATTTTAATATTTACATGCACTCAATTATAAAGTGCCAAAATCGGGAGGGTGTTATGATCACTTATGGGACGCACTGATTTCGGTTGAGCCCGACGTCCTAAATTTTGGGTATTGCATTCTTTATCTATGGGTGTATACATTTATATCTCTCTTGTTTTTTGAGATATTTTGGATCTGTATTTTTGACATGTTGATAGTCTCTCTTGTGAAAGGGGAGCTATTTTCAGGTGGAGAAAAGTGTTAGTTTGTACGGTTGTTCAAAAGTAGTTGGTTTTTATATTTGGTGTAACTGCTACCCATTCTTAGTATGGGAGGGTGTGGTGTTGAAATTGATTCTTTGGGTTTTTGTCCTTCTCCATCCAAGAAAACTGTTACCTTGGATTTTCTTTGATCGTTGCACTGTCTTGATGCTATTTATTCGATCTCAGTGTCCACCTTGTTGCCTTGGTTGTTCTTAGATCGTGGCACACCTATTTTAGAAGAAATTGATCAAATTATGTTTGGTTTTTCTTTTTCACTTTCAACATCACTCCATTTCCTACTCCTTGTATGGAGCTAATTAAGTGAAGCCGAAGTGTTTGTTATTTTTGTTTTTATGATCGAGTTTGGATTGCATTACCAAGTGCATACCACACTTCTTCAACATTGTATGCATTTTTGGAGCCAAGCTTGACGATAATATCTTGCATAGGATTTTTCTCTCTACTTTGTTATTACTTGTTTGGGTGTAACCTTATGGTGTCCATTTTTCCTAGAATTTTTGTATGTGGGTACCTCATCAGGCCTTGAAGAGTTTAACCCACCTTATTTTTCTCCCACCTAAGCTATGCTTATGAGAGGGTGTTTGTGTAGGTTATTATTTATCCTTTTATTTATTTATTACGATTTCTTAACTTTAATGAGAGTAGATATATTTTAAAATAAAAACATATTCAGCTCTAGTTAGTTGATGCTCATGTCATTAATCGATGTGAAAACACCTGGAAAACCCAAAATATGTCGCTTCGCACTCGAAGGCCAAAAATTTTGCATTTTTCCACGAAATCACACAAAATTGGTACCATTGAATCATGGTTTTTAGCCGTAAGCATAACAATCAATAAATTCTATATTTGATGAGAAATATATGGCGTTTTTTGTATAAAACATGGTCGAGTTCATGACAATGTTTTATTTGTTAGTTGGGGAGTGAAATTAAGAGGAATGGTCATCATTCTTTCTCTCGCTTATAGCACACTCGGGTCAGATGGGAGCCTTTTACAAGTAACATAAATCATTTCACTCCATTTAATGATTTTATCTTACAAGTGGTTCAAGGATAGATTTCAGGATTTCTATTTTCCCCCTCTCTCTCTCTTCTCATTCTTCTATAAATAAATTGGAGTGTTAAACTCATTATAGGATGATGTAGTTTTATTATAGAAAATCTATGTCGAAATTGCTTTGTGAAGCCAATGTGATTACTAAAGCCCTTATAGTGGACTCATTGCATGGTGATCAGTTAGCCCTTATCTTGTAATCGTTAATCAAACGTGCATATCAATGAAGCAATAGAATACAAGTTTGTGGATGCATCTTCCCTACTATGTTTGTTTGTAATCTTATATGCATCTTTCAACCTTCATTACAAAAGTATTCATGGGTCTATCTTTATGCTCTTAGCATGGATCCATTATGGATTATGCATGTATGAAATATTGTTATGAATGCATTTTAGATTGTGGAGAACTATTTTATCACCCTCCTAATATGCACTTTACTTCTAGTTTTCACACATTGGAAGACTACTTCTCACACCCTCCTATTTTCGGTGTATCACCGTTGTAGAGTAGGCTTTCATTTTTATGTACTTTCTCTCTCGATCCTTGGAAAAGTTAGATTAAGTAGTTATTTTTGCCTACATTAGAATAGATTGCAGGTGTAGTTTAGGAGCAAGAACCACTTTATCTGGAGGTCTATCTCAAGTAAGAGTCCCACAACTTGGAGATATTACCCATGTTATCCAATCACACCATGAGCTCAAGTATATGCACTTGTGTAAACATAAGAGTGCTATAATTCAGTTATAAAAGTGATCTTCTGGATGTATTCTTTTACCCTCTGGATATTTTGGTTTTGGATGCAGTCTTTTATCCACTAGATGTAGATTTGTACCCTCTAGGTGCATTCTTTTATCCATTGGATATAAGCGTGTACCTTTTGGATGCATTCTTTTACCCTCTGGATATTTTAGTTTTAGATGCAATATTTTATCCACTAGACGCAGATCTGTACCCTTTGGGTGCATTCTTTTATCCATTGGATATAAGCGTGTACCTTGAGATGGATGCATCTTTTCTCCACTGGATTTAGACTTTTATTGTACCTCTATGGTGCATTCTTTTATCCATTGGATATAAGTGTGTACCTTCTGGATGCATTCTTTTACCCTCTGGATATTTTGTTTTGGATGTAGTCTTTTATCCACTGGACATAGATCAGTACCCTCTGGGTGCATTCTTTTATCTATTGGATATTGACATGTACCCTCTGGATGTAATGATTTACCCTCTAGACATTTTAGGTTTTGGGCGCAGATTTTATCCTTTGGTCGCAAGCATGTATCGTGTGGATGCACTCTTTTACCCTTTGGACATTTGGGTGTCATGTGTACCTTAAAAAAGATCAACATTAAAATATTATTTTAATAGCAAAACCTTCTAGAGCTCATAACTTTTGATCCGTAGCTCGGATTAAGGTGATCTTTTTTTAAAGTATCTATCTACGCATTGGTGACATTTTTATACACATATTTCAAATGTAAAAGGTATTATTACTCATTGTAATATTTACATGCACTCAATTATAAAGTGCCAAATTTGGGAGGGTGTTGTGATCACTTGTGGATGCAATTTTGGTTGAGTCGACATCCTAAACTTTTGGGTATTGCATTCTTGTATCTATGGGTGTATACATTTATATCTCTCTTGTTTGTTGAGATATTTTGGATCTGTATTTTTGACAATTTTTGGCATGTTGATAGTCTCTCTTGTGGGGGAGCTATTTTGGTGGAGCCCAGTGTTAGTTTGTCATTGTTCGAGTAGTTGATTTTGACAACTCATACAGATCTATGGTGTCACTCTACCCATTTTGTAGTATGGGAGGGTGTGGTGTTGATACTGCTTCTTGGTTTCATGTCCTTACCTTGTTACCTTGGATTTTCTTTGATCATGGCAATCCTATTTATTTGGATCTCTTGTCCGCCTTATTGCCTTTGTTGTTATTGGATCGTGGCACACCTATTTGCAGCAGTTGATCAAATTATGTTTGGTGTTTGTTTTTCAATTTCAACATCACTCCATTTCCAGTCTCCTTATATGGAGATATTTAGTGAAGCCCAGCCCATGTCGTTGTTTTTGAGTTCTATGATCAAACACAGTGGATTCAAACCACATTGTGCACACCACACTTCTTCAAAGATTGTACGTGTTTTGGAGCCGAGCTTTTGATAATATCTTACAAGCAGGATTTTTCTTTCTACTTTGTTATTACATTTTAGTTTTGGGTACCTCATGTGTCTATTTTTCCTAGTTGTTGTATGTGGGTACCTCATCGGGCTCTTGTTGCAGGACCCACCTTTTTTTCTCCCACCTAAGCTATGCCTACGGGAGGGTGTTAGTGTAGGTTATTATTCATCCTTTTATTTATTTATTAAGATTTCTTAATTTTAATGAGGGTAGATATATTTAAATAAAAGAAACATATTCGGCTCCAGTCAGTTAATGCTCATTCCCATCAAATGACAAGTAAAATTTTTGCAAACCTAAAATAGTGCTCACACTCGATAGGCCATAACTTTTGCATTTCTCAATGAAATCACACAAAATTGGTACCGTTGGAATCATGGTTTTTATCCCGATGTACAAAAATAAATAAATTGTAGATTTGATGAGAAATAAATGGGGTGTTTTCATAAAATGTGGCCGGGTTCATGACAATGTTTTATTTGGTAGTTGGGAGTGAAATTAAGAGGGATGGTCATCATTCTTTCTCATGTCGATAGCATTCAGGACAATATGGGGAGCATTTTCAAGTAACATACAATCATTTCACTCCATTTAATGCATCTTATAAGTGGTTGATTGTAGTTTTATTATAGGAGGTAGTTTTAGATGCGGTTTTTATCCATTTTAGACCCAAATCTGTACCCTCTCGGGTGCATTATTTTATCCATTGGATATAAGTGTGTACCTTTCGGATGCATTCTTTTACCCTATGAATATTTTTGTTTTAGATGCAATCTTTTATCCACTGGATGTATATTTCTACCCTCTAGGTGCATTCTTTTATCCGCTGGATATAAGTGTGTACGTTTAGGATGTATTCTTTTACCCTTTGGATATTTCGCTTTGGATGCATAATTTTATCCATTGGACACGATCGGTTCCCTCTAGGTGCATTCTTTTATCCATTGGATATGGTGTGTACCCTCTCCGATGCAATGATTTACCCTCCGTACATTTTACATTTTGGGCGCAAGATTTTATCCTTTGGTCGCAAGTTTATGTATCGTGTGGATGCACTCTTTTACCCTTTGGACATTTAGGTGTTAGGTGTACCTTTTAAAAAAATATCAGCATTAAAATATTATTTTAATAGCAAGAAACCTTCTAGAGCTCATAACTTTTGATCGGTAGCTCGGATTAAGGTGATCTTTTGTTTGAAATTATGTATTTCTTCGAGATATGAATTGGTAACATTTTTATACACATATTTCAAATGTAAAAGGTAGAATTACTCATTTTAATATTTAAATGTACTCAATTATAAAGTGCCAAATTTGGGAGGGTGTTGTGATCACTTATGGATGTAATTTTGTTGAGCCTAACGTCCTAAACTTTTGGGTATTGCATTCTTGTATCTATGGGTGTATACATTTATATCTCTCTTGTTGTTGTGAGATATTTTGGCTATATTTTGACACCTTTTTGGCATGTTTGATAGTCTCTCTGTGGGGGAGCTATTTTGGTGGAGCCCAGTGTTAGTTTGTCATTGTTCGAGTAGTTGATTTTGACAACTCATACAGATCTCGTGGTGTCACTCTACTCATTCCTGCGGCAAGATGGGAGGGTGTAGTGTTGAGCATCGATTCTTCGTGTTTCGTGTCCTTTCCTTATTACCTTGGCTTTTATTTGATCATGGAACTCCTATTTATTTGGATCCGTGTCCACCTTGTTGCCTTGGTTGTTCTTAGATCGTGGCACACCTATTTTTAAAGAGCTTGATCAAATTATGTTTGGTGTTTTTTCACTTTTCGACATCACTCCATCATGAGTCTCCTTCAGACGGATCTATTCTCGGTGAAGCCCAAAGTGTCTGTTGTTTTTTAGTTCTATGATCAACCACCGGATTCAGACCACGTTAAGGCGCACCAAACTTTTCAAAGATTGTTACATTTTTTTGGAGCCGAGCTTCGATAATATTTTGCAGTAGAGGATTTTCTCTCTACTTTGTTATTACTGGTTTTAGGTATCTTCAAGTGTCCATTTTTACTAGGTTATTGTATATGGGTACCTCATCAAGCCTTATTGCGAGACCCACCTTCTTTTTCTCCCACCTAAGTTATGCTTATGGGAGGGTATTAGTGTAGGTTATTATTTATCCTTTTATTTTTTTATTAGGATAATTCTTACACTTGTGTTAGCCCTACACTTGTTGGGTTTTCTTGCTTAGGTGTACTAGTTGTGTGTAGTTAGTTTACTAGCTATATTGAGTTAGCTTGTCGCTTTGTGTAGTTAGCTTACTAGAATTGTGGAGTTAACTAACTACGGTATTAGTTAGTGGGAGTTCTTCACCACTAATTTAGGTGGTAGTTTCACTTCCCTCCTCCTATATGTACATCTTTTTTTATTGAATAATTAAAGTCATTTTATTGTAATGTATTGAGCATTATGGATTATGATGGATTTCCATATATGGTATTTTAGCTCTTCTATTTACAAATCTAATGTGGTGTGCTATTATCATCCGAGATCATAGCTTGTAACAATCTTCTTATTGTTCCTTTCAGGATATTGACGTGTACCATCTAGATGCAATGATTTACCCTCCTGACATTTTTGGTTTTGGGTGCATGCTTTTATCCTTTGGTCATAAGCCTGTATTATGTGGATGCACTCTTTTATCCTTTGAACATTAGGGTGTCACATGTACCTTAAAAAAGATCATAATTAGAATATTATTTTAATAACAAAACCTTCTAGAGCTCATAATTTTTGATCTATAGCCGAATTAAGGTGATCTTTTTTTAAATTTTGTATTTTTTTGAGATCTATGCATTGGTGAAATTTTTATACACATATTTAAAATTTAAAAGGTAATTTTAATCATTGTAATGTTTACACGTACTTAATTATAAAGTTCCAAATTTGGGAGGGTGTTGTAATCACTTATGGGCACAATTTTGGTTGAGCCCAACGTCCTCGGCTGGGTGTCAGTTGCATTCTTATATCTAAGGGTGTATGCATTTATATTTCTTTTTTTTAGATATTATGGATATATATTTTTGACACTTTATTATTTTAAGCATGTTGTGATCTCTCTTTTGGGGGTGCTATTCTGGTGAAGCCCAGTGTTAGTTTGTCGAGCGTTTGAGTAGTTGATTTTGTAACTCATACAGATATGTGGTGTCACTCTATCCATTCAATAGTATGGGAGGGTATGGTGTTGATACTTATTAGTTTGTTTTATTTCCTTTCCTTGTTACCTTGGCTTTTCTTGGATCATGGCACTCCTATTTATTTAGATCTCGTGTCCTTACCTTGTTGCCTTGGTTGTTCTTGGATCATGGTAGACCTATTTCAGAATAGATTGATTGAATTATGTTTGGTGTTTTTTTACACTTTTGACATCACTCCATTGACAATCTCCTTACATGGAGCTATTCTGGTGAAGCCCAGTGTCAGTTATTTTTGAGTTCTATGATCGAGCAGTGGATTCATACCATAGTGCACACCACACTTCTTCAACATTGTATGATTTTTTGGAGTCGAGCTTCTTAGGATATCTTGTAGCGAGATTTTTCTCTCTCTACTTTGTTATTACTGGTTTTGGGTACCTTGCGGTGTCTAATTTTCCCAGTTATTGTATGTGGGTACCTCATCAGGCCTTGTTTCCGAGACCCACCTTATTTTTCACCCACCTAAGCTACGCTACGGAGGGTGTTAGTGTAGGTTATTATTTATCCTTTTATTTATTTATTAGGATAATTCTTACACTTGTGTTATCCCTACACTTGTTGGGTTAGCTTGCTTAGGTTTACTACTTGTGTGGAGTTAGATTACTAGTTGTGTTGAGTTAGTTTCTCAGTTATGTGGAGTTAGCTTACTAGTCTTTTGGAGTTAACTTAACTACCAGTATTAGTTAGTGGGAGTTCTTCACCACTAATGTTTATGATGGATTTCCATATATGGTATTTTAGCTCTTCTGTTTTGCAAAGCTAATGTGGTATACTATTATCATCTGAGATCGTGGCTTGGAATAATCTTCTTATTGTTCCTTTCAATCACCCCATAATACCAATGGTTTCCCATCACAAATGAAATACCTATTTACCCAAGAAGCAACCTCCCTCTAATGGCCTGACAAGATCTCCCTCTTAATACCCTTTTGAATTCCTTGGGGATTAATGATTATCTCAGGAAGAGTTTCCCTTCCTCATGAAAAAGGGATATCAAATATTTAAGGGGGGAGTTAGTGACAACCTTAAGCCAAAAATATGGAAGACCAGAGATTGTGCTAACAATTTAGTAGTGTACTTAATTTATTTTCCCTCCTATTCTAGAACAAGTTGCTTTCAAAACTTTGACATAAATTATTTAATTAAATACTAATCAAACCCATCAAATTTTAAAATAAAATCCAACCAACTCGCAACATGGAATACCCGAGAGATAAGGGCATCCCACAAGTATTGGCTTTGTAGATTCTAGCTTGGACTTCTTCTTCTTCCCCATAACACATACTGGTTTGTAATGAAATTAAAAAGGCAGTGATGGGGTATTTTTAGAATAATGGAGATGGTTTTGTGAGAGATACAAAGTAGATGTATGTAATTTTAGTAGCTTAAATTTTAATCGCTCATTTTTTATAATGGCATCAAGTTGGCATAACATGGCGGCAGAAAGGATGATGTAATTGTTGAAGCTGGTGAGATTTTAATTCATTTTCATGTCTCCCATACTTCCATCTGTGTCACTCGTGTCGTATTTCATTCCTCAAAAAGAGTGACAAAATGTATTTATTCATTCATAATTACCTCTTATCTATCCAATTATGTGTTAGATTTGCTTTTATGATTTTAATAAATACATTTAGAAGTTCAAATATAGTTAATACCTTAAGCAAAAAGTATATACGCATCACCTTACCAGCTCAACATCCTACATTTGAAAATAAATTATGGTTAATACACATTTTGATAAATTACATCACTAACCTTTATTTGCATGCATAAAAGAAAACATATTTTGTTTTTTTAGATATAGGGGGGAAGAGGATGATAATTAGAACTACGATCTTCCTCCTTTAGTTATAGATTCCTAAAAAACTACTCATGGTGGAAGAGTTGAAGTATTCCACTGAATCAATTCCTGACATAACTACATGTCCTTAGTGAAGGTTTCTTTATCCTGGGGTCGTTGATACAACCTCAGTCTATAGCCGTTCACTAAAAAAATTATCCTATAAACATCAATTGGAAATAGTCTCAGAGATCCATTACCAAATATATTTTTAATTTGGTATGGTCCTAACCATCTTGTTCTCAGTTTCCCTTTGAATTGCTAGTATTTTAAGTCAAACAACAAGGCCCGGTCTCCTTCTTTGAATCTCTTGGTCTTGATATGAGAATCATGCCAAACCTTCCTCTAATGTTGAAGGATCTTAGATTGTTGTTGTTCTTCCATCTACATCTCATCCAGTTCATTCAATTACATCACTCTATCTCACTGAGCTTCATCCAAATCAATTCCTATCTTCAAGTGTTGTCCTCCAGGTCTATAATTCAAATTCCATTGGGAGAAATGGATTCTTCCCATATACTAGTTCATATGGGGAGAAACCAGTGGTGGTTTTCCAAGTTATGTTGTATGCCCATACTGCTTCAGGAAGTCTTGGCACCCAATTCTTTCGATCTGCATTTACAACTTTAGTCAAGATGTTTTCCAGTTCTCTATTTGTGACTTCCACCTACCCATTGGATTGGGGGTGGTATGGTGACGATTTCCTATTCTTGAGTTCATAAATATTCAAAAGTATTAAATCATGTTTGATATGAACGAGGTTCTTTATCGATACTATAGCTCGAGAGCTCCAAATATTAAGCATGACCTTGTCGTATAAAAATCTAGCTACAGGGTCCTCATTGGCAGATGCTAGTGCTTGAAACTCATCCATTTTTGTAACATAGTTTGGTGCACACCAAAGAGGGTACTCTTTTCTATATTATGGGGATTCTATAGGTCTAAATAAATCAATAGCTTATTTCTCAAATGGCCATAAGACTAGTTGAGGATTGAGTGGCATTTCAGAAGACAAAGTAGGCTTCCCCATTCTTTGACATGCATCACATTTCCATACATATTTCTTGAAAAATTTTTGGAGAGAGGGACAATAGTACCTAACTCCAAGGACCTTATGAATTATCCTCTTTACTGATTAGTGCCCTCCTCTAGGTTCATCATGGCATGCTCTCAATATGTCATATACTTCATATTTTCGAACACACCTATGAAGAATCATGTTAAAAAAATTAAACAAGTTAACATTTCACTACTTTATGTAGCACTATTTCGACTAATCTTTTATGTTATTTAGTAGTAAAGTAAGATGGAAAATTCCTTGTAGTTAGATAATTTTCAAGATTAGAAAACCATGAAGGGTATGCCTATATTGCAGAAACAAGTTCTCATCCCGGATGTTATCTTGAACTACCTCACCTTCTCCTAAAACATTCAATCTTGAAAGGAATTAAAACAACATTATCCTTTCCAGGCTTATCAATAATGGTCAAGTTAAATTCTTGAAAAGAAGTAACCACCTGATAATTCTACCCCTACTACTGGTTTGTTCATTAAGTATCTTATGGTTGAATGGTCTATATACACAAAGATTTAATGTCCGAGAATGTAGTGTCTAAATTTGTTCAGAGAGTAAATAACAACTAGAAATTCCTTTTCTGTAGTGGTGTAGTTTCTCTCTATAGGGGTCAAGTTTTTTGCTAATAAAATAGATGGCATACATTTTCTCTTCCTCATATTTTTGTCCAAGAACAAATCTCATTGTAGTGTTGGAAGCATCAATGTGAATATGAAAAGGTTGACCTAATTGGGTCCTCTCAAGACTGGGGAAGTGGTCAATTTATCCTTGATGAATTCAAAAGGTTTTTGACATTGAGGATTCCATTCAAAAACATAGTATTTTTCCCAAGAGAGATAAAATGGTGTTGAAACAATATTATCAAAATCTTTTATAAACTGTGTGTAATAACCTGCATGTCGAAGGAAAATTTTGATGTATGTATAATTTGTTGGTGTAGGAAACTTAGTAATGACTTCTACCTTTTTAGGATCAACTTGGAAACCCTTAGCAGAGATATGATGACCCATAAAAAATCTTTGATCAACCATCATAAAGAATTTTTCATGACT